>OX103971.1:58692714-58741771 GCA_944470395.2 Schistosoma turkestanicum
AAGAACAAGTACCAACATACTGGGAAGAAGGATACCTGATCGAAATACTGAAGAAAGGCGATCTCAGCGAGTATGAGAACTGCAAAGGCATCTCTCCTCTCTCAATACCAGGCTAAGTCTTCAACATGGTATTGTTAAACAGAATGAAGGACTTCGTAGACGCCTAACTTCAAGATCAGCAGGCTGGATTTTGTAGTAATCGATCGCGTACAGACTGAATCGCATCAATACTGACCATTATTAAACATTGAATTGAATGAAACTCACCACTCGACATCAACTTCCTCCATTGCAATAAAGCATTTGATAGTGTGAACAGTGCAACATTATAGCGTGCCTGAGGAGATAGTCAACATCATACGAAATTATTACGATGGATTAAACTGCAAAATCGTGCATAGAGGACAGCTCACAGACTCATTTGAGGTAAAGACCGTGTCAGGCAAGGTTGCTTACTCTCATCCTTTTTTTTCTCCTGGTGATCGACTGGATTATGAAGACAGCAACAACTTAACAGGTGTACGGTATCCAATGGACAGCTAGAATGCAGCTGGACGATCTGGACTTCGCAGATGACCTGGTTCTTGTATCACACATGCAACAAAAAACGCAAGAGAAGACGACCAGTGCTGCAGCAGATGGTCTTAACATACACAAACGGAAAAGCATGATTCTGCGATACAACAAAACATGCGCCAACTAAATCAAGCTTGATGGAGATACCTTGGAGAACGTTAACACCTAAGGATATCTGGGAAGCATCATGGACGAGAACGGTGGATCCGATGCAGATGTGAGGGCGCAGGTCGGCAAAGCAAGGTCTACATTTCTACAACTGAAAAACATCTGGAACGGCAAATATCTGTCAACAAACACCGAAGTCAGAATTTTCATTACAAATTTCAAAACAGTTCTACCATATATGATGGAAACTTGAAGGACTACCAAAGCCATCATCCAGAAGATACAAGCATTTATTAATAGCTGTCTACGCACAATACTTTGGATCGGTTGGCCAGACATCAAGAGCAACAACCTACTAAGGGAGAGAACAAACGAGGTTCCAGCAGAGGAGAAAATCAGGAAGAAGCGGTGGAAGTCGATAGGACACAGTGCAGAAAGCACCCAACTGCGTCACAGGATAAGCCTCACTTAGAATCTTCAAGGTCAAAGGACGAGAGGAAGGTCAAGGAACACAATACACTGAGAAATAGAAAAGATATGAGAAGAATGAATAAAAATTGGACAGAACTTGAAAGTGAAGCCCAGGACAGAGTAGTTTGGAGAATATTGGTCGGTGGCCTATGCTCCATTGGGGGTAGCAAGTAAGTATATTTCAGTACCTACAAGTTTTTTATATCTAGTCTCACAAGTTATTCAACAATCAAAATGTGTCTTATAGGTCAGAAGCAATAACCAACTGACCAATGATACGAGTATACGTGGATTTAGTGATGAAGTCATAAGCCAATCAATGTTAGACCGCCATTGTAAACCTGAAGGCATCGGACAAACGATCTGTTCCAGCATGGCACTCCCTAGCAGTGCGTATCCATAACCCTGCACGCGTAAATCGAACCTAGAACTTTCGGTACCGGACGTGAATACCTACGCACTAGATTACTCAGTATGCATCAAACGGTGTCAACGTTTGATTTCAATAGAACCACGATATTAAACTACCATCTTGTATTATCTCTGGTAGATAACTACCTGACACCTGATACCGTCGAACTGCACATTTTTCCGTATGTCGACTGGATTATGAAGACATCCATATATTAGGAGAACCATGGAATACAGTGGACACCCTGGACACAACTGGATGTTTTAAATAGTGACGATTATCTGGAGCTTCTGTCTCGTCCAGTGTAATAAATGAAAAAAAAGACAGCGTCGTAGCTCCCTTCACATCAATAGGCCCCCTCATTTACAAAAGAAAAAATCAGATCCTGAAATGCATCAGTCAACTTCAACGAAATCGTCATTGATACCGAAGCTCTGGAAGAGGAGGAAGCCTACAGCATCATTGATAAACGAGGAAGATCCGATGCAGATGCATAAGCAAGGATTACCAAGTGAAGTAGATTGTTTACATGGTTAAAGGATATTTGGGACTCTAAAAGACTATCGACCAACATCAAAGTTAAAATCTTAAGCACAAACTATAATAATATTCGACTGTATGTGTCTGAAAGTTGATGATCTGCAATAGCGATCATTAGAAAGCTACGAGTATTTATAAACGGCTGTCTACGCAAGATGCTTCAGATCTATTAGCCGGATACCGCCAGCTATAACCTACTCCGGCAGAAAACAGCTAATTTTCAGCTGGTGAGGAAAACAGGGAAAATTTACTGGAAGTGGATAGGTCACCTCCTGTTAACATCACCAAACGCCATCAAAACATTAGCTCTAGCCTCGAATCTTCAAAGTAAAAGGAAAAGAAACAGACCTAGAAATTCATGGAATCAAGAATCGAAGGCAGATATCATGGAATAAACCGAACATGGTAACAAATAAAAAAAGGAACTCAGGACAGATTTGACTAGAGATTCCATGCAGACGGACTATGTCCCATGATGAGTAGTAGGTTTAAGTATATAAACAATAATATGATGTAATGGTAGGTAATGTCAACCAGTTTAGGGTTTTTGAAATGTTTATTTTTTCGCAATTGTCAGCTTAAATACAAGTTGACAAGCTGAAAAGCACATCAAAGCTAAGCTGAAGATGAAGTTGCGAATCGTAAGAACCGTAAAACCCCTTCTCTGTGGTTTTTATGATGCTGAACATCATCGTTGGGATAGTCAAAAAATTCAGCGATCAGGTTTACAGAAACCAAAAGGTAGGCTGAAAGCACTTTTTACAATCAGTAAAAACCACGAGAATAATATGACTGATTGACTACTTACTCTATTACCTTGAAGCAAAGCTTTCTTCCTTACTTTATGCCTCGTTTCTACCATCTAGCGCTTTGATATGGAGGAATTCCGATGATTCAGAAGTGGCTAAAAATTCAGTATCAAATGTGTTCAAGTAACAGTTTTAACAATCAAAAAGATTAATTATTTATATATGACGAAGTAGTAGGATATATGGTTGGAATATATATCACCCAGTTTAAGAATGTCTTTGATGAACTACATTTGAATTGGAAAATCGATTTCTATACAGTCTGTATGAAGGAAACTTGAAGCCTATTGATACACTGTATTATTTTCGATAGTATCTTTTAATGAGAACCCGTTCAAGAAGCCCAGTTACAAATGCATGACCATCGTAAAGGTTCATTTAATAATTACAACAAGTTAATTCCTGTAACAACATTAACTGACTAAATATAACAATTGACCACTGATTTAATTTGGCGATTTAATGACAAATGAAGATTTAACTCTTACTTAGACTATTAAATTTTTTAAACACAGTTTGATCTTTTCAAATTTTCATATTCAAATTCTGTAGCATTTTGAGTAAATGATTTAGTGTCTACACAGTGTTTGCACAGTAGTCAATGACTAGTTAACTATGCTGTTACTTTCTTGTAGTTCTTTTTTTTAAAGCTGTTTCTTGATCCCTGTAACAAACTATTCTATTTTCAACTAATTTTTTTTAGAAATAACAATGAGCTTTTCTTATTCTCGGATGAGCAACATCAATGGAGTTTTCCCATCCCTTTTTGATAACGAAGCAAATGCAACTGATGGAAATTTAAGAGGAAAATTCTTTGTTCGTTGCATAATTTTGATGAAGCTTTTCGGCTCGCTTTAGTCGCAACCATATACACGCTGTCTTTCAATTTTCTGAATGTATAACTAACTATTCATTTTCAGAAGTCAGCACGTTTCTTACTTTTATAAATTCTAATTCTGTCTCAATGAGGTATAAATAAATATGATCTGGAATGCAACTAAAATGAAGTAATTTACTTTTAAACGAATCAATACCAATATGTTTTATGTCTAGTAGGATTTTTTTATCACAATTAATCAATTATAATTTAGTCTAATGTCTTCATGTCTTTTGTTATTCGCAACTATACTTAATACCCAACTAAATTATTTTAAGACAAACAGTTCTATGAATTTGTATCCACTTTAATGGTTGCTTTTGATTTGTTTTATTTAGCTAGTCAATAGATTAGTGGGATTACTTTACTGTATTATATCGTTTCAGTCTTTTGAAACTTATCCATATTGGACGAATTGTTTTTAGTACTACTGTTAAACTTTTGAGTAGTTACTATTTATATTGTATAAAAATTACCATCCTTTCATGAGACTTTTCTCAAATTCCCACTAATCTATGCAAGTCATGTTTTTTTCTATCAGATATTAAATACTGTGTTGCTATTAACTGTTACAATAGAATTAAAATGATTTAATCAACTAAAGATTTCATGTTATTTGTTATATCAATGACTTTAAACTGCTGATTGACCGCTACATATTCAGAATCAACTTATCGTGTAACTCAGACTGACTATTTAGGGCAAGTGACTTTATTAGTCTTCATTCTCGTCTAAAAACGATCTTCTACATTACGTTTAACAATCACAACATCCCTTAAATATCATTATTTGTTCAAGTATCTGATAAGGTTGCATTTCCGATCATTGATTTTCAACTTGAGTGATTCAGCTTTATACGTGCAATAATCATGGAAATAGAAACCAATAACAGTAAACATGATTGAATTTAATTGTAAGACAATTTATGCTGATTGAATGGTATTTTTTTGATCGGATTACTATGTGCACTAAACTTCCGATTTTGGTTTTCTAACATTTAAATATACTGGGTTTATAATAATAATAATAATAATAATAATAATAATAATAATAATAATAATGGATGTTTTAAATATTTTGTTAAATTAAACATTCCATCTAATTGTTTATTTGTTTCATACTTTGATATAAAATAGTTATAAATAATTACTAACTTTTTATCTAACATTTGATGTATGCTTTGTTTCAGTCCAAAGATTATTTATTTACTGTTGACAAATATCATTTGAGTTGGTAAAAAGCTAATTCATATTTATATTAATTTTTGAAATAGTTTTTATCTTTTACCTAAATCAGTCAGTTACGAATTAAAAGCTGTCTGTTTCATCTTTATTTCAGACCACTAACCATTTAGCCCATATAGCATGCCAGTAGATTGAATTCAAGAGGTCCAACTCCCATAGTTCCTGGTAAACTCCTTGAAATCGAGTGCTTTTATGCACATTTTTATGGTGGTATTAATAAATATCATTTCAATAGACATGGTGTATGTAGTTTATAAAGGATTAGGAGTATTAATTGTAAATTCCGTTTATATTTGATTATGTATTCATACTGTTCATGCACTGAAATATCAACCAACTTACTATAATATATAGATATTTAACAAGAGCGTTTCATAAGTCGAATTAATTTCATTTTGTTGACTATTCTTGATTAAGCCAAAGTTAAAAGGAAAGATTTATGTAAGCAATATAGGATTCGTTGGAAAGTTGAGCATCTTTTCCAAAAAAATTAATATACCTGACAGTAATTAATCTCATACATAAACAGGATTAACATTGATTAAAGGTTGTTAACTGTACTGCTGTTATGACTTTTCCACGATTTGTAAAAAAACTCATCACTGACATTAAAATGGCAATGTTATAGATTATCAGATATGTTAACAGAAAAAAGTCCCAATTAAAAATAATTGGTCGATTCGATTGAATAATAAAACTCTATTTACTGATATTGTTTTATGAAATGAGATTTTAGCAACACTCTCTGCAGATTTTTCTCCCATCATTTCGACTACAGACCATTAAGATTATTGCTTACTATGCTTATTCTGTTAATAAATAAAGCTAAATCTAAGCCGATTACAGTATCAACGTGCAAAACATTTTTTTCGCACAAACACATTGATAAAAACATGTATTATTGTACATCTAAAAGCTCTAAGAAGCCATGTGAACCCTATTGAAAATTGTAGGAAAAACCTAGTACGAGCAAAAAACCTATAGACATTCAAGTATGTAGTATGTTGTTAATGCGCACTCAGAAGTAGTTAACTTTTCTTGCACAATAGATCAATCTCATCCGAGATGGCTTTTCTGTTAGATTTTATCTGAAGAGTCATAATATTAGTTGGAATCTCATTAGATGAAATAGTTTTGTTTTAGTGACCTCATTTGCGAATCTAGACAAACTAAAGAGATATGATTTTGAAGATAAAATAACCATCTGTTCAGTTACAAAACAAGTGAATTTATTCAAACTATAATTGGATAGTGATTGTAACCAGTTCGACTAATTAATTAGCTTATTGTTTAACCAAATACTTTAAGAATTAGATGAGACATTGTAAAAATGTTGCGAACATTGGTGTGATTCTTTGTCAGACTTATGCAGTAAAACACAGTTCCTAATATTTTTGATTCCTTCAGTCATGGTAACACTTATCGGTCGAAAAATATTGCAGTCATATAATCTGGTCATAGTGACATTACAGTTTTCATGTATCGACACAGCATAAGAAATTGTTATTGAACATAAGTAGTAATAACAGATAAATCACATGGTTTTATTGATTGGATTTTTTAATGCTATATGATTGGTTGGCCAAGTATGTCAAGTGAACATATTGTTCAGTGACTAGGTAAAATCATTCTCTTAGGTTTTTCATTTTTCGTTTGGTTCCTGTGACAAGAACCAAATGAACAGAGGTCATGCAGACAATAATCGTTGGATTTACCCTTTTCTTAATTAGCGTTTTCAAAACTGCAGAATCTTATACTCGATGTTCAAATATTACTAATGTGCAGCGTTTAGATTGTTATCCAAATGTTGGTTCTAATGAAGGTGAGTGCATCAAAAGAGGATGTTGTTGGGTACCTAGAAGTGAACATGATGGATTGCCATATTGCTATTTTCCAAAAGATTATTCTGCATATACTGTGATATCAACAGAGAAAACTAAACATGGTTTTATTGGACAACTGAGTAAATCTAGTCCAATATATTATCCAGATGAAATAAAAAATATTGCTGTTGAAATTAGAGAAGAAACTTCAACTAGACTTCGTATACGATTTACTGCGCCTTCACAACCAGACAGATGGGAACCATCTATTCCGCTAGGAAATGTAGACAATACTCCTGTAAAAGATTTGCAATATAAAGTTGAAATGGAGAAATCACCCTTTGGACTAAAGGTAAGATATATGCTTTTTTCTGGTCAGAATACCAATAAGCTGTTAACCGCCTTCATTTTTGTGAACATATACGATTTTGCCTAATCTTCATTATCTAATCGATGGTTAGAGACCCTGAATGACATGGTTCAAAACTGTTTACAATGGCGCAGGTGCATTCATTCCTTGTCTACTCTCAAATCCTAACTTCTGAATTCCTCATCACCTTTATCTTTTTCTTTGTGAGTTTCTTTCACTGGATTCTCGTTCTTGAATAATATCTTCAAACCCTAATCTTTCGGATTACTGCTAATACTTCTACTACCTTTACTGCTATGGGATTTGAATTGACAGTAGCATCTCTGTGCTAATGTGGTATGGCAACTTGAACTGATGTATGTGCGGACGTACGAAGTTCTACGTTGTTGACTGACTGACTGACAAAATACTATCCATGACCATCCGATAAAAGTATATTACTTTTTGTAGTGCCTTTACTCTAAGATAAAAACAATGAGGCTTATTTATCTAACTTTTCAGTTTGTTATAAATGAACATCTGCTAGTGCTTCATCCACTCGAACTGACAAAGCTACTACCTATCGTTCCTTCTGTAGGTTATCATTTCTTTTAAGCATAGCATGATTGTGGGTTTTTAGTGGTATTGTAGTGAACGAGAACACCGGTGGGGCAACCGAATTGTATTTAACGAAAATTACAGAGTTACTCAGTAAAATCGGAAAACCATATCGTAAATTGTTAATTTGCAAAATATCAGTCCATCATATCGAACTGGACTGTTCCTGTCGTAAAACATCAATCCATTGTCACTACTCATGCGTTTCATACAAATTTCATTGTGTTCTGACTTTTCCTTTCTTGATCTTTCCCCATCTTCTGCTGCCAGACATTAAGTTGACACTCACGTCATATACTACTTATAAGTAGCTCACACCACAGTATCTTGGGGCTATTCATTTTCAAACGTGAATAATTTTTAGAATTGATTTCTCCCTTCATTCTGTCAGTTTGATTGTTTTTGTGATCTACATGTCCAACTTTATTTAAAAACGGTATTACCCAAACATTTAACCTGTTGTGATACTTCTGTCTCGGATTTTGTCTAATCACGTCTAATCGTAAAGTTCAGTTTTTGGAAATATTAATTTTAATTACTGTGCCATTCAAGTAGTCTGATTTATTAATTTAAAATATGTTTGTAGTTAAATAAACTATCAGAAAGAAAAAGCATTCAGCTACTTGGTTTCAGTTCATGATGAAACACAAGCTAAGAGTTGTGTTAGATTAAACCATATATATATTTTCTGTCTAAGGTTTATTATTGATCCAAATTTTCATGAAATCTATGATCATTGAACTAGTAGCATTACTGAATAGCTTGCAATAAAATTTAATTAAAATTGTAACTCTCTTCATGAAGTTCATGTAATGAGTCAGTCCTACTTCATTTTTATTGAGATAAAATATACTACCTACCAGTTAGTCGATGGCACTTTTAGTATTCCAAAGTTCTATCCAATTTTTAATGTCTTTGAACTCGTACTTATAAGCTCATGAAGTTTTCTTGAATCATTGCTATGAAACAAATTCAGACATTTTTCCTACAAAAATAGAAACAATTTTTAGCTCACAAGAACATATGTTTGAAACACTATTGTCAAAATTTTCAATCCAGTTCGAGGCCGCCCCACAACAAAGAAGAAACAGCAGCATCAATTATCTCTATTCCAAGATTCATTTTTGATATCAAAATCAGTTACACATTTGAAGTATGGTATTCTAGAATTAGAGATCTTTTTCAAGGGCAATATAAAGAAACATAGGAAGCAAAGAAAAACGATTGGCCCACAAGAAATTATATCCTTTCAAAACATCCAAGGGGGGCTGAGTTTTGATGAAACCATTGATATCTTGAACTAGATATTTTGTCAGCAAGCATCGTTATTTTGCATCTCTTACCAATACTTTCAGTTAGTAAAGGAGATTAATAAAAATTATCTGACTTATGCAAGTAAAATCAATCTACAAGCTCAAGGTTTTAAATTAAATTCATTATCAAAAAATCAATTCAAATGTCCGTAATTTGTGTTTGGATTACAATCACCTGCAGATGCTGATGTCCTGAATCGATTATTATTGTATCCGGAACAAGATAATAAAATGACACTACAAATGATTACTGCTGGATGTCAACGTCTAGTAAACCTAAAATACGACACTACAATAGTAGGAACTAAAGAAGGAACTTCACTAAATGGTAATATTCATCCTGTTGAATCAGGTGGACAGTATGGAAACAAGAGGAGCAAATATCACTCGAAAATTTGCAAACTTTCAACTAAATATTGGTATTGTGGTGCGCTGCATTTCACAAAAATTTTTGCAGGTTCAAAAATCACGCATGCAATCAAGTTGGCCACAAAGAAACAGTTTTTCTCGAGCAAGGAGTTTGATGTCAAAACAAACACAACGTTTTTATCATTATCAAAATGAGTACATTAATAGTGTATACGCTACTCTAGCATCGCGTACAGCTATAAAAAGACGGAAACTGATGGGCTGTCCACAAGTATTACCAACCGAATATGCAGCCTGGAATGCACCCGGAGATATATAAAACCTATTTAGCACAATAAAATGTTCTATGGAATTTCGGAATAATCATTTTACTGGAAACTGCCATTTAACGATTTCTATCTTACTGATATTGATTGGATAGATAAACTAAATTTATGGGACTTATCATTCAGTCAGCTGTGCACTTTGTAAAGCTTGAATAGTTCTGAAGACCAACCCAACGTTCACGTAACCCAGAAGGTTAAAACCATTGAAGATCTTTTTCGAAAACATACAAATTTGTTCCAGAACAAGTTGGTAAATTATACAATTGGAAAAGCCAAGTAGTATTTACAAAACTGAAAAAAACAGTTTTTCGTCCTAAATGACAAGTGGCACACACTTCCATTTATAAAGCCGATAAAGAACTGGAGCGTTTAGAAAATCTTGGAACCATACAATCAGTTACTTTTTCATTATGGGTTATAGTTCTAATTGAGTCATCCACCAATGTGCCGATTTTTCTAAAGGATTATATCAAGTTTTACACGATCATTCATATCCACTACCTCTGCCTGAGAACTAATTCGTTAAACGAATTGGCGAGCATTATTTTACAAAACTTGATTTATCTGATGCCTATTTGCAGCCGGAAGTGGATGCTGATTCAAAGCATTTTCCAGATATAAATACTCATCGGACACTATAGCAATACAACAGATTGCTGTTCAATGTAAAGTCAGCTCCTGAAATCTTCCCGAAGTTCATGCATACTATGATATCGAATCTCGATAGTGTTGAAGCCTACTTGGATGCTATTATTATTGCAGGCTCCACTAAAGACAATTTATTTTCCCGTCAGAATAAACTATCTACAAGAATATGAAAATCTAGTTTTCAACGACAAAAACATATTTATGAACTTTTTATTGAATACGCTAAGTTTGTGTGGTCACACATGCAAAGAGAGGAGTAATCTGAAAATGCAATCAAGTTTTATCGACTTACTTACTCCTGTTACCCCTAATGGAGGATAGGCCGTCAACTTACTCTGTCCTGTGTCCGTCTTTCCATTTCACTCAAGGGGGTTTTGAATTCACGGGTAGCCACGGCTTCTATAAACCTTATCTCATCCTTGAGCATTGCTATACTATGTTTTAAAAGCTGTCTTGATGTCAATCCTATGCCGCATTTCGATTAAATGTTTTGCTTTCGATGAAGATGGTTTTCTATTTGCTACGTTTATCGGGTCATTTGACACTAACTGACTTTAAAGCCATTTAGGCACATGTTCAATAGCCCTTCAAACCAACATGCACCAACCAAATCACTTGACGGACAAGCTTTGGAAGATGTTGAAACCTTTACATATCTAAGCAGCATCATTGATGAGCAAGATGGATCTGATGCGGATGTGAAGGCGCGGATCAGCAAAGCAAAGGCAGATTTTCTACAACTGGAGAACATCTGGAACTCAAAACAACTACCAACAAACACCAAAGTCACAACTTTCTATACAAATGTCAAGACAGTTCTACTGTATGGAACGATAACCCGGAGAACCACGAAAGCCATCATCCACGAAATACGGGTGTTTATTAACAGTTGTTTACGCAAGATACTTCGGATCGACTGGCCAAACAATCAGCAACAATCTATTGTGGGAGAGAACAAACCAGATTTCAGTGGAGGCAGATATTAGGAAAATGAGCTAGGGGTGGATAAGACTTATATTGAGGAGAGCACCTAACTGCGTCAAATGACAAGTCCTACCTTGGAATCCTCCAGGTTAAAGGAAAAGCGAAGGACCAACGAACACTGGAATTGTAAGAAAACATAAAAGAATGAACAGCAATGGGGTAGAGGTGGAAAGGCAGATCCAGGACAGAGTAAATTGGCGGCCAATTCTCCATTAGGGGTGACAGACGTAAGTAAGTCGATAAACCTTGATTGCGTTTGCCGATTACTAATCCCTTTGCATGTGTGACCACACAAACATAAACGATTTGTCGTAACCTTAAGTTTACCCTGTTAATCTGTAAGCCATTTTATCGCTTAGAATCAGTAATGTGACAATTTCCTACCCTTTTAATGCCGTGTTAATTTTCTCTCCCCTTTATTTACGATTATCACTTCATGTTTATTTGAACTTCTATTTAATTGACCTTTTATTGATTTTCATATGGAATGCCTTGACCAGGTTGTATTGTGACCAGATTGTTAGAGCAAATACAACATGCATTTCTCAGATCAACTACGTCTTTCCATTGTTCTATCAAAATTTATAAAAGGGACAAATCGTTCTGAAATTGGAAGATAGCCAACCGGGATAAGAATAAGTCCATGTAACAGATTATACCGATGATAATCACAAAAACGGGGTGTGTTGTTAGAGACGATTTAAATGGAAACTAACAAACTTAGGAAGTTATGTTTCTAAATTCTCATTTGTACATAACGATTGTATATTGATTAAGTAGCTAGACTATCAGATATATATATACTTTTTATCATGAACTTTCCGTTAGCTGTTATCATAGGATTTATTGTTCCCACTTTGTTGATAACAGATGTGCAATAAAGAGTGATGATTTAACTACTCTATGCTCTAACGACACCCTTATACTAACTTGACCTAATCTCATGGGAAGAACAAAGACTAATGACCACCAGTCCAAGATCCGTTATTATATTTCAGATCTCACTGTACCAATAAATGGAAATTAGCAACTATACATGAATGAGCCAAAAGTGGTTGTGAGTAGGAGAGATTGTAAATAATGGACTGTCAACAAATTAGGAACAATAAATTGTAACAATTGTAACAATTAACAGAAGGTGTAAGGTAAAAAAGAATATTTATCTAACAGTCTAGTTACCTGATAAATGTGCAATCATTATGTACAAATAAGACTTCCGAAAAATAGCAGTCAAAGTTTGTTAGCTTCCATTTAAATCGTCTCTCCTAACAGAAACCTTTGATGCGTTTGACTTAAGGCATTCTGAGATATTCGCCAGCTCAGTGTTCTAGAGGCTAAACCTTCGCGTACGAGACCAGTAGTTCTGAGTTCGATTCATGCCGGCGAGGAAGTGGATGAGCACTGCTGATGAATCCCATACTACGACGAAACGATCGTCTAGGGGCTGCAGGTTTCTAATGGTGGTCTAACATTCACTCCTCAATGGGTTTCTCTTCTTATATAATTTATATCTTTTACTTTTTTAGCATTCTTCCCTCACACTATTATAATCTCTTCTACTAGTCTTTTCGTTATATTCAGCTTGCTTAATTAGCTTACAAGTGCTTATAATTTCATTTTCCTTAGTTAATTTATTTATTGAGCAATATCAGTGGTCAAATTTAGTTTATTAGCATTTGAAATAAAACTTAATTTATTTTAAAATGGTTTATATTTTGTGAAAACTTTAGATTTTGAGAAATACTGAAGAGCAAGATGTACTTTTGGACTCAACTGGACAGTTGGCTAGTTCATTAATATTCTCAGATCAGTTTTTGCAAATTTCATTTCGTGTAAACGCTCAAACAAGTTTTGGTCCTGGAGAAATAGAGCAAAAATATCCAAACACCTTCGATTCGTGGGTACGATTAGCACTTTGGGGTCATGATGGAAACCCACAGTCGAATGCGAATCTGTATGGGACTCATAATTTCTTTATGGGTTTAAAATATGATGGCAGTGCATTCGGAGTCTTCTTCTTGAACAGCAATGCACAGGAAGTAGCAACAACACCTCTACCAGCTATCACATACAGAACTATTGGAGGGATATTAGATTTCTTCGTGTTCACTGGACCGAAACCACTTGATGTACTCAATCAATATTATGATCTTATTGGACATCCACCGATACCCCCATATTGGTCACTAGGATTTCATATCTGCAGATATGGAATGAAAAATTTGGACGAAGTGAAAGAAGTTCTCAAACGAAATGTGGAAGCTGGAATTCCAATAGATGCTCAGTGGTTTGACATTGATTATATGGATGCACACAAAATATGGTCGATAGACACAAAACGATTCGGTGGAATGGACGTTTTTATCAGGGATGTTCTGCACAAGAAATATGGTATGAAAACAGTGTTAATCGTAGATCCAGCTGTCAGCACGAAAGGTGGCACCGGATATCGTCCATATGAAGATGGGATGAGACATGGTATATTCATCAACGATAGTCGAACTGGAACACCGATTCTGGGCACCGTGTGGCCAGGCGAGACAGTCTTCCCCGATTTCTCACACCCTTCTGCTGAACAATGGTGGTTCGAATCGGCATCGGATTTCCACAAAGTGGTTGAGTTCGATGGTTTATGGATAGACATGAATGAACCAGCCAATTTCAACTCTGGATCACTCAGTGGCTGTCCATCAGAGAACAAACTTGACAATCCTCCCTATGTTCCAAAGATTCTTCAGAACTCGTTGTATGACAAGACGATCTGTCCGTCAGCCTTGCATTACAACACAACACATTATAATCTGCACAATATGTATGGTTACTATATGGCTCGAGTAACGAATAGAGTTTTGACTCGAATGTTTCCTGATAAACGACCTTTCATATTGACACGTTCAAGCTTTGCGGGTTCGGGGTTGTATACCATCCACTGGACTGGAGATGTTTTATCGAACTGGGATAGTTTGAAAACTTCTGTGACGCAAATCATTAACTTCAACATGTTTGGTATTCCGATGGTGGGTGCTGACATATGTGGATTTACAGGAAATACGACAGAGGAACTATGTATCCGATGGAGTCAGTTAGGTGCTTTTTATCCATTTTCCCGGAACCATAATGAAGATGAGGCTATGGATCAAGACCCTGCATTTTGGAGTAAAGAAGCGACTGATGCAATCAAAGATTCTTTGAAGCTAAGATACCATCTACTGCCTTATATATACACTTTGTTTTACCGATCATACTTCAATGGAACAACTGTGGCTCGTGCTCTCGCATTCGAATTCCCTGAAGACCTGGCCACGCATAGAATCAGTGCACAATTCATGCTCGGTTCCTGTATTTTGGTCACTCCTGTGCTTGACGAGGGTCGATCGTTTGTTGAGGGTTATGTTCCATCAGGAGAATGGATCAACCTATCCACCGGTAAACGGTATTTTAGTCGAGGTACTTGGAAATATTTCGATGCTCCTTTGAATGTGATTCCGATTTCAATGCGTTGTGGCTGTATAGCTCCTATTCAGATTGCTGCTGAAACTACGGATATCGCTCGTAAGAAAGGATTTGGTTTATTTGTGATTTTGTCTTCAACTGATGATGGAAGCGATTCTGCTGGTCGGAGAATCACAGCATCGGGTGAATTGTTCTGGGACAATGGAGATGATGCAAAATTGAATTATGTACATGTGAAATTTGAAGTACGTGATCGTATGTTGACAGTGACTTCTACTCCTTCCAGTTCAGAAAGCTTAGCGAAAATTGATTTGAAAGAACTAGATGTTAAGACTGTGCTTATAGTTGGTTTCATCAGAAAGCCTACGGAAATTTTTGTAAATAACAAACCGGTAGATTTCATGTTTGACAGTGACTTAGGAACTTGTATAATCAAAAATCAGTCGATTTTAACTCTAAGTAAACAATCTACAATCAAATGGAAATTTTGATTATCTTTATCGTATTATTTTACATTGATCTACGTCGTTCGCTTAATTATAGATAAAATGTGTTTTGCGAATTCGTTTCCTGGTAACATTCGGATATTTTTTTGCGCCATTTTAAATTCAAATTTCGATTAACTAAATACAATTCATCTTTTTTTATTATTGCCGTACATTTATCATTATTTCTTTTGTCAACTAGTTAACGTTTCGTTTCTCAACAGCTCTTTTGTCGTGCCTCTAAATATTTTTAAATAAAGTCAATAAGTGATCAGTTATGTTTTCTGAAAAGTATGTCCTTAAAACACGACCAAGTTATTAAAATACACGCAATCATCTTTACGGGAAATATTTTCACCACTTTGATTATCACAGCTGCTTGACGTAGAGAGCATAAATACTATAAGTGTATGATGATGTAACCTGTTGGGGATGTTAGATCCCCAGAACTCGCCTGATAAATATCTTTATTTTGGATTTATTTCATAGACCGATCAGTCGACCTTGAGATCACATTTCCCACCAGGGAAATCCTTGGCTATGATTGGTTACTGTGTCATTTTAGTGTGCTATTTTTGTAACTGTCCCAAGGACGTCTCTATCGAGTATAAATAAACTCAATGTGAGTGTTCGGATTCATTGTGTGCTGGCTGGAGTGTTTGTAGAATACAGTTTCTACGCTATATCAAGACTTCTTGCTGGTACAGTCAGGTCAAGGGATCACAGTAGCCTACCTGGACGCTGGTTCATTGTTTTGTTCTCGTTATTCGACTAAGGTGAACTCGTAATAGTTTAAGCATACCTAGAGACGAGCGTAACATAAACTCATCATTGATCTCCACTGGTATTAACTATGTGCTTTGTCATACATAGCATGAGAATCAATAATATATACCTTTTACTACCTAACGATCACTAGAGTGACAATGATAGGACATTTATATGCTAAAAAGAAAAGTCCCTTTCATTAGGACTGACCATAGATTCAATTGAGTAGGTAGAAAAGTTCTTTGGAAATTCCGATCGCTGTACAATACTCAATAATCTGTGAGAGAGAATTTAATGACTGTCTTAACAACTAGGTGTAAATGACGTATACGGCAACCATTAGGATTTAGGATATCTAATGCTTAGGTAATGTTTGTCAACCAGTTACTGATATAATTTCGAGATCACTTGCATTAAAATTACATATAATGATTCTAGACCATGAACAACCATAATTTTGAAAAGAGATTCTCTTACCTTCATGAAACTTGTTAAAGAGTACGCGAGTAACTTCAGTCAAGCTGTCTCAGAGAAGGTTTAAAAAGTAATTAGAAATACATTTTATAAATAAGTTTTTTAGACCAGCATGTAACTCCTAGAATTCACTGAAAGTCTAACAAAACGTCAAAAACTAATAAATTTTTTCTAGCACCTAGGGAATTGGAAGACAAACGACATGGCTTTTGGGATTGCACGTTATTATTTTCAGTAGTTCAATTCAGTAAAATAAGCAATCAAAGTACAAAGTTCATGGAAAAAGTAGTTATTCTCTGTGAAATTGAATACGTCTTAATTTTAAGCTTAACCCTACTGATCTTACATTACATAAAACACACAGGAGAGGTTCCTTAAATTAGCCCTTAGTCACTAATTTATTGTCTTAGTATTCTGCAGAGATACTTATCACATGGCACTTTAAGGAATATCAGTCAGAAGCATAACAATAATCTAATTCTATTGAAAGTCGATATACTATGTCAAAATCTACATGACATATAGCTGAGCATGCGTACATTGCAACACATCATTTGATTTGTGTTAAAAATCTTCCATTTGCTATCGGATTTATTTTATCCATTCAAATAGCCCAAACACAGTCAGTTAAAATGTGGGACTTCGTACATGAGTACGTAAGTTCAGGTTGCCATACCCCGTGAACACAGAGACGCAGCTGTCAAATCAAACCCCATAGTGGTAAAGATAGTAGAAGCATTAGCAGAGAAGATTAGGGTTAGAAAGATAGGATTCAAGAAGTGTAATTCAGTGAGATAACTTTAGAAAGAGAAAGATAGAGAATGACGTAAAATCAGTTCTTAAAACAATTTTTAATTGAATAAATTATTGCTCGTACTTTAGCTTAGATAATGTAGTTTGTGACTTACTTTACAAAAAAAATATAAGGACTCTAGAATGATCACCTAACAGCTGACAACTTTATGGCAAAACTAAGCAATAGAGGTTCAAACTTATGAAATTACCTAAATGATACACATATACTACTGATTACAATTATTTAAATATGGAAAAAAATCAATTCAAACTCTAAATGTAATCTTCTACCTGTCGATTATTTTTATATCACAACTCGAATCAGCTTACACATTTTATTTAATTTTTCATTAGACTTCAAGATGTAACCAACTACTGTTTACAAAAAAAGTTAGTTAGTTTTCTCGAAAACAGAAGCAACATTTCGAGAAAGAGAAATACAAAAACTGGATTATATGAAGAACTCTGATGATAATCATAAAGCTCCTTATGAAGACTGACACAATTTGAAATCCATGCATCGTTTAGCTTGAAAGAATACTTTATTGATAAGTTTTGAAATTTGAGTTTGTGATGTAGATTAATGAGTGTAATAACCGAGAAGCAAAATAATTATGATCAATAACATGTCTGTTATTAATAGTAGTATTTAAGTACAAAAACATGGTTTTCTAGTAAACAAGCTGAAAATGTGATTTTTAAGAGCATTTTTTTTTAAAAAAAAATGCAAAATATCAATAAAGATTACTAATTGTAAAAAAATGTAATTTCATTAGAATGATACGGCAAAATATTGAATTTGCAATGTAATCATAACAAAAATAATCCAATTTAATGAATAGACTGGTTGAGAAGATGAGAGGAGAGTAAAACTGACCTTGAAAAATTAGCGGATAAAAAATTCGTTACGAAGCCTAATATTTCAAGGGCAATCTATACTTGGATCAGATTGTGTTCTACTAAGTGAATCAGCAAGGTAATTTAATGAACTGGATCACTTTTCATATTTTTTTTCCAGATGAAATAGTTTTGATAAGTTCCAAGTTCAGGAAAGTGTAATTACATTCACTTAATAGGGATGGTAATCAAAGAGTAGAAATTGTTTTCTGATACCTAAACAGGATTGAAATTGGCTTATAAATAAAGATTAAATAGAACCTCGGTATTCATGATAATAATTCATGGCAATAAATCACTAAAAAATGCTCCCCTAATCCTAAACATAATGATAAGATCAGTGGTAGGATTATTCACTGCACGGACTTTGCTTTAAAGTTTGAAAACAGTTTCTGATATACATGAACCGATATTATTAAAGTCAAAAAATAAATATTTTCTGAAACTAAAGTATATAGCTACAATGTTTCTATGACTGCGATGGAAAGTTATTTCCTGTTACCTCAAAATACACAAGATCTCCTTTTGTTTCTTCTCATGTATGTACATATGTTTCTCGCTTATTCTCATTGCAAACTTAATAAAAAATAAATATATTAATACAGTTATGACAAGTACCCTTAAATTATTTGATGTTTTCAAATATAAATTTAGGTTAGTCGAAACATCAGTCGAAACCAGGAACCATTCGACTGTGAATTTTATTTTATTTTATGACATTTCAAAAGTGAAGCTCCTTGGCCTTTCACATAGAATTGAAAACTGAACCTTCAAACCAGGCGATTACAACATTTGTAGACCATAAAGTCTTTATTAAACGATTTAAATTCGTAATACCAATCAATGAGATATTCTGAACAATAACGTATGTTATTGATGATAACTGTCTCACTTCCAAAAACTTTGAAATCTGTTCTGTAGGCCTTTGTCAAAAGATGCCCAACAACCTATTCTAAAATGCCTGAGTTCGATCTAGTGGGTTTTTTTTGTTCAGTAAACTATCACCTGAAAACAGTATATGATGTGAACGAAATCTTAATGGAACAAATCCTCACAGATAGCCCATCATAATATTTTCAAACATTTCATTTCATGACATCTTATTTAAGCTTGAATGAATATAATTAACTGCACAGAAAACTGATAAAATGTCATCCAATGTTCAAAGAAAAACTTTTTATTACCACTCAAACGAATAGAAACACCCCTAATCGTTGATAACATCCGAACTTAAATAAATTGCAAATATTTTGTGCTGCTAATAAGTTACTACTGAATAATTTCAGTAGTCAAGTTCATAAAATGAAACTATAATGTTCACTCTAATCTATAGTATTATTTTCATGCATTAGTGGAAAATATTAAATTAGTCAAGGCAGTTTGTGAGTCTAGTAGATTACATAACAAAACATAGATAGTAAAAAGTAAAACTTTAAAGCAGGATAATAGGTGTACTAACAGTGATGCAAATAGTAAAATGTTTAAACTTAGGCATAAGGTCAAAATATGATTATAACGACCATTTAGAACCAGTTCAGTTGCGTAATAAGATGTATTCGAATAATTAAGTGGTTCAGAATGAATGCCTAAGTGGATGAAGAAAAATAAATGAGTAAAAAATCCAGCAAATAATAACAATATTTAATTGTTTGTTAAGCCTTATTCGGCCTAAGAAGCTACAGTTGTTAAATTCTTAAAAAATGCATATCATGGGGTTGTGCATTCGAATTCCGATAGCGTCTGCTCAGAGGAAAAAAGAGAGGGAAGGAAAGGGAAAGAAAGAGAAAGAAGAGAAGGGAAGGAGGGGAAGAAGGAAAAGGAGGAGGGGGAAAGGGGGGGGGAGAAGGAAAGGGGGAGAGGGGAAGGAGGGGAGAGGGAGAAGGAAGAGAGGAAGAAGGAAGAGAGGGAGAAAAAAAAGGAAAAAGGGAGGAGAAGGGAGAAGGAAGAAAGAGGGGAAAGGAGAAAAAGAGAAAAAGGAGGGGAAGGAAAAGGGGAGAAAAGAGGGGAAAGAGGGAAGGGAGAAGAAAGTAAGAAGAGGAAGAAGGAGAAAAAAAGGGGAGGGAGAAAGGAGGGGAAAGAAGAGGAAGAAAAAGGAGCGGGGAGAAGGGGGAAAAGGGAGGTAAAGGGAGAGAGGGAGAAAAGAGGGGGAAGAGGAGGAAGAAAAGGAAAGGACAGACGAACGCGGAATGATAAGAAGAGGACATGATCAATTCCGAGGTACTTTAAGGGTGAAAGAAGCTCAAAGCCTCCGCCTTATTAACAACATATCACTTGATAAGAGGCAATAGTCATATCATTGCGCCAAACCTCGCAATCGAAAAATTCATAGAGGATACAACCCCAACGTATCACATGGCTTTTTTCCGCAACCCCCCCCCCAATGCCCCATCTTATTATACTAGAATTAAGTCATTGGTATGCTCATTGTGAAAATTACAACAATATATATAATGTTGTTATCAAGCTTTACTCTACCATACATAAAAATATATGGAAATGTTAAACCAATCAAGGTAACTTGAGAGTCAATTATCACAATGAAATACATTACATAATTACATATAGTACATAAAAGTACAAGTTGTTAACATGAAGATGAGCGTACTAAGAAAATAAAATAACAGAAACTCTAATCAATAGTTCAACAGTGAAAGTAGTAGGTCAAGCTTGAATAACATTAAACACACTATAGTTTAAATTTAATATTCTCATCTACTAGTGGAAATTTTTTCACACTTTTCCCTTTGCAATACTGCAACCTGTAGTAGTGCTAGTTCCAAAAAATAATCTCCCCGCTTGCTATGGATTCAATCTTAGTTTAAAAGCCAATAATTTATATGCTGACGAACATTTTGTTAATGATGAGCTTGAGTAATCAAGCTATTTGAACTGCAAGATCAAGTGATTCATTCTTAAGCATGCTGCTTCTAGTAGCCTTTCCACTGCCGGAAACGCTCAAGAATATAGTAAGAAACTTCAATAGGGCAACGTTTTGCGAATCTGTTATTTATGATTCTTAATTCCATTGGGATCAGAAACTATATGTGAAGTTTGTATGCTGTAGAAGTTGTTGGAAATCTGCCAGAAGAAATAACAATCGTCCAAAAAGAAGGATGTACATCTAATAGTTTTATATTTCTGTTTCGTCTAGAAATGCAGCTGTCCACTGTTAATATACTACAAAGAGATAGGTAGATACTGGACTGTAATTCATGAATAAAAATACATAAATTAATAATCACAAATATGATTGATTACATGTGTTGCTCTAGTGCATTAATGATAATTTGTATGTTTTCTATATATTGTTAACTAAATGATACAGCTTAGTAATCCAGTACAGAATCATATGTTTACTTACTTTCTTACCGCACAAGCTGCATACAAAGAAGCAAACAGGGAAGTGAAGAAGAGCATCAGAGCTGACAAACGAAAATATGTGGAAGATCTAGCAACGACGGCGGAAAAGGCTGCAAGAGACGGAAACTTGAGACAATTGTACGAAACTACAAAGAAGCTCGCCAGGAACTATCGTAAACCAGAACGACCAGTGAAAAGCAAGGAAGGCAAAGTAATCAGCAACACTGAACAACAGCGAAATAGGTGGGTAGAGCACTTTAAGGAACTATTGAATCGATCAGCTCCTCTGAAGACACCCAACATCGAAGCAGCATCCACGGACCTCCCAATTAATACTGGCGCACCTACGATTGAGGAGATCAGTATGGCCATCAGACAAATCAAGAACGGCAAAGCAGCAGGACCAGACAACATTCCAGCAGAGGCAATGAAAGCAGATGTGGAAGCAACTGCAAAAATATTTCACATCCTCTTCAAGAAGATTTGGGATGAGGAACAAGTACCATCAGATTGGAAAGAAGGATACCTCATCAAAATACCAAAGAAAGGCGACCTGAGCAAGTGTGAGAACTACAGAGGCATCACTCTTCTTTCAATACCAGGCAGTCTTCAACAGAGTATTGTTAAACAGAATGAAGGACTTCGTAGACACCCAACTTCGAGATCAACAGGCCGGATTTCGTAAGGATCGATCATGTACTGACCAAATTGCTACATTACGGATCATTTTGGAACAGTCAATTGAATGGAACTCACCACTCTACATCAACTTCATCGACTACGAGAAAGCATTTGATAGCGTGGATAGGAAAACACTGTGGAGGCTTCTTCAACACTACGGTGTGCCTGAGAAAATAGTTAACATCATACGGAACTCTAATGATAGATTCAACTGCAAAATAGTGCACGGAGGACAGCTAACAGACTCTTTCGAGGTGAAGACCGGTGTCAGGCAAGGTTGCTTACTCTCACCCTTTCTCTTTCTCCTGGTGATCGACTGGATTATGAAGACATCGACATCTGGAGGGAAGCACGGTATCAACTGGACAGTTAGGACGCAGCTGGACGATCTGGACTTCGCAGATGACCTGGCTCTTCTATCGCACACTCAACAACAAATGCAAGAGAAGACGACCAGTGTAGCAGCAGCCTCTGCAGCAGTAGGTCTCAACATACATAAAAGAAAAAGTGAAATTCTCCGATGCAACACAACATGCACCAACCAAATCACTCTTCATGGAGATGCCTTGGAGGACCTTAACACCTTCACATATCTGGGCAGCATCATCGAAAACCAAGGTGGATCCAATGCAAATGTGAAGGCATGGATCGGCAAAGCAAGGACTGCATTTCTACAGTTGAAAAATATCTGGAACTCCAAACAACTTTCAACCAAAATCAAAATCACGATTTTCAATACAAATGTCAAGACAGTTCTACTGTATGGAGCAGAAACTTGGAGAACTACGAAAGCCATCATCCAGAAGAATCAAGTGTTGATTAACAGTTGTCTACGCAAAATATTTCGGATTCGTTGACCAGACACCATCAGCAACAACGAACTGTGGGAGAGAACAAGTCAGATTCCAGTGGATGAGGAAATCAGGAAGAAGCGGTGGAAGCGGATAGGACACACACTACGAAAAGCACCTAACTGCGTCACGAGACAAGTCCACACATGGAACCCTGAAGGCAAAAGGAAAAGAGGAAGGCCAAAGAATACATTACGCCGAGAAATAGAGAAAGATATGAGAGAAATGAACAAACATTGGACAGAACTGGAGAGGGAAGCCCAGGACAGAGTTGGTTGGAGAAAACTGGTGAGCGGCCTATGCTCCATTGGGAGTAACAGGCGTAAGTAAGTAAGTCTGTTGTAACTGAATACTGAACCCAGTCAGGTTCAAGGCTGGCTATTGATCCAACGAAGATTACAAATGAGCACTGGTTGCAATAACCTGACGTCATGAAAATGGTAAGTAAAGTTGCTTATGGCTTCACAAAACGTACTGGGTTTTTACAGACTCCTTACAACTCGTTGAGGCACGTCGGTTTACTCCAAGTAACCGCGAGTTTAAAGATACGAGAAAACTATTACGAAATTAAATATTGTAAAACGTTGGCGTGCGCTGAAAGAGTTGGAAGAAGCAGCTGCATCCGGTAACTGATGGAAGCTCTTTTGACTCATCCGATGCACTGATAACAAAAAGTCTGGTATCAGTGAACCAATCAGTAAAGTTGGTGGGACACCAATGAATATCTTGAAAGATGGATGAAGTGTTTCGAGTAACAGTTCATCTGGTCTCCTACCCTAGCGATATAGATCAGATTGTCCTATACTGTATGGCCGGTGACTAATGATTCTCTTAAAGAGACAGAAGTCTTCCAGGAAACCCAACACTTTAAGCGCTACAAATCGGGCTCAGATGGCTTACCTCCAGCTATTGTTAAAGACATTGTCGACCTTATGACTATGAGACCGACTGAGTTGTTTACAACCATTTGGCAATTAGAGTGTTCCATCATCTTGAAGTCAGTCAGTAGATATCTCCGTCTTTAAACGCCATCTTTGTAACAACTATTGATGGATAAGTCTACTACCGACTGCGTCCAAATTATTAGCTTCCGTTATACTTCATAGATTGTTCAATATCCGGAAGCGATTGATTCGCGAGGAGAAGGCTGGTTTTTGTTCTAGTTAAGGAGGTATAGACCACATCTTTGCCCTCTATCAAATGTTAGAACACCGCCACTCACATCACAGGCCAACAGTTGTTGTGTTTCTTAAACCAGGGTCGTTGTTGATTCGTTGGACGGGAATATTCTCTGGGATTGTCTGTTGAAGAAGTGTGTGCTGGAAAATCCTAATAACATTCTGAAGGCATTATATGGAAACACTTCATAGTGTCATAGCGTCGCGATATGAAAGAAATCTGTTCAGGCATGGTATCTTTGGTCCTCCACAACTCCCTGGTCCGAGTCCTTGAGATGATACAGCTCAGTGGCTTGAGATGTTTATCAGACATGGTTCAGAATAGAAGCCAGTAGCGGTCTTACCGCAACTTTATTTCATTTTATTCGCATAGTAAAAGTAACTTCTTTAACTGAAAGGATTCCTTCCCTTTACATTTCCCTTGATCGAACTGTTTTTCACTCTCATATATCAATTTCTATCCATTTTTCGTTATACTCACCGTTCTTTCTCTCTCTTCCTCTCTCTCTCTTTACAACGTCATTTTCGTTTGTATGGCAAATATGTATTTTTGTGCTTACTCGCAATAATATTTATGTAGTTTAACTAAAAATTGATCATTAACATAATGAAGTACCATCATTACAGAATTTGTTTTCATTTTCCTTACATTCATATATAATCACATATGTGTGCGTGAGTGTGTATCTTGAAAACTAGATTAATGCATATATGTTTTGTTTTGTTTTTTTATTTTAAGATTGAAAATAATTAAAATATTTTCATTGTTTCATTTTATAATTTGTTATACAAATCATTTTTTTTTCTTTTCATTATCAAGGGTCAGTATTCAAAATTTTGAATTAAAGTCTATTTAAAATTGAAAAGTGAAAAATTCTTATTTGTATTTTCTTTTCTAGTAATAATTTTGTAAATTATTGTAGTGTTTTTTTTTCAAAATTCTTGAGTTAATAATGTACAATATACTTGCCAAATATTGTAGTTATATTGATAGAAACTGTTTTTTTTTAAAAAAACAAATTTTGAAATAATTTTCATTTAATTAATCATAGTTATGTATAATGTTTGTATATTAAATAGTTGAAAATAATACTCAACATACTCAGAACTTAGGTTTCATGTTATTTACCAGTCATCAAGAAAGTATACCTATGATATTGAAGGTACTCTATATACTCTATGTGATGAGATTTGAGAATTTACTTTAGACAGCTTCACATTCTAAGATGTTGTCACTGAACTACTCAAGCTACATTTTAAATTTATCAAGGAAATCTAGTCACTTTTACTAAATCATTTGTATATAACAATTTGGTCATTGCTCTTCATTTAATCTGTTAGCTAGTATTGATAAGTTAATTATAAAGTGCTTTATCAAGATTTCCTAAGTAAAATAGAAAACTTTACAATTGTAATATACTTACTTACCAAATGTTTCATGATAAAAGAAGACGAACAGATTGTGCTCTCGCTTGGATTCATTAAGATCATCTTTTAATGAATTAATAATTTTTTTCTTAAAGATTCAAAATTGAGTCATTCAGTGCCGTAAACAGAGATGCATGTCACACATTTATATAAGTTGTTTATCGTTTTACATTTTGTAGTGAATTTAGTTTAATACAATTATATAGAAATAGTGTATCTATCATCATTAGACTACCATTAGAAACATGGAAGCACTGGACGGCCGTCTTGTACTGATATGGGACTCATCATAAGTGCACAACCAACAACTCCTGCTATTCGTAGGATTCGAACCCAGGACTTTCGGTCTTGCGCACAAACGCCTACCTCTGGGCCAATGAGCCGGCATCCATGTCTAATTCTGATCAGTCTAAGGATTTTGTGCAACCTCACCAAATATCATCGTTAGTTACTGCTTACACCTGACAGGGTTAAACTCCATTGGTCACATCTTCTCACTAGAACTCCGAGAATTTCTGCACGAAGCTAGTCACTAGTACATAAAAACAATTCTATGTACGAAATGAATGGTCACTACTAAATACAATCTAGATCATCACATCCTTGAAAACAGATTTGACTATATGACATGAAATCTGATGACTGAACAAGCAAGTTACTAGAAACAATTGCTCATTGTTATGTACTGTTCTTTTATGCTAAGAACAATTATCTTATGAATCCATTTAGTGTATATATAAATATATCAATTATAAATAAAAAATAATAATAATCATAATAAAAGTGCCAAAAAAGCGTTAGCCAAATATCATTAATTTTCTGAAATATTTTGAACTCACAAACTCTTGTAACTGTATACACAGAATGTTGGACTACAATACACACACACACACACAAAAAAAAAGCTAATGACTATCTAGAGGTAAATATTTCTTTTTAATACTTACTGGTTAGTTTTAACAGCGATTTGAACTTTGTTTTTCTCTATTATCTGACATCACTGATTTTAGAATCATTCATTAAATACTGAATTATACAATTCATTTCAAAGTAACAAAATTCCATTTACTATTATTAGAATGATTGTTGATATAATTCAATAGTAGTAACTAGTGTTACATACAATAAATTTAAAAATTAAAATGAACAGTTATTGTTGATCGAGAAATAAAACCCATTTCTGTGTTATAACAAGCTTACCAACTGTCTCCAGTTTTTTTTAGTGAAAGGTTCTTTACAAAATTGTAAGATGACGTTACTTTAAGCACATTCTAGGAAAATGACAGTGTTGCTTATTTTTACTTAGTGGTTATCTTATTGACTAAAAGATACTACAGTGTAAAATTAAATCTTAGTCAGCTCATAAGTGAGTGAACTTTATCCGGTAACCTAAAAGATGTATATAATATATACATTGAAGACTAAATATTTCGAAAGAGTTGACATTTCTAACATATCAAATGTTTGCTAACACATTCCACATATCGATATTCAAGTGTAGGGTATTTTGCATTTATTCTTCAATATTTGTTTGTATATGTTGTTATCATCTAATTTCAACCTTTACAAAAGAAACATTTCCCACTTAAAGGTATATCAGTCTTCTTACACATTATAAACATACTTGCTTACGTCTGTTACCCCCAATGGAGCATAGGCCGCCCACCAGTTTTATCCAACCAACACTGTCCTCGGCTTCCCTTTACAGTTCTATCAAATTTTTGTTCATTCTTCTCATATCTTTCTCTATTTCTCGGCCTAATGTGTTACTTGGCCTTCCTCTTTTCCTTTTGCCTTGAGGGTTCCATGTGAGGGATTGTCTCGTGACTCAGTTAGGTGCTTTTCGTAGTGTGTGTCCTATCCACTTCCAACGCTTCTTCCTGATTTCCTCATCCACTGGAATCTGGTTTGTTCTATCCCACAGTACGTTGTTGCTGATGGTGTCTGGCCAACGAATCCGAAATATTTTGCGTAGACAACTGTTAATAAACACTTGTATCATCTGGATGATGGCTTTCGTAGTTCTACAAGTTTCCGCTCCATACAGTATGACTGTTTTGACATTTGTATTGAAAATCGTGATTTTGATTTTGGTTGAAAGTTGTTTGGAGTTCCAGATGTTTTTCAACTGTAGAAATGCGGCCCTTGCTTTGCCAATCCGTGCCCTCACATCTGCATCGGATCCACCTTGATTGTCGATGATGCTGCCCAGATATGTAAAGGTGTTAATGTCCTCCAAGGCATCTCCATCAAGAGTGATTTGGTTGATGCATGTTGTGTTGCATTGGAGAATTTTGCTTTTTCTTTTATGTATGTTGAGACCTGGTGTTGCAGGTGCTGCTGCTACACTGGTCGTCTTCTCTTATAAACATAGCATCTAAATTAGAATTTGTTACTCCACTTAATTTATAACTCCTTTTATAAATAGTTTAACGAATATAAATCTTACAGATTGGTGAATCACTTTTTATTATAAATAAGTAAATAAATCTTTTCTTTTTCAGGATTCAATTTTCTCTTAAACTAAATTTTTGTTAAACTTGATATTTATATTATACTACTGTTCGTTATTATTATTTTTATTATTAATAGTATGTGTATATGTTTAGATTTATGTTACTAGTTGTAAATTTACTTTTGTAGACTACAAAAGGGATTCATTCATTCATTCATTCGAGTTTCTATTTCAAAATACAAATTGGTAATTTACACTAACATTATATTATTCTATTCTTAACATATTCAGTGTTCAATAATAAATTCAAATTTATACGTTTCTTTTTTTTATTTCCGCAATATTGCTAAGGCCATAAAATATAAACCATAGAAAATTAAATCATTTTCAGAAATAATGGTAAATGTTAATAATGAATTATTATTATTATTCTAAGCCGATTGAGATTGCATAAATAAATAAATGGATTAATTTTTATTGAAAATATTTGTTTTTTATTCTAGGTTTTATCAATCCAAGTATGTGTACATTGAATTTGGTTAGCTGTTAGCTGTGAAATCCAAAAAGTGTTGATTTTCTCTCATTTGAGACTCATTACTTGGGTAATCGCTGCATTTCATTATTGATGATCGTATTTAAACTTATGAAATGAATGCTTACAAATGAACTAAAAACCAGTTGAATATAACTGTGGCTATCTGAAATCATTTATTCAATTGATAACTCGTCGGTTTTTGAAACGAAAGATACTGAATTTAAGTTTCAGTGTGAAAATTGTTACTAAGATGCAGGTGTATCCAAATACGAGTCCTATCCTGGTCTTCACTACTATCCACTAACCAACTCGAACAAAAGCTGCTTTTGAAACAATCCACTCAAGATGTATAAATAACAATCAAGACTGCTCAATTGTAGTCATTAAAAGCTATAAGGATAAAATCGAAACCTTAACAAATATGACTTTGAGTATATTCCGAAAATACAATTTTTTTAAACGAATATTTTATAGAAAAAATTATAGATTAATATTTTCCATCCTATTATGTTACACTTTGTGTTGTTTATTCTAAAATTATCAGACATTATGAAATGAAATAATTCTGTTGATCAAACTAAATTCAGCCAAAAGTTTCATGTAACACATGTAATTAAATCGCTTTTTATAAAATGATAGTTCAGATTATTTGAAGTTTAAAATTTAAATAAATTTTACTGACAAAAAAATTGAAAATTGAATACTACTACACTTACAAGCATTACATAACATGATGTTTGTGAATCATTTTTGAATTCAAAAATTATTCTTTTTAAACACTAAATACTGTGTTGAATTCATTTACATTCATTGATTGTTGAAACACGATAAAAGTTTTGTTTGTTTTTTTTCAACAAAGGAAATCATGTCAGTTTCAAGACATTTCAATTGCCTGAGGATAAAAATGAATATTTGTAAAAATTAAGTGTACAATTACGAATTTATCGAAATAAAGGAAGTAGCATTTCATTCACTTGCATTTACTTTTATGATCATAAACAAATTAACATGTAGCATATCAAACTGAATGTATTTATAGTAGATAGATAAAGCTCTGTCATATATTCAGTTTAACTAGAAATGAAGTCAAGTAGCTAATGAATATCCCAAGTCTCTAATTTTATTTTTATGTACATTACATTTCCGTTCATTGTTTCGGTCATTGATTACTTCACTATGGTACAAATGTTCCATGTTATATTCCACAAGTTGAACTAGTTTACGTGTTCATTTTTGTTAAAAACGTAAAAAAGCAGAATCAATCATCAATTATGCTGAACGCTTGTAATTTACTGTATATTGTCAATGAAATTCACTGATTACGTACAACTATAAATATCACTTGGTATATTGACATGCATGAATCTAATCTGTAATAACCATAAACCGTATGATTAATTGTTGTAGTGAACTTCTTTCCTGAAACTGTTTTTTTGTTACCCTAGTTGTTGTTTTTTTCATCCTTATGCAATACATGGCTAAATCAATTTTCCATCTGGTAGAATCGAATGTGAAGTATAGTTTTATTTCAAAGATAAATTATGACGAATAATGTTGTTATCTCTGTAGAAAACTATTGTGCCTAACCCTGACCGAACTGATAAATATGAAGATACATTACGCTACAAAGTAATTTCAGTTGGACAAACAAGGAATAGTAGAAAACACTGAACACCTGTTTAGTATTAGCATAAGAAGACAAGAATAGCAATCTATTGATCGTTGTTATTCAACAGTAATCTAACTAAAGTAAGTTAGGAGTGTAAAACACTCGGATATCCGGTATGTTAGAACTTCATGATCTTATTTGTAGATTTTTATTGCACGTTGAAATCATCAATCAATGATTGTTGGACCACCATTAGAAACCTGGAAGAACTGACGGCCGTTTCATTCTGGTATGGGAGTAATCTCCTGCACCTCACAGGATTCGAACACAAAACCTTCGGTCTTGCGGGCTAATGCCTAACCTCTGGACCACTAGGCCGGCATCCAACGGTGTTAATATCTAACTTTGATTATTCTACAGATTTTGCGTGACCTCACCCATTTGTCTTTGGTAGTTACTGCCTACATCCGACAGGGTTGAACTCCACTGGTCACATCTCACTAGAACTCCGAGAATTTCCTCACGAAGCTAGTGACTAGTGAGTACATTTTACGATCTTTCAATTAGAGTTATGGAAATTAGTGTTTTTTGCACATTGAAATCATAAATCAATCATTGTTAGACCATCATTGTTAAACTTATAGATATTTAATGTCGATAGAAATTATAGCACTGTTAAATAATGTTATTAGTTTAACTCAGGTGACTGTTAAGTTAGTTGAGGATGTTCATAGCATTCTCCGAACAATCACTATAGGTAATAACATTTCAAGGATTCTTCAACCTATCAACTGTATTTATTTTCCATTTGAATAAAACCAGTACAAATTACTTTTTTGTTCGTAGTGCTTTATGAAGCTTTTCAATCAGTACCATAAGCATGCAAACAAACGTCTTGTTTGAACTAGTTTGATATTTCATCAAAACGGTTTATTCTTTCTTCGCTTAAATTACCGGATAGATAAATATTTCAGTTGTCAATCTCATCAGTATTTGTTGATTAACAAACTATGAAATTCTTTTAGTAAAATACTCAACAACCATAATTAAGCAGTTTCAACGTTTCTACAAATAAGGTAAATATGGACATTTTCGAGAACAAAATCGAAGCTACAAAAAATAGGGTTATATATATATATATATATATATATATATATATATGTACTAAATAACTGTTTTATAGTCTTCAGATTTAGATTATATTTGTGGTTTATATGAAATATATTCAAACCAAATGCTTCGAATTCAATTTTAACAAAACTATAAGTTAAAATCATGTCATAAAATTACAAAAACTTGACTTAGCTGTAAACAACTGAAAAAACAGTCTCTCCTCTTCTCAACATCGCAAAAATGAGATCACTGTAAAAATGTACTCAATGGAAGTCAGTAGGTATTGTTAGTTCTTTGTTTCTTATCTTTTTCCTAATATTAAAATAGATCATCATTACACGGATTATTCTTTTTGCTATTCAACGGTATTCATCACATAAAATAAAACTTGTCTATTATCTGATTAAATAAATTTCAACGAATTCAAATTTCATGCCAATCTTATGCGTTCAATATTAATTGTATTTGCAATCGATAGACAGTCAGTAGTAGTACAGTTGACCGATATTGTATTAGAATAATTTCAAGCGAGTAAATGTTTTTCCAATATCTAAAATGATACACCCTTATGTTAAATGTCCCACCCATTTAGTGTTTATTTCTTTTCTTTGTAATTAATTATTGATGAAAAGTTGCACATAGAATGCATTACTGTAATTATTCATTTGTAAAAAATATAAATTCAATTAATAATTAGTCTTTTTTTTATTGTCAACAATCGATTTTATTTTGTTTTTTTTTATACATTCTATTTATATATATTTCCAGATTGCTTATAATACTGACATTCGAAATGACCTAGTTTAGCATATATCGTAATTGTTTATTTATGGTTCATTGCAGCCTTTTGATTCATGTAATCGATAATGTGAACTTTGAGTTCGAAGTACAGTGATTAGTTTGATCATATTATATTCCTCTTTTGATTGGAGCTTAGGGAGAGTGAAATTTTGTTTAGTCTAGTATAGTAGATATTATATATAGTCATTCTGACAAGTGGTAAAACACCAGATATAGTAGATTAAGACCATTCTCATGGACAAATTTTCCTGTGAAACACACATGACACGTCGTTGTGATGACGTTACCCGAAGACCGAACAATCTAGAATATGGTATATTTATGTGGCTGATAGACAGAAACTTGTTAAAATGGTCTGTATCTTTATCATTACCGGTGACTTTGCAGGACAAAACATCACGCAGAGAAACATGATAGTTAAAAAAATCATTTAAACGACAATCTGAGATTGTTTTAAGAATCGTATTCAAAGCGTAAGGTTGCTTTTTAACTTCTCAAATTTCAATAACTGACATTGTCATTCGACTTCGCCTCGTATCTTGAATTCACTTTATAAGTTCAAAAATTAAACTATTTTAGTTTTAATGAGTGAAAACTAACTGTTGTTTAACTAAACAAGCAATCATAAAGATTCAATAGTTTCTTAACTTACTGATTTCTAGAAAAGATGATGTTCAATATCTTTTTGTGATACCCGTCAACACGTTAATAAGTCAATTGAACCCGGTGTGCATTGTATAAATGTATCATCTAGGATTAAGTGTGTCCAGCAAACAGAAGCTTAAGAGAATACATTAATTAGTTAGTCACAGTTTAATCCGTTAAATTTAACATCTTCAAATAGTTTGTGTTTTAACAGTGTCGTTATCAATCTTTACAGTGTTGGATTTTGACACTTGTTCACAAGTTGTTTTTTTATCCAAGCCTAACTGACTACTTGAATGAAAAGACTGAGAGTGAGAAAGTTTTATTAGCTAAAGAGAATCGCGAAATAACTGTACATTACTAAGGTTTGACTACTTTTTTCCTATAAACAGCTTCAGTTTTATTCTTAGAGAAGGAAGACAAGTGTTGTTCAGTCGCGTGTTCTTGTCACTTGGCTGATGTCACATTGACTCACTATAACCCATTTCATTAGCTGACCGAATATAATGTACTTTAATCACTTCCGGAATTTTAAAATAAAATAACAGTTTTAAATCGATAGAAAGTTCTAAACAAAAGTACGTAGTTAAAAAAATGTCTATGTTAATTTATGTCATGTGCTCAAAATATCCTAAATATGAAAAATGGTAATGATCTTAGAGCTATAACTTAGAAAATTTGAGGAAAAAAAACACAACACACATTCAGTTTTTGATTTTCATCTGCAATTATATAATGCTTGTTTTATTGCTGAATCAGTTAGCCTCGGTCATAATTTTTAAAAATTAAGTCACTTTTTACTGTATATTACGAACAACATTTAATATAATCAATAATCACTATTTTATTTTTAAAATCTTAAACACGTTTAGTTTACTCAGTGGAATTTTTGGATATTCGTAATAAGATTAGCCACTAGTTAGGAGTATGTGCAGACATCCATCCACACATCTATGGTTCACTTCCTAATATTTTCAATCATCGATCAACAAACCTTGTTTACGTTTTCACTGAATGATGGCAAAAAATTATTTAAGGGCGTGAGGGTATTAACACAGACAGATCGTAGGGGTTGTTGAACTGTATGTGAATAGAGAAGAAAAATAACGTGATGTTGCTGAGCAGATAATCGGAAAAATGATTATATCATCAAACGTTACTTGACCCTTTAAACAGTTGAGTATTTACTGAATGGGAACATTTCATAATGTAAAAGTGTTACATTTTATTCAAATAAAAACAAATAAAGTAATCAAATGGTAAATTTATTTTAAATTGTGTTTCGTTTGTTTGATCACGTGTTTCAAGTACTTTTTTAAAAAAACCCAACCTTCAAGAAATAGATGAATACAGGCAATTAGAGAAATTCAGGGTGCTCGTTTCGTCCCATTCGAAGCTCATCGTTTGGACATATCAGCTGCTCAATGTTGATGCTTAAGAATGAGACTGAAAATAGACTGTCTAGATTCTACAGCTATTTAAAATCTATCTGTATCATAGAACATGTGACCAAATGACCGACTATGTCGAGATAATCAATGTGGAATACACTTCTGCCCATGATTGGTGGTCAACATTCAGTCCTGAATGTAAACAACAGAAATCAAACCCTCAAGAATATGGATATGAAAAAATACCCTTTATAATTAGGATTTTGTTGGTTTCTCTGAAAACTAACTGTTTAACTTTACCTAATTTCAAGTAATTTATTTCTCAAATATTTTTCTACATATTCAGTTAGGTTTTTTTAGTACGTACGATAAGATACTTGTTTCTTATTAGAACTCTTTGTATAACTCAGAAAATAAAACCTTAAACCAAGGCTTTGATTTGGTGGAAATAGTTTGCACTTTTGACTGTATTATAGATTACATAAATTCATATAAGTTAAATAAAGACTGATGACTTTGCTGTTAAACTGTGAAGAGATGGAATCAAGATCAAAGCTATGAATTTCCACTTATTTGAGGGTTGATTTGGCTATAACTTCACCTACTTCAGTTAAGGTTATCGTGTAGTTAAACTCGCCTTTACATGATATATATGACTGAGTTGTATACAGGTTATAGGTTACATGAAATTATTGAATGTGAGTATTGAACTCACTTATCATCTAAGAATATTGAATGTCTTGTTATCTACATACTACTATAACCATTTTGCTTGTCACCATAATGAGCATAATACTGAAATTGATGATTTCCATTAGTAATCTAAAAAAATTTTTTTTCATGCATAACCATTAATCCACTCTTTGAGTAACAGTAGCAGAAGTAGTGGTAGTCATGTGTATTTGCAACTTAACAGTCTGATAATTTAATCCAAAAATTATTAGTGTGTGTTAGGATTCGCTTTCGTGTACCGATGTTTTTTCAGCATTGAATTACAGACAATATGGAGAAACCATATGCCAACAGATCCTGACTGAAACTAAGTCATCAATATAATTAACGAGAAAACACAAATCCATTTAGAAAATGTTAGTAACTGTTATAACCTATTAGTTTGATGGGTAGCATGAAGTCATTAAGTGTATTATAGACTGAATTTCATGTTCACAGCGAGACTTAAGTCACTGCCGCTGATTAATATTGAATAGTATAAAAAAATATTCCAATATCTTCAAACCATAGAGAAAATCAGTATGTATATTCACAATGAAACCTATTTGATTCATCATATTAAGAAGTAAAAAATAAGACAGGGTACTTTAAAATCTTCACGAGTGATCAATAACTGTGAAATAATCAATCAATTCAAGATGAATCCAGTACATGAAAATACAACACCACAATATAAACAAAAAATAGTGTAGTGATGTAATCAGTAAATTATTTTTAAAAACGTGTCTCTTTTTGAAAACTGTAAAATACTGTATGTAGGTCGTTTCGTTTTGTAGTTTTTTCTCTCAGCTAAACGTACAAAATACAAGGTAATTTTAGTTCTCAAAAACGAATTTTTCTTACAAAAAAAAGTGAAGATGTAGACCATCAGTCTAAAAATACTTTTGCTTTGTATTTCATGTGACAAGCACATATATTTTACATATATGTTATTATGTTTCAAGTAAAATGATGTAGAGCTATTGGTTTCTGATTTGGTCGATAATGTGAATTCTTCACACATGTAACAAAGTTCAATAAGCGAGTGTCGAATATGATTAGTTTAGTTAGCTAACAGATAAATCAATAGTGATTGTATCACATAGTGAGAGGTGTGTGTGCGTGCGTGTAGATCTTGGAAAGTGTGTGTGAATAGCTGAATCAGATTGATTATCGATTTTATTGTTATTAAATGATTATTACACTGTCGACTGATTACATAATGATTGCTTTGTTTTGATTTTGTATTGTTCATCATTGCCATGATGAACAAATTCAAATATTCACAAAAAATAGCTACAAAAATAATGTAAGCCTTTTTTCATTACACTTATCTGATATTATTGATTAGTTGTGTTGTGGTAGAAATTACGATTGCTTAGCAATCAATAAAAAAAAGAATGATTTTTAAAGTTTATATAAATAATGTGATAGAATATGTGATTTATGATTGTTTTCATTGGTACCTGTACTGAATATCCTTTTACAGTGATTAGTTTTTTATTTAAAAAATACATACTTAGGCTAGTTCAATGCAGTTTTTTTCGTCTGTTTTTGGCAATGAAAAAAAATCACATTTCAATCGCTATTTTATTGTCATTCTATCAACTTTGTTTAGAAGTGATTACTGATGAGAAAAATTACTTTTTCCAGTTGATTTTTTGAAATTAAATCGATTCACTTTCATTTGTTTATCATCATTATTTTGTCAGTGAAAACGGTATTCCATTAGTATGATGCTTGTCAATTGATATGCTTGAATGCTATTACGAGTTCACCTTACTCGGTAAACGAGACGACAACAATGACTCAGTGAAACGATAGGCTTTTCTAATGCGTTTGTCTTGGGCACGGCTAACTAGATCAAAAAGTGTTGATATGGCCTAGAAAATGTATTCTACAAGCACCCATAAAATACGAGGTCGACAAGCATACAAATCGAGCTTATTTATACAGTGATAGAAACGTCCTTGAGAGAGCCACAAAAATAGCCTACTAAAATAATCCATCAACCAATGACAGTAAAGGATTTCCCGAGTGGGAGATGTAATCTCAAGGTCAACTGATCAGCCCATGCTCGGAAACATAAAATTCAAAATTAGGACCTTTATCAATGAGTTCTGGGGGTCTAAGGTCCCCAACAGTTAGATTACAAAACAGATAGTATGCATTACAGATATTCATCAATAAAAGTCATTATTATATTGTATAATAAACTTAGCTAAGAGTTTTCTTGCAAACAAATCAATAGAACAGGACATTTGTTTTATTCTCGTAAAGTAGTAGTTATATAAGCATTATCCAGAAACGAATAAAGCTACACATTACTCGTCTGTTTGATCCACTTGTACATTTTTCTTAAACAAATCAACCAAAGTACATTCACGTGTGTATTGATGTCCGTGTAATTTGCATTTTTTGTTGTTGTTATTAAGGAAAGAGAACATTAGTGTCATGTGAAAATTGTTAATTGGAATTAATTGAAAAGTAACACTTTCACTTAGTCACTTATTTCTGTGCTAATGGAATAATTATGTGATACGCAAGCAATAAATCGTTGGACAATGAATCTATACATTTTTGTAATACAGATTGCCGTTGGTAACTGCTTAAAAAAATATTCAATATCACATATTATCAGGTAAAATTTACAATAATTGGGTCAGTATATATTTAAATTTCAATGGCTCTTTTTTTTTTTCTAATCGTTTACTGGAAAACCTTATTTTCTAGAGTAAGAAGAATTGATACCATTGATGAACTTTGCGAAATGCCAAAGAGACCACTTCTACCAACCAAAACTACCAACTAGGACTTGTAATAATAAATAGGAAATATAACTTGGTCACTCTAATAGCTGTTGTCTGAGAATACATGTATAATGTGTTAATGTGAAATATACTGGAACATCACTAACAACTACAGCATTGGATAACTCTCGTTTAATTGTTTTGGACCTCTTCTTAATGGAAACTCATAAACCACTAAACATGGTCGAACAAAGGTTGAGAAAGTTACGTAATCAAATCAGGACTAGTTAGTTCTATGACGTTAGTTTGTTTGCTAAATAGCTGAATTCTTATTTCAGGGTTAAATTCCCTTTAGTTAAATTATTGAAGTCAATGGATCTACATATTTCTTGTATTTCTCCACCAGTAACTAGTTATGAAGTGGATTTCGAGAAGTTCATGATGGATAACACTCTTAAATATCGAACGACATTATGTACTACTTACGTTTTGGTTTAACAGTTCACTTCTAACGATGAAATGGTGAAATATGGAGCATTATAAGTATATAAATAAATAGATTATTGATAATTAACCAATTAATTAATCAATACCTGGAGTCATTTATACCTAACTTAATTTTCTGTGTGCGTGTTTATGCCTAACAAGACAATGATTTATACAACAAATTATTGTGAGGAACACACATATGACAAGAAAAGTCAGAAAATTACTTCACTTTCTTATCTTAATACTTGTAACTGTATGACGTTGTATATGAATATTCATTGATAGTCGATCGAAACTTAAAGAACTATGAAAGCTATCATTCAAAAGAAACGGGTGATTGTTAACAGTTGTCTATGCAGGATACTTCTGATCCGTTGGCCATACACTATCAGCAACAGCCTACTGTGGCGGAGACCAAAGCAGATTCTAACTGACAAAGAAATTAGGTAAAAGAGCTGGAGGTGGAAATCACCCAAGTACATTACGGTTCAGTCCCTCACTTGGAGTCCTCATGGACAAAGTAAAAGAGGTAGACCAAAAACCAGATCACTCCGAGAATCGGAACTTACTTACTCACTCCTGTCAACCCCGACGGAGCATAGGCCTCCCACCAGTTTTCTCCAACCAACTCTTTCCTGTGCTCCCCTTTCCAGTTCTGTCCAATGACTGTTCATTCCTCTCATATCTTTCTCTACTTCTCGGCCTAATGTGTTCCTTGGCCTCCCTCTTTTCCTTTTACCCTGAGGTTTTCATGTGGGGGCTTGTCTCGTGACTCAGTTGGGTACTTTTCGCAATGTGCGTCCTATCCACTTTCATTGCTTCTTCCTGATTTCCTCATCCACTGGAATCTGGTTTGTTCTATCCCACAGTTCGTTGTTGCTGATCGTGTCTGGCCAACGAATACGAAGTATTTTGCGTAGACAGCTGTTAATAAACACTTGTATCTTCTGGATGATGCCTTTCGTAGTTCTCCAAGTTTCCGCTCCATACAGTAGAACTGTCTTCACATTTGTATTGAAAATCCTGATTTTGGTTTTGGTTGAAAGTTGTTTGGAGTTCCAGATATTTTACAACTGTAGAAATGCAGACCTTGCTTTGCCGATCCGTGCCTTCACATCTGCATCGGATCCACCTTGATTGTCGATGATGCTGCCCAGATATGTGAAGGTGTTAATGTCCTCCAAGGCATCTCCATGAAGAGTGATTTGGTTGGTGCATGCTGTGTTGCATTGCAGAATTTCGCTTTTTCTTTTATGTATGTTGAGACCTGGTGTTGTAGGTGCTGCTGCTACACTGGTCGTCTTCTCTTGCATTTGTTGTTGCGTGTGCGATAAAAGAGCCAAATCATCTGCGAAGTCCAGATCGTCCAGCTGCGTCCTAGCTGTCCATCGGATACCGTGCTTCCCTCCAGATGCTGATATCTTCATGGTCCAGTCGATGACCAGGAGAAAGAGAAAGGGTGAGAGTACGCAACCTTGCCTGACACCGGTCTTCACCTCGAAAGAGTGTGTCAGCTGACCTCCGTGCACGATTTTGCAGTTGAATCCATCATAAGAATTGCGTATGATGCTGACTATTTTTTAGGTACGACGTAGTGTCAAAGAACCCTCCATAGTATTGTGCTGTCCATGCTTTCTCGTAGTCAATGAAGTTGTTGTAGCCAAGAATCGGAAGCCTATATAAAAAGGATGAGCAGTGATTGGGCAGAAATGGAAAGAAATGGAAAGAAATGCCTAGAACGGAGTAGGTTGTAAAAAAGGTGATCGATAGCCTAGGCTCCATTAAGGATAACAGACGTAAATAAGCAAGTGAGTCAGTCGAATTATAAAAACTAATATATATTCGTCTCTTAATTGAGTCCACATGAATCCCTCGTCTATTAATACCTCATATCAGTAAAAAAATGTTTTGACAATAAGCTATCAGTGAATACTTTGTAACCAATTAAAATAATTAATATATCTATTCAGCTTTGTTAATTCAACACCTAATCACTAAGAATATCATTGTTGGCTAGAAGAATGTGTAATTACTTGATTGAGATTTAAAAAAAAAACTGGTAGCTAACAATATTGTCTTTATTCATAAATGTATCATATCTTCTGATTGAATGAATCAATGAAAAGTACGTGACAAACAAACACAAACACTTTTTCCATGTTAAATGTACACATGCTATCAATTATGCCATCTTATCGTTTAGTCTACAAACTATAAACTGTGGCAACTCAATTACTAGTATATCACATTTTATCAATGAATTCCACTTGAAAGAAAGACAAACATTGACAACTGTCATGTATCGCTGAAATTTATCAACCTTAATTTTAAGCGACAATTCTTTTCATTTAAAGAATAGAAAAAAAAATTATTTTTAATATTTTAATGAAATCATTCATTGGTATTGATGCCAATCAATGTTGCATAGTATTATTATTAACTTGTTACTTTGTATTCATCATTCTGTTAATCTATTTTTTATTTTCTGACGGATCATACTGTTGTTTATATAGTGTGTAAACGATGTGTACGCCGATATCATCAAGTTTTCTTATGTGTACTTAACACACACACACACACTTATAGATTGTAAAAATGCATATGATCCAAAGTGCAAGAATATTATTATTATTATTATCATTATGATTTCATCAGCGGTTATTGACAATTATTTTTTATTAGAATAAAATTATGTGATAAAATTATGCATGAAGAATATTGACTTAAAATCACACTTGTACAGTAAATGTTTTCATCTTTAAAAAAAACATAAGGCAATAATAATTTAGCAATACATGACTTGAAATACTGCATTACAATAGAAATTTGAAGTGAATTATCACAAAAAATAATCCATATTTAAAAGCTGGAAATTATATCAGAATGTTCATTTCAAAAAAATCTCATTACTGAATCAATCTATTAACTTTAGGCAATAAGTAAAAACACACATGAGAAATCATCAATCAATCATTGTTAGACCACCATTAGAAACCTGGAAGCACTGAAGGACGGCCATTTCGTCCTGGTATGGGACTCATCAGCAGTGCGCATCCACGACTCCTGCACCCTGCAGGATTCGAACCCGGGACCTTCGGTATTGTGCACGAACGCCTAACCATCGGACCACTGGGCCGGCATTCAACGGTGTTAATGTCTAACTCTGATTGATCTACGGATTTTGCGCGACCTCACCCATTTGTCTTTGGTAGTTACTGCCTACACCCGACAAGGTTGAACTCCATTGTTCACGTCTTCTTAACTAGAACTCCGAGAATTTCCTCACGAAGCTAGTCACTAGTGAGCACTGTTACGATATTTTGTGGCAGAGTTTTGGAGATTTGTGTTTTCACACATTTGCAATCATGATTCCCATACCTGGACTAAATGGCCTTCCTTCAGTGCTTCCAGGTTTCTAATGGTAGTCTAACAATCATTGATTGACGAATTCAAATGTGTAAGAACACAAACCTCCAAAACTCTGCCTCAAAATAAGTAAAAAGAGAAATCCAGCACAAACATCTTGCATACAACTAACAGGGTGCAAAAAAATATCATGGAAATTGTTCGATTTTTGAATTCTTTTGTATAACATTCTATGGAATGATGCTGCTTCACTGACTCCATATTTTCCACATTTTCCAAAATGAATTTACGCTTTAACTATTTCAGAACTAGTGATAATTTTTTTGTCATTATTTAAATCGAGCGTAAAGTACATTCTCATTTTATCTATATACATCATTCTATTCAAATTAAATCAATCAGGATACAATGTGAACAGAATTTCCCTTTTTTTGTGAAAAATCAATCGATCGATACACCATTGTATCATTCATAATTGAAACTTTGTATTTTTTTCTAAGGAAACGGAAACATAAAAGCCTAAATACAGAACATTTGATACCAAGAGAAAAATATTAACTGGTATCACGCAAAATAACGAAACTAAAGATTCATTCCATGCTTTTGCTTGTATAAACTATGAAAAAGATGATCAACTTTGGCGACATATTATTTTAGACAGTTTATCGAAGCCAGGTTACAATGCATTTAGTGACAGTAACGGAGCACATGACATGACAACCAAAAGAACATAACTATTTCACATCTAAACCCTACATTTCGTTTTTTTTCAGGCAAAATTTCATCATAATCATTAGAATTTCAACAAAATTGCATATTGTATAACTAGTGGGAAATATTATGATTTGCTAAGTTGTAGAAAATTGATGGAGATTGACATTATGGATTTATTGAACTTTGTTACACTGACATTACAGGGATGAAATTATGCAGAAACATTTTTGGTTGTATGGCTAGTTCAGTGCATGCTGGTTTACAATTAGTTATTTTTTATCCACCTGAAAGTTCTTTTTAATGCTATTATTTCAAAAAACCGGTATTTACATAAAACTTTATTGTTCAATAAAGATATTTACGATATTTTCAATTAGAGTTATGGAGATTAGCGTTCTTACACATTTGAAATCATCAGTCAATCATTGTTAGACCACCATTAGAAACCTGGAACCACTGAAGGACGGCCGTTTCGTCCTAGTATGGGAGTCATCAGCACTGCGCATCCACGACTCCTGCACCTCGTAGGGTTCGAATCCCGGACCTTCGGTCTTGTGCACGAACGCCTAACCTCTGGACCATTGGGCCGGCATCCAACGGCGCTGATGTCTAACTCTGATTGATCTAGGGATATTTACGAGAAATGCAAGTGATATTTTTTTGCAGATTGTTAGGACAGCCGTTGATAATGATCATCTTTATTAGAAATATATTTCAGATAAAAATATCAACGTATTTTCCTGAAGGACATATTTCGTTAGTATTTTACTACATAGTCTCCTTGATTTTTTACTTTTGTACACAAACACACACATAGTTGATGACATTCAGTAATAATAATTGATATACTGAATCGATTATTCATGTCATTTGGTAAGTGTTGATTAAACTATTGAAATGAGCCCTGAAAAGTAAATTAGCTGTCAACGAAAACAGTGTGACTTATTTTATATGAAAATCATTGCCTAATAAAAAGTAATGAATGGAAAATTAGTTGAGAAAATCTTATAATACGAACGATAGCCTTTTTTTCCTTAGAATCTCTTTGTCAATCATGAATTTTCATATATTTTTTTGGGTGTTTTTTATACATATAAACGTCGGTTGATATTGCGATTCTCCTAACTTCATTCAGCGGATTAAGGGATCAGTGTGATCAATGAATAAAATCAAAAATCTAAAGTCAGAATGAAATCTAGAGATGTACAGATTAACGTTAGTACAGTTGATCAGAATCCTTAAGATTGTAGTTAGGTATTGGCAATGACTCTCAACTTGCACAAAACCTATGTTTACAGTTTCCTGTACTAAATTTTTATCAATCAATCGATGGGAGTAAACAATTCTGCAAAATAATCAGTGAACAAAATGATAAGCTGTATTTATTCATGAGGATAAACTAGGTAGATATTGATCTGTTTTTAAATAGCACATAATTTTTCACTCCTATTTTATATACTTGTGGAATTTAATCGACTCTATTCTCACATTTATTGTACAACAACAGATCAAGCATATCAATGATATTATGTTGTATTAACTGAATAGAAAAAAAATTATTTCTACCTTTCTCATAAACTGTAAACATTTTCACTCTACCATGAATAAAAACATTAAACATGGAAATATATTGATAAATATGAACTGGTCAATATGAAATGAATTTTTCCACAAGATAGAAATGAGATGTCTCATTTAGTGACACTGTACACAGTTTAATAAGGAAAGAAACATAAATGAATGTGGGAAATGTAATTGTTGCAAAGTTAAGGAGAATGAAGTTATAGATGACAAAATAAATGAATACTTGATTAAGTAATGATATTTGTGAAAGACAGTAAAGTTCAAGGAAATTTGGAAATTGTTTAGCATAAGACTCTTGTAGGATATTTACAGTTAAAACAAAAGTTTACTAAACTTTACATACACTTTGACCTAAACGAAGCTGAATATGTATGATGTAGCTACAACCGTATGAAACTTTGACTTTGTGTCGTTTGTTAATCGTTTAACTTTCTCATATGTATATTTACTTCATGCTTACTATTAACTAAATGTCTGGATATTTTTACCAGTGAAAACAATTTTTTTATTTAGGATGAAAGTGTTGAGTAATATATTGATTTAACCTTTTTTGAATTAATTCGCTTAGTTTATTTTCGATCTGAATGTTTCAGGAACGTATACGAATATGAAAAAATGGAATTGAAAGTAAATTCTAGAGAACACTAAACTACTCTTGATCAGTTTAATGGTCATTTAGTTTTACTAATTGAAATCAGAATTAATGTGATTACTCCTGTCTACAGATTCATGATAAAACAGTGCTTTATTAATTCTGAAAAGACGGATTTTTCGATCTCTGTTAGAGTTTTAGAGTATTTCAGACACTTCCTCCTAATTTTTCTCCAAGAAATTTGCCATTTCACTGTCTACTATAACCGCCAACTGTTCTTTAGGGTATTTATTTTAAATATATCATTTTTTTCTCTATTAAATAAAAGTTAGTTAAACAGAGTTTCTCTCCTTCTAGATGTCACAATTTACTAATAACACATCTTTTTATTACTATTATCATGTATATGCTCAAGGAAGACTAGAATTTATAAAAAATGGTAAAACTATAGAATAAAGAAGAATTATTCAGTATTGAAATTGTGAATTTTTGTTCCTTCAGAAAATTTCTAGAAGTAGTGAAGATTTTAACCAAAAACTATCAGTCTATTGAACTCAAAATAAAATAATGTATGGAAAAAAAAATACTAGGTGATTATATTTGTAACTTAAAATCATTCATGTAATAAAGATTGACATTTAAAAAGTACGTTTTTTCTTGCTCAAAAAATATACATTAATTTTGATGAATACTATGTAGTGTTATATTATTAGAATCTAGTCTATTTTTAGTTTACAGACACATTACAAACACTAAAGTTTGCATACACTTATGCCATAGTCTTTTTATTCTTCTGATAAGATTGGTTGATTTTATACCCCAAAATTTGTTATTCTGTCTTGCTGAATTGGATTCACAAAGTTACACTTGTATGCAAATAAAATTCATAGTTCTTCAAATCGACAATATTAAGCAACATCAACATCCACTTGAAATTCTATAATGAATGTTCAAAGTGTTAAATAAATATTTTTATCTCAAAATTAGCAAGTGCTAATTATGTGTTAACTGACACCAACAAGTGTAGTGGACATTTTTCATTTTTATTGATTTTTTTTTGAAAAAAAGTAGAGCATACGATCGAATTCAAGAAAAAACAAACAAATATATCGTATCAGCTTTTCCTATTTAACAAAACATTCATAGAAATGAAACTTCCATGTAAACCCAGAATCAAAATCATCATCCAAATAACAACAAGCCTTGCGTCTGCAAGCTAATAAGCTATTTACACATACAAACTGAATTCATTTGTTCTGATAAAATGTGTTCATTATCACTTTATTTATCTATGTTATGTCTGATAACTATTCGCTATAGATTTGCAAAGAAACATATAATAAAGTTAACAAGAGTTTACATTTGAAACGAAAAAAAAGAGATTAGGTTAGTCATTGGTTCATTGTTTATATGATTATTGATCAATTTAAAGATTTATTCAGTTTACACTGTCCCTACTGAAAGTCAATTTTAGTCAATGTACGATACAACTGTTCGTTGCGGTTAATTGTATTTAAGGGTGAATATTGTGATTGCTGAACAAAATTACGGAGACTAGAAATCTTCTTTGAAATAAATCATTACTAAGTGTCGTTTTGGGCAAAATCTTTTATCGAAATTTCAGACTTTTTGGAAATTTCGAAGTTTAGAGTTAATTTTTACCACTGAAAATCATGCCACACTAAACATAAGTTTCTTTCTTGTTTAAGACTATTTATTACAGAATGTACCACAACTAACATGAAATCAAACTATGTACGTCAAGTTCTTATAATCTGCATTGTTACCTTTGAAATAGTGAATTGAGATTCAATTATTTACTTTTCTAATATCAGCTTATTAATGTGGTACATCGAAAACACTGTATTCTTAATTAAATCTCGAATGGATCGTCAGTGTGTACTTCACAAGGATTCCAAATAAATCCAAACACGTGTTTGGTGTTAACCTGTTTTTCATTCATGTGTCCGTTTATATTAGTTCCTAATGAAAGAAAACGCCAAATTAAACCTTTTACTTTGCACTACTAAATAATTCCCTGTATCGTGGAAGACTAGAATTTTCTGTTGTAGAAAAAAGCCGTCAATGCTTTATATCAAGTCAAAATGTTCATAATCTTTGTTAGGGTAACTTGTCAGTATTTTTGGAATGGATGAATATAAACATAATTCAAAATGACCACGATTATTTCTGGTTTAAAATCAAAAATTCAAACAACCATCAATCTTTCCCTTAAACGAAATCTCTCGTTCGCACAATAAACTTTTTTTTCTATGCACTTTTTTTTATTTTCTAACTGTAATCACTAATCAATATTCTTCATCTCGTTTTCTTCAGTTCTATCTACAAATTAGGACAAAAATTACGAAGTTGGACAAATATATTGTACAAAATATGTCCTTTTCTTAACTGATTTTATCGGATAAGTATGTAACTCATCGATTCCCTATAAATTTTAAGAAAATATAATGATTATCTAACCATACTCGATTGATCAGTTTTTTCCCCGTATAATATTACTACTTTGACTGCAAAATTAATCACTTGACATATTGTAAATAGTCTGTAAGTTGATGTGAATTTTTCAAATTCAGTTAAGTCAAGATAATGACAAAAAAGCTTGTCAACGAAAAAGTCCATGTCATTACGAAATCGATAGTGAATGTAGGACAAGTAATATTTGTTATCATATTTAGATTTACTTGTTTGGATCAAAATACATGTAATAAACAATGGGACAATGTGTTTTTTGTTGTTGAAGTATTTGACTTTCTTATGTTGTTCTTTTCTTGAATAAGTTTGTTTAAATATCTCCTAAAATTATAATTCGATAATATTCTACTGTATATAACAGCACAAAACACAGTCATTTTTATTGTAAGAGCAAATAATCAAGGGCCATCGATAGAGGATGAGTTACCAAAATATTCTACGTTGTTGAATGAGTATCAGATATTCTTTAAAATTAAAAAAAAAATAGTAACTTCATCTCTGAAGTCTAATTCTAACTTACTTATTCATATTTATCATTCACTTCATGAGATAATAGAATAGTTATTTTTGATGATCGAATTAAAGTTGGTTAGAAATTTATTGTATGTTTCCTGTGGACTCATTTATGGCAGCATGATGCTGTAGTGATTGATCTGAGAATAAAATGAGTTTTTTTGATTTTATCAACCAGTGTTCTATTAACTTTGGTCACATATAACCATTCTCACTTACTTTATTTATTTATTTTTTTGACTAAAGTCATTCAACAGATGATAAGAAAATAATATTCTTGACTGTGAGATATTAATTTGAATGATTAATTTTTATTTGATGTTTTTGATTTCCAACTAAAGAGAAACCTAAACTTATAAGTATTTAAGAATAAATTTATTTTATGATGCCATATTTTAATTGAAACTAATCTCATTTAGTGACAATTGTTTTGTATAAGTAAAGGTTCATCAGTCATTAGTAAGTAAATTCCAGAAATTAAACACACACCACTGAATTGGTATCCAGTGGGGAATGTTTCTAATTTTAACCGATTCACGATAGTGAATGATCATCAGCCAATTCTGTTGAAAGGTGATGGTCTCAAACTTAATAGAGTTGGACTTCTCCAAGTTAGTCACTAGTGAGTACATGATGATTTTTTAGTATAGAAGTTTGTGAAGATTGTTAATTTCGTACTTTCATATCGCATATTGACGTTAGCTAGGCAATAACTGAGAAGTAGGGTGTCTGCTTTACGCCTGTATGGGATTTCCCAACAGCACAGATCGCCAACTACATCAGGGCTTGAATTAAGGATCTTCAGGCTTTGCACTGAAGACTTGCATCCAGACAATTTTCGCAAAATAATAGATTTATTTTAAAATTAATCAATAGAAATATCCGAATAAAAAACATACACAAATTCTTCTTATATTCCATCATTTAATAACATACAATCTCATAATAAGTGATCAGTTCACATGATCGATTACAGATTAAAGTAAAGAACTCTTAATGGTTAAATCGGAAATTACAAATAAAGTTTGAAATTACCTGATAATTGACGCAATAACCCATTGATTGTTCGTTAAGAAACCTAGAGAACTAGTGCGTTATTAAATAAATTAAAGTAATTGTATAGTTGTTAACTCACAGATCTTTTCATTTTTTTTTGTATAAAACTCTAGTTTAGATCATAGAAGACACCTGAATAAAAGTATGTAATTGTTCTGCATGGTTCCTATCTAAGCTTGGTTGTTAGTCTTACTTATATTCAAAGATATTGATGCATGATGAAAAAAATTTGGCACAGATTTTGCGATTTATAGATATATACTAAATCTTTTCATCAGAGAAATTGTTAAAAGCAGTTACAGTTTAGTTCAATACTAATTTTAATCGGTCAGTCAGTCAGTCAGATGCAACGTAGAACTTCGTACGTAAGTACATCAGTTCATGTCGCCATACCACATCTATC
>OX103971.1:58742265-59080814 GCA_944470395.2 Schistosoma turkestanicum
GAGACATTAGGGGGTGTAGGAAGGATTTGATTTTGACCAATTTGGTCTCGCGTGCTGTTACGTGTATGAGGGCGGTTGTAACTTCCCGGCTGCCCATACCGTGGAAGGTTGTTTCTTGAGGGACCTGGAAAGGAAGATGGATTAGTGTTGGTGCGTGACCGCAGAGACCAAGGGGCAACTGCTTGAGGCCGGTCACGCACGGATTTTTTATGGGAAGTTTTTTGAGTATTAGCTCCGTTCTTAAAGGCCCTTAGTCGGCACCCTTACCCATGAGGTAGGGTGAGGTGTGACATTTTTAGGGCCGACCTTTTCTAACCCTTCCTTCCTTGTGAGAAGGCAGCATCGCTGCAGATGCTGGTTGTCCGAAGGAAACACCTTACTGCTGTCACACCCCTCTGCATTCAACAGTATGACTTCGCCCTCAGACCTTGGGTAGCTGCTTTTAGTATCATCGTTCTCCAATCGACCTGTCTGGCATGGTAGGACCTGCAGGAACACATGTTCCAGCCAGTATAGCTCGGTTGGGTCATGACGATAGGCAAGCCTGACCACCACGTCAAGGTAGAAGCTACGGTCGGGAATTTTAATCGGACCTATAAACGTATCCGTTATATTATGAAAGTATTCATTGTCACTAAACGCACGTTGTCTTCACACTTACAATGAATGACTTGATGGTGAAAATGATCATTTTCCAACTACCAGGTAGTAGGTTTAAAACCTCAAGTTACACAATTAAATTTCGAGCGGTAATGTTATAATATCGTAAGCTATAACATACAAAATTGTGTATCACAACTGAAAAAAATTGTTCTTATAAAGTTTGTTACGTTGTTACAGAAATCACGGAATTACATTTTATGTGATGCTGTTAATTACTATTTATGTGAATACTTCTGTTACTAGAAAGTAATTGGTTAGGTTGAGAATCTTTTTTCTGCAAATATGTGAATTCTGAATAATAAATAATTACATAATTCAGAAACGTTGAATTGTCACTAATAATGGACATGACCTAGTCGACGCACCAGTACCTCAATGTCGGTGTACACAGTGAGGTTCAAATCTACTCAGTTTCTCATCAAACGTCATCTCAACGTAGATTAGGACATGAGACTGACGATTGTCAAAGTAAACAAAATTCATGTCCTAAATTCCAATACTAACTTAATTTAAATTTACTAAAAACTGATACGTTTTATTTTATCAGCTGGACTAATTAAACCACAATTTTGATTTAAATTACGTACTAATGTTATTTGTACATAAGATTATCAAGATGAAGGGAATAAAACTTTCCGTCATTTTCATGCCGCTGATCTTGAGCGTATTTAAACTGAAAAATATTGTGGCAATAAACTGAATGCGGTCATCATTGCCATTCTATAAGGAACTTAATCATGAGATAAAATCACATATGGCTATATCATATAATTCATAGTATGTTGAACAAGAAATAGTCCATTTTAAATGAGTGATAAGTGTTGTAACCAGACCTAAATTAAATCCTAGTCATTTTCTTACGTATAATAATATACCATATTCTAAACAGTAATCGAAATCATTTGATAAACTGACTAATTGAATGTTCTGTTTAGTCTCATTTTCAGTGATTCTCCACATCGATTTCAATCTCCAATGAATAATCAATAATTTTTTAGTCAACATTTAATTATTTTAAACTAGTTCTGTTAAGGTCGTCGCTAAGTATGCTCAAAACTTTTACGGGTTCACCTTAGTCGATAAACGAGAGCGAGAGAATGAACCAGCGTCCAGGTAGGCTACCCTGATCCGATGACTAACGAAAAGTCTTGATATAGCGTAGTAAGTTTATTCTACAAAGCAAGCACAATGATTTCAAGCATGGAAATCGCGTTTATTTAAACATCATAGGAACGTCCTTGGGACAGTCACAAAGATAGCACACTAAAATACACAGCAAACAATTACACCCAAGGATTTTCCTGGCGGGAAATGCGATCTCAAGGTCAACTGATCAGCCCTTGCTCGGAAACATAAAATCCAAAATTAAGACATTTATCAAGCGAGTTCTGTGGATATAGCGTCCCCGACAAGTTCAAGTCATAAATCAACAGCTGTTTGTAGAATCACTGACAACCATAGAGCACTAGATAAGTGTCTTATCCTGCTGATTGAAGCTTTTAAATAGTGCATAAGGTTTCTTATGAATCCAAACCTAAAAATTTAAGGTCACAATAATTGTGTGCGTTTAGTTAGAAATTAACGATCATTATTTCACAGTTTCAGTCAATTAACGATGTCGATTTGGGACGGATTTATATCTGTAATTTTCTATAGAAATGATAGAAACTAGTCAACAAACACAATTTAGTGATCCACATGCTAACCACAATATATTTGGCAAATGACCAGCATTATGTATTAAAATGCCATTTTTTTAAACAATTGAACCTTGACCTCTGTCGAATACTGGATTCGAATATCAAACTACCGCTTTAGAAAAAAATTAATTTGATTTTTTTACGCCAAAATAAAAGCATCAATTAATTTTTTTTACGGTGCACATTTAAGTTTAAATTTTCATCGTATAAACTTTTGGCTGAAATTAATGTTCTAATAATACAAATACAAAAACTATTGATCCAAGTGAACCAACCATATATGGTTTAAGAGATGTGATTGTGATGAATGAATTCGGTTAGAAATTACTAACAGTTGGAAATGTAGCAATAATGTCAATGTATTTGGCAATTGTTTTGACAATCAACCTGGCATACAGTTCTATCATATAGTCCTGTATAATTAGAGTTCAGATAAATACTGCTAAATATGTGACGACAATTAATCGACATGTTATCGAACCTAGTTACTGTTGAATTACAAAAGAAATGAGGTTAATTATGCAAGCACTTACAAGTGTAATGTATTAATTAATTTTCAATATTATATTTGATAATATGCAGAATATTCGAAGTCAATAAATTCAATCTATACATATACTGTGTATTGGTAGAGTTTAATATGAGATAGGCTTTTATTGAATCGATAGTGTAGTTCATGCAAATGAAGTCATAATTGGAAAAACTAGTATCACTGATAAATCTTATTTGTATTGCGTAATAATAATAATAATAGCAATAATAATAATAAATTCAAATAAACCTTAAGAATATTCAACAAACTTACTGAAGCTTAACACTATAATCATCATAAGCCATATCAAAGAGTAATAAGAAAAATCCCAAATGTAAGGTTACTCATCCCGTTTTACACAATTCAATGAGTGTAGTTTCTAGATGGAACACTCATCCATTAAATGAATAGTAAGATGCCTTTATGCTGGTAATATACATCGGAAATCGACTATATGACCTTTAATTCACCAGCGTCATCAAGTTGACATTAACTGCCTGATCGTTTTCTGTCCAAACAAAGTAATTTCGTCTGACATAACATGATTAAATCATTAATCTATTTATGTGTAACGCTGCTGTTGTTCATCTAGTGTTTTACCGTATAAGAGCATCTAAAAATTCAAGTTTTACGTTGAATTCTGATAAATAATATAATTATATTATTTTGAATCAAGCAACTTGTTAAATTCACCATCTATCCTATTAATGACACTGTAGTCACTTTAACATGTGTCTAGATAATGTTATTTCCTTTGTATTGATATACTCAAATCAATATTCATAGGTATCAGTTTCATTATTTCACATGACTAATTAATATCTAACAAGAAAACATTTATTAATGCTTTCGTGTATTTGATATTCAAAAACCATCGTTATACATATCACCGTATGTATGCATTGAAATATGCAGATATATTTGATTATCGTTATTTTTGGAATTAAAAATCATTTAGTATGATTCGTTTTAATCAACTAAAAAAAATAAAAATCATAATGAATTTATCATTAAAATATGCTACCTATCAAAGTGAATGTCGCTTTCATTTTTTACAGTTTGACTTTTTGATTTTTTTTTTCATATTAAGATCTTAGATCAAAATAAAAGTTATCACGTCAAATTACCTTGAGAGAATAAATTCATTTCATTTTCAACTAAAAAAAATATGTTGATTGTCTTTTTATTAAATATTTTAATAAAACATTCATACATGAACAAAGAATATCGGCTTTTTTTCCATAAATTCTCATCCGATTGGATAATTATGTATCCACACTAATGATCCAAAAAATAACCAGGTTTAAGAAAATCTATCTCATTTCGAATTATAGCATGTAGACAAAATAGGATTGTGAATCATTTAAAGCCTCCATTATGCCTTTGTGTGGACTAACTGGGAAGTGTTTAGGAGCACGAAAATGTAAATCCTCAGAACTTCGACCAATATAATTTACACCACAAGAGCAGTTGGACTGAAAAATAGAAAACAAAGCATTCATACTGAATAATTTATCTTTTACATTATTCGTGAAAATATATTTGAAAAAATCTCAGCGATTGAAATTTCAACTAATTCCAACGTTTCATTCGACTACTTTATCTGGATAGAAATGTTGGAATTAACAAAAAATTTCACTCGCTGAGACTATCCCAAATATAATTTTGACAAGTAATGTATCCTACATACTCGAAGTCCAATTTCTGTCAAACTATTAGTTCGAATTCATCTTTAAGCTTCGCAGTCACGATTGGGCGCGTAGAAAAAAAAATATGTAGTTATCATGGGTTTACCGTTCTTTTGATTGTTCTTCGCAATTACAGAAATAAATTTAAGCAACTAGGACTAAAATGATACAATCCAGTTGAAAATGAATTAACAAGGATGAAATATGTTAAGATAGGTTTAGAATAGTGAGTGTTTAGCAGTTGAACTGCGGTATATGAAGCTAAAGCATAACATTGATGTCCATTTCCGGTGATATTATTTAATTTTACTAACCACCATTTTCTTCTAGTTCAAATATTTCAGTAAAAATTAATTTTTGAAACCATGAATCGATCAATGTTAAACCACCATTAGAAACCTGGAAGCACTAGACGGCCGTTTCGTCCTGCTATGGGACTCCTCAGCAGTGCGCATCCATGACTCCTGCACCCCGCAGGATTCGAACCCACGTTTCTAGTGGTGGTCTAACATTGATCGATTCATGGTTTCAAAAATGTGTAACTTACCAATCTTCACAACCCCTGTAATGCAAATTACCTGTGCTCACTAGTGACTAGCTTCGTGAGGAATCTTCTCCAAGTTCTAGTGGGAAGACGTGACCAGTGTAGTTCAACCTGTTCGGGTGTAGGCAGTGTCTACCGAAGACTGTGTATGAGGTTGCGCAACTCCGTGAATTCGATCAAGTTAGACATTAACACTGTTAGATACCGGCTCAGTGGTCTAACGGTTAGGGCGTTCGCGCACAATACCGAAGGTCCTGGGTTAGAACCCTGCGGGATGCAGGAGTCATGGATGCGCACTGCTGAGGAGTCCCATACCAGGACGAAACGGCCGTCCAGTACTTCCAGGTTTCTAATGGTGGTCTAACATTGATCGATTCATGGTTTCAAAAATGTGTAACTTAACAATCTTCACAACCCCTGTAATAAAAATTAATTGTTGAGTGTTACCGTTTGTAATAATACTCACACCTGGTAGTTCAAAAGAAATGCTATTTCCTGAGAACAGTATTGCTTATTCGGTTGTGCTAGGATATAAGAGCAATGCTTTGAAAACAAGTATGATCGAAAACCAATGACGTATGGATATCCCTACTCTTACTGACCATGTTTCGCACCCGTAGAGTAGGACGGAGCGAACTGCTGCACAGTACACTCGTCTTTTGCATAGGAAACGGATATCTCACCTACGTTTAAGCCAATCGAGCCTTCTGTATCCGTGCTGAGATTTCGTCAGACACTAGCTATTATGAGACTCCCGAGATACACTCAACTGCTTCACTTCCCATCATAAGTTCAAGTGCCGATAAAAGCTGACCCTGAAGCAACATTTTATACTTCGAGGGGGAGAGTCACATCCCAAACAGGCTTGCATTGTTGCTTACGGTGGTCAGAAGACTGCATTTTGTCAGCATCTGGGTCAAGTAGAACTGTCATCGGCATATTCTAAGTGAACAAGCGAATCTCCTGAAAAGTCGGGTGATGAAACTGTTGTGTCCTAAAACACATCAACGACAAAGTTAAACAAGAATGGAGGTAGTCAGACCTGATGAACATCTCTTGAAGTAATGAATTCCGATGACAATTCGATGTAAGCTCTCACTCGACCAGTAGTATTCGAGTAGAGCTCTTTGGTATTCCTTGCAGTGACAGATAATGTCATGGAAACTCACGATCAACAGAGTCAAATTCCGCCTTAAGGTCGAGAATTACTACTATTGTGGGACATTTGAAAGAGTATCTATGTTCTAGGACCTGACAGTGTGAAGATGTGGTCTGTACGTCCACATCCAGGTTTTCTCGAGCTCTAGTTAGGCGTCTATGTATCGTCGAGGCTAACAATTTAGAAACTACATTAGTTAGACTGATTCCTCTGTGATTGTCCTAAGAGAACTTTCGTCCCTTCTTATAAATTGGAACAATCAGTGACTGAGACCAGATATATGGTATTAAACCCAGTTCCCAAATTCTACTTTGGATCTCAGTCAATCTAATTGGACCACCACATTTAAAAATCCTAGGGGTTAACCTGTGAGGGTATGCTGCTCTTCCTCGCTTTAGATTCCCTATAGCTTTTCAATTTCATTAAGATTCGAAGGGCTTACATCGCTTTGCGATTCACGTTGACAAAAGATTGTGGGTAACCGAAGTGTGGCTGAAGGCCAATTGAATTGATACCTAGGTACTGCTGAATTTTGAGTGCTTGGTGACCAATATAAACTTAACTTAAAAAGTATTCTCAGAAATTGAACAGAATCGAATCGTGCCGCATTTATCCATCGAAAACACGTCAGGAATAACCACACTTTTAGAGTATCCAGATCTGTTCCTAACAATTATGTCCACCTATGTTGTAATGCAGTAAATCTCTACAAGTGTAATTCATTTAGTGGATTGATTGTGAAATACAAAGAATCCCATTCTTTTTCTTAAAACGAACAGATATCATACGGCTATAGTTAAAACAACTCTAATCAAGATGTTTAAAAGTAAACACATTTAGACAGAGTATAATGAAGTTCACCATTGTTTTAGCATTGCAAGAGTGCTTATTTCCTCATCAAGGATTAACAGCACTCTCGTTATATAATTAGTTACGAACCCTATCAATTTTCGGTGACAAATGAGAACAGACTTTACGCAAACTAAAAACGCTTACAAAAGATCAATATTTTATTCAGAACAATAACCAGTCGATCAGCCGCCAGTATATGACAATATAACATTTATAGTGTGTTATTATTAATGTCATTAAATGCTCTTAGCAAAAAAAGATAATACTAATACAACATTTGAATGGTGAATGATACACGGTAAAATTACGAATAACTGGATTTAAATGGAGCCAATAGAATAAAGTGATAAACACTGCAGTGAAAAATGTAAACAAGAACAACAACAACAACAACAAATGGGATCTTACTATAGAAAGAAGAATAAAATAAAAAGGCAAATAAAGTTAGGCTATACTGATTGCATATACTTGTCGGTTAATAATAAACAATATTAGCATACATTCAAAGTTTAGCTCTTTATCATATGCAATCAAAATTTTAATACACATTTGGAAATTAGATAGGAAGTTATTGTATGAGAGAATATCAACAGAAAGAAATCAGAGCTTTATTACAATAAATAACAATCTAAACATATTGGGACAAAAAGGCAAAGAGATGATGGTGACTATTGTTCTGTTGAAAAAAAACAACAATGAACACCTTTGCAATTCATTTGTTTCCTTTTACTCCAGTCAGTACAGTTGGATTTTCTTCAAAGCGAAAACCAACTTTGACAAACATTTGTGCAAGCATAATTATTTTCTTAACAGGATGAATAACAAAGTTTGGAAGAAGTATGATGTATGAAAATTGGTAGGAAAAAGAGAAAGAGGAAGAGCACAAAACTATCAGACTTTTTGCATGCTTTACAATTTCACTTATTATTATCATTAAATTAATATAAGAAAAAGAATTGTGTTATTATTATTATAGGTAACTTTGGAAAACTTGTTATCGTTGTGCATAGAACTTGGAACGACTTGATATAAACAATTCATTTGGAAAAATAGGCAGTTTATTGTGTTTTGTCCTTTCGACCACCACCACCACCACCAATAAATGGTATCTTCTCAAGATGCGTTTTAACCCTGCGAGGGAAAAATAAGCTAATTAATCAAGGGTATCTTATGCATATCAAGGTATTTTCAATGACAATTATTATAGAATAATAGTGTTACTATTAGTCTGACAATGATATATTTACGGTTACTACTAACAATAGTCATGTGCTTAGTAGTGGTTAACTCAGTGTAGAAATCCTCAAAGTTTTAGTGACAGAGATAGTTAGTTATGCATATAATACGGTGAATTGACAAAATTTACAAACATAAATTGTTAGATGACAAAACAAAGTACAAATTATACTTTAGCTTGTTTTTAAAAATTAATTTCGATTTGTCAGGTACATAAAAGTTTCATATAAATAATCACAACGACATGATAAACCAAGAATACTCTAGAATGATAGCATTACAATACTGTGATGGCGCATTTCACTTCATTTGTAAATAACAATTAGGGGGAGGCAGGAACAGTGAGAAAAGGAATTAATGTTTCGAATGTTTACAAGTCTACCTTCAAAAATACCAATGAAAACAGTGATATTACACTGTGTCCACATACAGATGAAAAATCACTAAACATTATACTAAAATGTAGTTATTACAACAAGTCACTTTAAACTGCCAAGCTTAAACTTTGGAATTATTTCTTTGATAGCTAAACTTGCTATTCAAGAATGTGAATCGACTTCCTTCAAACCAACACTGAACTGATTTCTTTATAATACACTACACAAATTGAATAATGAGCTTATCACTAAAATTAATGAATTATTTTGTAAAAAATTTCGATGACAGAAATTCCAACGAAATGAAAATCGGAAGAAACAAAATAAAGAGTGATTTAAGAATGCAATTATAAAAATATTATCACCGAAAGACAAACTTACTGTGATGATACCATATCTATTTTTGATTTCGCTAGCTCAATCATTTTATCGATTTCCGGCTGGAATTTACAAACAAAAAGAGATCGAAACAATGCTTTATCACTCAAAAAAGAAAATGGAAAATTGTTTTTCGATGGTCATTTAGTAATAATCGACATAGAGATGGCCATAAACTGCCATACATCAGAACGAAAAGATGAATGGAAAAGAAATCGAAACAATATAGCAGTAATGATAGAGAGGAAGAATAAACACTCAGGATATGGCTCGAGAAGGAATGTAAAGGTATAATAGAACGAAATATTGGAATATAAAATCTCGAGGAATATGGAGAATAAATGTACCTGGTGCAGTGTGCTCCGACAAGCGTTAATAAATAATGTCAACGTGACTCAGTACTTAGATGAGTTGTGAACATCTCTGCATGATAACCATAATACATTCAAAACAGATGACTCTGAACGTCGCCAGATATCTATATGTCTAATAGAGTAATGTACTATAGACTTTCAGCATAAGTTGAACGATAAAGAAGTCTACTAAAATCATATTTAGATTTGTGATATCCAGATTTTAAAAGTGTATGAAGAAACCTATAGGTTAGAAATAGTTATAACTATAGATGCTAAGGATACACTATGATCAAGAGATCCTATCACTGAGTAGAAATGCAAATACGATGAATCAATTACAAGTAACAACAGAATAAACGCAGTTAGTGTAATTCGGATAAATCATTGAAATATTATAAGGTGGATAACTAAGCAGTGACTCAGTGGCTATGGTATATGACGTTTAGGCACTAAGTCGAAGGTTTAAACTCTGCCTTATTTTTCTCAGTTTGAACAATGAGGTAGTAACATTAGCATTCACATGAAGTGTGCACATGAACCTTTACCCAATAAGTGATTCAGTCAAGATGGATATCAGTTGTTGAGAAATAGGAAACGTTCAAACGACGAATCGAAATGAGCATGAGATTCAGAAATTTAATATCACATTGTTTGTATATGCATAGGTTAACATATAACTTTTTATTGTTGGAGTAAATAAGTTGTAAAAAATAAACTGACATGTATAGTTTAGTTAGTGATTTCATTACAGAGTATGTGTAATTTCTGGAAGGGACTTACTTGGTAGCGTTCATAAAACTTTGGTACACAGAATAAACCAAATGTGACTGCAATGAAAATAAGAATAAACAATTATAATGATGAGTGACAGCATAATCTGCTACTAGGGTGTAAAGATATCTTCAGTCAAAATAACAAAACAATTAAAAAAAACACATGAGTACGTGTAGATAAAACTATGGATTCAAATCTATCATGAATTGGTGCACACTTTGTACTGCATACGTTCAATATTTTCATTACTATTATTACGGATTTGCGGATTAAGACAACAAAAGAGCAACTGTGTTGTATCCATGTTAACGGACTTGTCTACATAGAAAGAAGTATCGGGTTTTCGGCATATCCTTGCCATTAATGGCATGTATTACAACGTAGAACTTGTATTAAAGCACTATGAAAATCATATGTCAATTGATAACTTTTCAAAGTGAATAAAAGTGGATTATCATTAAAAGGAGAGAACTTACACAGTATGCATAAGGTTAAGAAGTTGAACTGGGCACCAATATATGTCAATAGATACAACAACACGGCGAACTGAAAGTATATGAAAAGTGTGATATCAGCTCATTAAGGAAAATTTGGTAAATAATATGAGAATGAAGTGTTTAGATAATTATAACAACTAGTCCCGACAAGTTTTAATTTGAATGTTTCTGAATTGGTCAGCTTTTTTACACACCTAATAAATGGTTATCCAGATCAAAGTAGGTATAGTATGCGTTTACAAACTGACAGTAATTGAAAATCATACTTATTTCACTGAGTCACAGCTGGACTAGTGAACCTATGAATTAGAGATTATATTTAGATCGAATAGATGATCAGTAACTAAGCTAAATCGTATATAGTGTAACGGATTTTAAAATAGAAATTAAGTGTTGATATAAAAAGTCTTGTAGATTGGACAGATTATGACCCGGTGAAAAAAATAGGATATTTAATAAGACCAAAGAAGTTAGAAGCACGGACTTATGCGGAAAACTCAATGTACTCTTAGTTGGATATGTTTGTAGAACATTGAATAGTTGAAAGCCAAAAACATTGTTTAATAATTTACTGCAAAAAAATCATATGTTCTTTTAGTCAAACTATTACCAGATTTCAATATAACAAAGCAATTTCGGTTTAAAAGTAACGAAGGTTAATTTGGAAAAGAAATAGCTATCTGAGCAATACAAATTGGTGAAACAAGTTTGTTTAGTCCAGTTAGGAAAGAATCTCAACAAGCAACGCTGAAAAAAGACAGTATTCATTGCTTGTACACTCATTTTAAGTTGGATCAATACGAAATAGAATTACTTTTACGGACGCAGCAGGGTCGGTAAGTAAGAATATTTCTCTAGTACGTATTATTCCTTTGTTTAAAGCTTCAGTAAGACGTCGAGAAACTTTTTCTGCTTTGTCTTGTGGTACAGTGATCTCTCGTTCCAGATATTCTCTACATTTAAATGAAAAAAGCAACTTAAGTCCATTAACATTGAAATTATATGCAAATCGAAAGGATGTAAGTATATAATACAAAAATACCTACTAAGACAAATACATATTATATTGTGCATACCATCATGCTGAATAAACAGCTCACACAATGCCAGTAATTTTCAAATTTGTACGAAAAATAGATGTGGAAAGTGAGCAAAGCTATCGGAAACTTAAAAGTTTGGAAGGTGTTCATGATTTAGAGAAAGACCAATAGTAAGTGTATGTGAAGTGAAATAGGTTTGGAGTCATATCCTTGAAAGTCAACCGCGGCTATCCTTAAGAACTAAACTGGGAATCCTGTATCTCATGGTAAGGCGTAATCTGTTAATCAAGGCATTTAGAGAGCGATACAATATCTGTATATGATCAGTGGCCTATAGTACCTGGCACAGTGTAGGGATTGGATGGGTTTGTATAATACATATTTCTACTATTTCAGTCAGTAAACGATCAAGTCTCATGAGTCAATTCACAACTTCTTCGGCAGATGCAAGCAATGCTACGGAATAAATCTATGACTAAACACTGATAAGCAATGCATGTTCTAAACCTAAAACCATGCTTAATAACTGTAAAGTAATAAAGTGAATTAAGCTTATCCAAAGTGTACCTTAAGGATTGCTACGGAGATTTAAAATTAGTAGAAACCAAACGTATATTACGAATTTTCTCCTAAAGCATGGATGAAAATATTTGATGCTTTGTATGTTAACAGCAATAATGAAAACTATCTACATATTTTACAAACATTGTTGAATGAATTACTATACGCAAATACCATATATGGCTTCAAAATACAACTAACCTGACAAAATTATTTTCTGTCTTAGCCACAAAGTGATAATACATACGCAATAAATTGACGGAAACGAGAAGAGCTAACCCGATGTAAGCAATGAAGGAAATTGCAGAAAGACACATAAAACTAAATTCAACAATCAGTAAGATAGCCAGTATGATGCCAGTTACAACTGGTTGCCGCCAATATATTATAGAGCGTACTAGAAAAAAGGATATAGTAAAATGAAAATATGAATAACATTAATTGATTCTAATGATATTAATAAGTAGTAAAGACCAGGTCTAATTAAGAACTCTGCCTTTTTATTACTAATATTTAGGGTTTAGGGAAACCGATAATTTACGATTGAAAACTATGTACCACGTTCAGTGCTAAAATGAAAGAAATGGCGTTAATGATTGCGTTTTTGAATGTGACGAGAAGCATATGCAACGTAGGGTATTTTTATACACGGTTCATAATTTACATCTTTCTTTTTGATCGGTCTAAAGATTTTGGGCAAGTATATAAAGGTGCAATACATCACCTGAAGTTGTGGCTTTCACTCAAATTGAAGTCAGTCAGCTGTACTCAACTTAGGAACTGGTGTAAATGTATGCTGTTTCATGTTCTGATATCAAATTTGCACAAAGAGATGAAAACAAGACGATGAATAGCAAGGAGGTTGAAATAATGATGCTCATAACAACACACAAGATTACTGCTCCCTTCAAGTCATAGATTCAAAGTTAGTAATTCACAGTTTGTGGCCGGACTTCAATTAGGAATTTATCCATCAGTTGATAAAATTTGTTAAGAAAGAAACTGACTGAACGTGTTCAAAAGGCAAGTCATTAGCCACTGTCAGTCGGCTGCAATGTACGGAATAGAACATCATTTGTTCACGAAAACAGATGCGGGTTTTTAATTGGTAGTATTTGCCTGAAAGCCACTAAGTGGGACACAATAGCTTCTTTGACCTGCATTCAAGCTGTCCATGGAATGACGAAAGTTTATTCATGAGGTATATAAGTACCGAAAATTGAAACGCTGGATGCAATATTGGTTCAAAATATAAGTATTACGATGATGAGACTTGAGCTACATACACACGTGAAGTTAAGTTTCTCCTTATGTCATTAACCGGAAGTAATCAAGTGTATACACATTTCCGAATTTGTTTAGGCCATATGAAAATTGTAACTACAAAGGATTACTGTATTACCTTTCTCCGACATCGGGCAACCATCCGAACAAACCGTTTTACCTAAAATACAAATGGAACCGTAAAACGATCGCTCAGGTAAAACAGTATCTCAAAGCAAATGTAGAAGTAGGGAAATATATCGATGAAAAAACTTGAAAAATCAAAGAATAGAAACTGGTGAGAAGGGGTCGTATTCCACCACAAAACCAAATTGACACAACAAACTTGACGTCACCAGTCTAAAAATGTATATTTTCTTGAAATTCAGACAGGTAAAAAGTATTGTTTCTCTAATATCTTGGAATGCGCTCCTTGCAACTTCCAGTTGTGTATTACGAAACCTGACTGACAGACATCAGTCCTTACGGTCACAGACAGCGAAATGATAGGCAGCCGAACGTTAAACTTAACTTGAGTCTGTGTTGGTAACCATTTGATTCTAATGAGGATGCAAAATGTTTACTTAGCTTATAACGACATGTCACTTCCCACATAAGCGAGATATCTAGCTATTTGATAAAAGTGAAAATAATTGCATAAGCTCTACTGAGCTACAATGGAAAATCCACTCTTAGGTCGTTCTGTGTAAAGAACAATACCTTCAGACACTAGTGAAACCGAGGTATATAAGCCCATTATTGTGACTGGAAGAGTTCAAGAGGACATGAGTACTCAACGAACATACTACAGGTTTCAAACTTTTTTTTAAACGGAACCGTCGAAAGGGCGACTCGAATGAGTCACTAATCAACAACCTTTTTTGTCTTGGAATTAGACTGAAATAATTTCTAACAGATATTAAGTAAAATTACTACACTTTAATAGTTTCTAGGATAATTCGGAGAAGAAAATATGAATCTATGCCCAGAGGATGTCGAAAGACGTCTGGACATATGACAATCTAAAAATAATGACTAAATTTATCGCTTGGTAGTAAGTCAATATATTTACAGATGGTTAAAACAAACGCGCAGGTGACATTATGAACGTGCTAACAAACTAAAAGGATTGCTAATGAAAATGAAGGAAACAGAATGTAAGGTAAACCAAAAGGAACATGGAAACGTCACCTGGAGGGACACCGTCAGCCAGCATCATATAACGTACAAGTTACTAATTGCCCGCCAAATTTTCCGATGGCTGGTAATACACTGCTCAAGGTTGTAGAAATAAACAAATTAATCATCAGATAATTTCGCCATAATCTTTAATTCTAAACTATGTAACATAGTCTATATTTTCGCAGTAATTTAAGGTGAGTTACTTTCCATGTATTGATTTACTAGTGGCAGCCATATTAATTTCGGATCATATACCATCATCATTAATCTGGTCCTAACGATAGCTGACTGCGCCGAATCATAATTTAGCGTTTGAAGTCCGAAAAATATGCCATGAGCACTCTATTTTGTATATTTTTTTGAGATTTTCTGATCCATAAAAATTATATAAACTAAGAACAATAAATGCAGCAGAATAACAAGAATCTGTTTATATCCCGATTTCTCACTTGTCCAGAATGAAGTTTTGTTATTTATAAGGAATCATCGTACATAATTATTGTCTATCGTTAATAAATTTTTCGGTGTATAAATTATAACTGAACAATAATCGATATGAAGGAAATCTAATACTAGTTCAAATGACAGATTGTCTGCAAGCTTTACGATCTAAAACTCAAAAAGAAGTCGATGTTCATGGTTGCACGAGAGGAACGAAAAAAATAGGATTGCTTATAAGATCAAAATAAGTGAAACACTGCAACACCTGGAATCGTACCGAAAGAACAAGAATCGAGCGGAAAGAAATCAATTGGTTTACACTAGCTCGTGAAAAAGATATTGGATATTGGAAAAACTCGGTCAGAAGAGAAAAATTTAAGGGCAGTTCTTATTTTTTTTGTAATAAATGTCAAAGGCAGACCAAGAGCAATAAAACAGTTTTTTAGAATGTAGAGGTCTGCTTTAGGTTTTGTATCTGTTATTAACTGCCTCTGTGTTCACTTTTTTTCGTTACTTACTGACATCAAAAAACTATTTAGGTGCATAGAAACACAACTTCTACCTTGAAGCTTGATGATTTCAATAACAAAGTTTGGTTTCGATGGATATGCTGTAAGAAATAACAGATACTTGGGGTTTCCTAGCGCTTTTGTCGCTCTCACCTTCCTAATCAAGTATCTGTAATTCAGTTAGGCCTGAAGTGAAATTCATACTAAAAGTCCCTTCTGATATAACCCTATTCCAATTAAATCGTAAATATGAAAGGATCACATATTACAGTACACACTACCAATAAAAATTTCCCGCTATACGATGACTGAGGGTAGATTTTGAAGAGACACACACAGATGCTGGTTTAATAGGAGTTTGTTCTTCAAATATCCGAGTTTCAATCTCATTGGAATAACGTCAGCCAACGGAGAAGAAACATAAATTGTTTAACTAAGAGCATCAGAAATCCTAGGAGCCTCCGCTTGGGAAGAATATCATGAAATAAACAGGCGCATTCAAGTTATTACAGATAAATGAATCCCCAAAGAATGTTTTTAGTATTCGCGATTATAGGGTGTTACATATATAGCGATGCCGAAGTCTAATTTGCAGGGACCACTTCATTGAGTAGTCTGAAGTGATATGTAAAACTCAGTCAAAAACAGTGAGACTGCTTTTGTTATGACGATATATGTATGCATGTATACATGAATACATTACGTGCTATTAGTTTTCTTTTTGAATTTTTTCATATGTTTAAACATACTTTGTTCCTATGAAGTCTTAGTAGACATTTAAACCGAGGAGCACCAAGAATAATACTTTCCTTTTAATTTATACCAGCCCGGCCCAATTATATAAAGCCCTGGTTCAGCTGTGCAGAAGCTGACGCGCATCAGCACAGAGTTACAGATCCACGTGTACAAATCACCGCCATAAGAGAGTCAGCGTCGCGCACGTTCAGCAGGTGTAGTAAACCTAATAAATTTACCAGCAACCTTCTCGAAATTCAAGACTCAGATGCGGAAACCTAGGTCATGGACAAAGTTTAGAACAACTATTCCAAGTCTTCGAATGGCAATATGGTTCGACAAAAGTGGAGTTGCTACATGTGGAAGTGGTCACTGAAAGACATATATTTTCCTAGCAGTTCACTTTGGATCTTCATGTTAACCACATTTATTCAAATCAAATCTTTTAATTTCTTTTAGCGATCACTACATATTAATCCTTCCAAATTATATTACAAACAATCCTAAAGTCACTTGCTAAAATTTAAATTACGCTTTTCGCAATAAGCCTGGCCAAGTTCTGGACTATTAGCTTGAATGCGTACCTGTAGAACCATAAGAATATCTGTGTAAGACAAAATTCTTCGCTTATATACCTATTTTTTTAGCATTATTGAAACTATTCAGAGAATAATGTGAAGTTTTGACTGTTTTTTCATGACATCTTCAAGCTACTCACAAGGATATTGAACTGTAGAGGAAACCAATATTGTGTTTATTCATGATGGGTATTGTGGCCAAGTGATTTTCATTTCTCTCTAACTTTTCAAGATACTAACCCGAAATAACATTTTTTCTAATGTCAGCCCGTCAAAGGCGTATTGTATATTGTACAATGTACTGCGAATCGCATCGTGGCTAATTTGTTATCGGTATTTATTGCTGCGTATTTCAAGGGTAATAATTCAGGTTCGTATGTGCTGAAGTGGGTTCCATTTGAAGCTTTCAATTATCTAATTAGATTGATATATAGGTTCTTTAGTTAACTAACAATGCCATGATATAAGTTGCCAAGTTATCTTGCGTCAAAGTAAAGAAAATATCTTGGATACACATGTACATGAACTGAGAAAAATCTTATTAAAGGTCCTGAGTTTGTCTAATAAATGGCTACAGAAAAAGATCCATTTTTAGTGTTTCGTGAATCGACACCATATGTTTAAGCTCATTTGCTTTACTATAATACCACGAACGTTAATGATTGTTAATAATCAAGTTTCAGTATGTTTGAAAAAGTGGTATTTTGATAGGTGCTGAAAATTTACTCCTAGGTTCAGCTTTTTAGCTGATTATAATACAGTATCTCAATTTCATCCGAAGTTGGGAGCTTGGGTAGTCGAGCGTTAAACTATAAGTCGTACTGAAGTGCTCAGATGAAAATAAATTGAATGAGGAGTACTCGTAGAAACTATGCTTCGGATATTGCTCTAATTATAGTTTTATTAACATTTCCCCTTTATGTGTTCCACATTGGCCACTTTTTTTCTTTCAGAATCAATGTGTAAATATCTTTATTCATTTTAATGATACCTCACATCTTCCTTCCTAGACACTATGTTATTATTTAAGCAAAAAAGCATTGGGATTCCGTTCAATGCTGTTCAGTTTTTGAAAACCTTATGATCCTCATTCCATCATTGTCAAATTTATTTAAACAATTTTGGATGTCGACCTAATCATATTTTTATACATTTAGATTAACTTTACTCTTTGTAATGTTCTTCAAAGTAGACAGAGCAGCGCTTTTAAGGCGATATTATGGCTAAAAGCAAGTTGCCTTGAACACTAAGCTATTGCCTCCACAACCGAAATTATAAGTTACAAATACTTCTACAATAAATGTCAGCTTGTAATCACCCATTTCGGCTTGCATATTTCACAGAAGAGAACTAAATGTCTAGAGATATAGTGCTAGAACAGGTTTATAGATAAAAAATAATTTATCAGGTAAGATATACTGTCAAGTTTCGCAAACAAATTTTAATGCGCGGTTTCCAACCTGTCTTAGTGGCTTTAACTTACGTCTAAAGTTACTGGTTGCGAATCGTATGTATGTAAAACCTCTCTAGTATTTTAAATTTGAAAATATATAGTCATAATGTCAGTGAATCCCTGTGAGAAGTATTTGCGATCAGTGAGTGTCGAGCCGTACATCACATTTGATAGTTACACTTTTTATTTAGATGCTATTTAACGGCTATCTTATTTAATTATCTTCAGGTTTAAACAACTAATTACATTTATACCATTCATTAATGACCGGTGATCTGTAACACATGAATAACATAAAGGCAATATAAGGTTGTCTATGTAGATATTACTGATAGTAAGCATGTCATTACGTTAGTAGATTATCAACGTAGGTGATTTGTGTCGAGGATTGTAGGCGTACTCGAGTTGGACCGGGATGGTCTACCTCCCAGCTTACGTCAAAGTTACACCTCCCAGCTAATATACAACGTAGACTACCCTTTCGTAATATACAAGTATTTTAACTACTTCGATACGAAAAGACATGGTGTCGTTACAGAAATGTACTAGGAAGAATAGACAGAAAAGTGTGACTGCTGCTTATAGGCCAATCCATATTGTGCAACTGATTGATGTGCTTTAGTTGTCCTTGAAACAAACGAGAATCGGGAAATCGTTCGACACAGTGACCTGCCAACTGTGACATTTTACTGGCCCTACGAGTCCAATAATTGAAATAAATTTGCCAAAAGTATATCACCTACATTTAATAATGTTCCAATCTTCTTCAATTGAGTAGTTGTATTCAAAAATCTATATTTATGGAAACCGTTTTGAGATTGTTTCTGATATCTTTTAACTTTCATCTTATTTTGCAGCCTCGATGTCTTAAATTACTTTGAAATAAAATGACTATAAAGGTTGAGTTCTTTCTGCTGGAACGAATCGGATATGTCAGCACAGCTTTGCTTATCCTAAGCTATTCTATCTACCGACTTTTTATGGCTTCAAGAAGTTCAGGTGACATTTTTTCTTTAAAAGTCCAATAGCAAATTCAGTGAATCGAAATTTATTACACCTAGTGAATTTTAATCTAACCCAAAATTTGGTGTTATCGCAAGATGTAGCTGAATTACAATGGACGTTACTCCCATTGTGGATGAGTTTTCTACCTTATCAGTTTGTTTACTCAATCGTATCATCACTAGTTTTTACTTTGGTGGACAAAAAAGTACCCGTATATAAATTGTTTTTCAATCAGTCTAGATTTTCAAATGTTGTCGTATAATATTATCGATTTGCCTAAACACTTATTTAGTGGGTCTTAGAATCGTAATGGACGTCTTTTTAAACACATTATTCTTCTTATGTATCAGCTATTCAGTTTCTGGAAATCGTTTTCTGGTTTGGGTGTTTGCGGTTTTAATGTTCCAAGCATCTGGATTCTTTGTCGGTTCAACAAATAATAATGTTAGTGAACTCTACATTTTTACGAAATTCGTTCGTGTATATATATATATATATATACTTTTAACTCAAACAATAAAGGTTTAAAGTTTATTTGATCTCATTATATTTGTGTTGATTTTAGTGAAGTAAAAATCTGGTACAAATGGTGCAAAGATTAAACTCACCTCTCTTAAATACTGATGAGCGGTAAGAAGTTAGAGGTGTCGTCTATACCTTGTGGATTTGGACTCATACTGAATACCACTAATGACTACCTTATCTATTAGCAGTTTTGCTTTTCTCGTTCTATTTTGAGTTAGGAAATTGAAAAATTGGCTTATTTAGGTTTGATATCAAGAGTATTGAAAAGGCTGAAAAAATTAGTGAAATGGATTGAATTATATTGAAATAAAGTCTCTATAGTAGTTACCAGAGATTCAATGATTTCAGAAATATTTTCGTTGAAAAGTGATAAGGTGGATATCGAATTTCTGGTGATGCAGCTTGCACTTACTCATTTATCGTAATGGTTTATGGTCATAAATCATAGTCTTTTGCCTTAAGACACAAGTTACCAGTAATTTTCTGAAATTATTCATTTTTACTGGAAACCTAATTACTTATGCCTACAATTTGCTATGTAGGTTTTTACACCTAAAATTACGAAGCACTTAGTTATTAGTTTCATGTGCCACGGAGATACACACTAACTGCAGCTTCCAAACATCTTCGCTTTTAACTTAAATTACTGTTATCTTTTGCTTTATATCTTAGATTTTATTTGAGGAAAACTTGTAGTAATAGATATGTATTCTTAAATTCAACAGAAACTTCTAATTACTAGGTCATCTTTTCAAATTGTAATTACTTGAATAAAAATTAATTCGTCAAACACCTTCATTGTCCCCATATGTGAGAAACAAAAAGCGAAGAATTTTTAAGGACAAGACGAGCTTCATTTGAGGACTTTTTTTTACCTTTAAATGGGTAACCATTCGGTTTATTAAGTCTGTTGTCTAAATTATGGATTAATATAAATTTATGAACATATGTAATTGCTTTACAATGTTTTTCTGAATAATTATTAACTGTTTCTCACCTTTCATGCTTTATACCTCGATAAAACTAGATATCGCTGCTTAACCTTGAATCTGTATCATACGACTGGTATACGGTCTTGTATGCAGCTCATTTTTATATAATTCTACGCAGTTTAATTTTGGCGTTGTCAATTCACAATTATAATTCACCTCCCATCAAGCCGACAGAAGAAAAGGAAGTACTAATCAACCGTAGCCCTAAATTCTCACTAGAAAGTTTATTAGATACTTTGGATTATTCGTTATATCCACATGCATTGCTGTTAGGCCCATTAGTCTTGTATTTAGATTGGCTTAATTTCTGGGTAAGCATTTTCAGAACAACATTATTTCATTTCTTCGTAATTTTATAAATTCTGGACAATGATCATACACGTACATTGTTGGGAATGAGCCAACATATAAGTTAGTTATTTGTTAGGTGAAACAGTCTAATCTATTGATATCGTAAACTGTATATAAGCATTGTGCTATTGCTGTTTGACTACTGGCTTGGTAGGCAATTAATAGATAACTCAGCTCATTTAGATTTACTTGTAGACCTGTTGACTTATTCGTAGTGAATGCTAAATCTCCACTATTTTTCACTATTTTTTCAGGCATAAAAATATAATTTACCAGTGGTTTCACAGTTAAATCAAGTAGAATTTATCACTTTCTGTCCAGTCACAGCATATAAGCACACGTAATAATCATAGTAAATAAAAACGAAAGAAGTTTATGGAAGATATTCTCACTGAAAAACATCCCTAAAATTAAAAGAAGTAGACTTGCAATATTCTAGTAATTAAATGCATTTGAAAATCCATGCTTATTTACAGTGTATTTTATTATCACTTTTCTAAATTAAATTGAGCCGAACTAATAATATGCAGTAAGTATGCGTAGTAACACCTTCTGTAATTCAGATATTTAACCAATATAATGGTTATAATTGCACTATTACATAGTGGCATGTAATTTTAGACCATTTATTAGTACATTTACCGTATTATTTGTTGAAGAGTGGTTATGTTGACTGTAGTACTTCAAAAAACGTATTGCATTTAGCATGTAAAAGCAACTTTATTCATGAATACTACTATATATAATAGCCGACCTTTCATTTTTATAAAACCGAAACTTGTCGTAGGAATTACGATATGATTGGAAAAGTAATTTAAGCAAGCGGCTAATATTTCCATTTTCATAAATCTGAGTTTCTAACTACTCGTTCATGAACTTTCTTTATGACACTGATCTATTGATATATCAGTAAAATATATACACTGACAGATACTTTATTAAATACGGAGGAATAGTTTTAGCGAGAAAGTTATTTGTCATGTGAATATAGCTATTTTAGAAAAATAAAAACGGGGAATTATGCAATTTTTTAGATTGAATTTTCAACAGCACATTTGTTTGAGATTTCAATTTCAATGTGGACTGTACGGGTGAGCTTTAATGTTAAAATCTTAGGTGAAACAAGGATTCTCTCTATAAGATGTGCTTCTAAATGCACATAGCCGTAAACTTTGTTGTTAGAATTCCATCTGGATCAAGGACAAGATAACATGATCTAATCGCCTGTAAATTAACTGAATAATATCATATTGCTCATTATTCGTATGAAGAACAAGAAGAAACAACTTTCACACTCTCTTGATTAGCTGTACCAACACGAATCATCATACGTCTTCAATGAAATGTTATATCGAACAGATTATTGGTAGTTTTCAAATCTTGATTTTTTTCGATAACCTCACCTATCTATTTAATCAACCAACTGTAGTCCCTCATATTTACTGATTGTTGCAAAGTAAATATGCAAAACTGTTACGTGTGATAGCATATTACTCTTTTTACACTGGAATTATTTTATACTTCATTTAACTAAATGTAAGCTTTTCATCTTATTTAATTGTTTGTTAAAGTTATTCAACTTATTCAGTCATAAATACTTTTCAAAATAGATGCCGAAATATAATAGTGAACTATGTTTTTTTTAAAAAATTTACAGAAAAATCTTGATAGTTTACATTCCAATCATTTCTCGCCCAGTTTCAAAACCTTATTTTACACACTACTGTCACTTGGTTTCAAAGCTATTCGATTACTATTTTGGTGCTCATTTTGGTCATTCTGTCTTTGTATAGTTTATCCAAACTCATTTGGTTATTTAATTTCCAATGCCCAAATTAATGACTCATCTTTACAAAATAAAACAAATCAATATTATGTGATGATTGATCGTGGTACAGTTGGCGCTAGTATTTATTTACGTTACTTACATTTTTTCATAATGTATTTACAATTTTACGGATGGCCATATATATTTTCAAATTTTGAATGGCTGCTTATTAACCTGTTACACAAGTTATCGAATATTCTTAAATCATGTAGACAAAATACTAAAACTACTATTATTATCACAGATCAAACAACCAAATCTTGCGATGATCCAAACCTACTTCAAGCTACGTTTATGCCTGAACCACCAAGATGTCTCTTACACTTCTTTCTGATTTCTGAATGTTGGCGGTTAGTTTACATTGTAATTTGGTTTTAATTATGTGCTTCTACAAGTTGTTTTATTTCTTTTATGTCATAGAATCATTAAGCACCTGGCCTTGATTCTTCTCAAACCTGAAAGTGGAACAGATATAACATTAATGCCAAAATTGTTTAACCACATCCTTCACCTGTTGAGTACATATTCGTATATTTGGAGGTTACGATGAAAAAGGGCGGTTTCATAATTGACATTTCTGGAAAATTAACTTTTTTATTCCACTTATCCGCGAACTGGAAATGTAACCAGCTACACAAATCGAATCTGCGATCAATTCACTTCATTTGTTTAGTATTTTACCACATCGTCTTTTGAATAGCATATTCTCTTAGATCTCATCGTGCTAATTGCTCACAGTCAACGCTTTATGTCTCATCACACTGATAGACTTAAAGTGATAGACTGGTCAGTTGGAATCCTAAAATAAACTAATTATAATCTTCGCTACGAGGTGTGAAGTAGATATGATAATTCATTCGTATTATTTTGATAGAACAATGATCAGACGTAATTGATCTGAAAAATGTGATATATTTGCGCTATACAGATTGTTCGAAGTGTGCGGCGCATTGTTCTATCAAAGTTTTTGAGAGGGACTAATTGCTTTAAGTTTTATTCGTATTAGTTGTCTGAGTCGTCTAGTTGATGTTATGGACTTCATTTGACCAGTCTCTTTTGATGCATAAACATCTTGTGTCATTAAGTTGCAAATATTTGTAATCGTAATTGAATGGTGGCTAGCAGTGAAATACAGTCCGGTCCTATTTGGGGACCGTCAACTGGATGTACCTGCACTAGTGTTGATGTCCACGTCGGGACTCAAACCCAGTATACTTCATTCGGTGGTTAACAACGCAAGATCTTGAAGCGACCGGCGCTGGGTTCGAGTCTCGAAGTGAACACCAACACTTTGATGCAGGTACATCCATCTGACGAACCTTAAGTAGGAAGAGATGCGCATCCTGGATTCTTTTGCTAACCACTATCCAACTCTTATCCTACATATAACCATTCACCTAACCAAGTAGTAAAAGTGAGGAAATTATGGATTAAAAGGCGTCTTGCAACACTTATATCAATGTGCTTGATTTGAAATACTTACTTTTTAGACATTTGTCCTATAGTAGAATGAAACAATTGTCTGGTGCTTCCTCATTTTCAGTGGTAGTCTGGCTAAGTTCAGTTCGTGATTTTAACGATAGAAATTCTAAAATCACCAAAACTTCCCTATATTAGTCAGAAAAAATCTCAACAAAGTATAAATTGATGATTAGAAGTAAAAGAGAAAATGATGACATTGTAAAAAATAAATGAGTGTTCGCACTAACTTATGGCTTAAAAATGAGTATTCTAGAGAACCCGTGAAAATCAGAGAACGTTGTGATTGTTTTTGGACCGTCTGTCCACAAATACACGGATGAGAATTTCGTCTGTATCTGGTTAAAGGCCTTGCCGTGATGGCTTGTTTGATTCGACCTTGGAGCTAGTACTCGAAAAGGCAATAACGCTATCCTATCACCACACAGGCTGGCAAGCGAGAGAAAAAGGACTAATCGACTGGAACACTACTCGGTTCATTCCTGACTTGATTGACAAAAAAGAAAAATGAATAAATATATACTCAGTAAGAAGACCAAAACGCAAAAATAATTAGAAAAGCACAGTTACGTCCAAACTTGGCATTAGGATGGAAAAATTTAGTACGGAAGGTTGAGTGTAAGGTACAATAATTTTGGAGCAGGACAGAGTAGAGCAGTAAATCATACACCAAACGAAAGCTTACAATTTTTGGAAGAAAGGAATATTAGGATTTTGCACACTTTGAATAATCTTCCCGAAATTAGCTCCCGTCGTTTTTTACTCCATTTCTCTTTCCATATTGTGTTCCTCCTGGAGAAAGGAACTTTTTTCTTTACTACCATTAGTCTGAGTGCATGTGTGAGGGTAACTGGCTACTGCTGTAATCTTTGTTTGTGACCGATTTGGCTAACTAGAACAAATTGAAAAATAATGTTTAGTCACTAGGTAACAATAATGCCACTGATATCTTCTGTTCGAAACATCGTATGATTAGTTAATCTGGGAGAAATCTGATCTTGCGCGTTCCCATACTGATCTCAAGGAATTCCTTTCTGGTTCTTGAACCTTCTGTATTGTTTAGCTTTTCATATCAAAGCTGTATAGATTCATTCTCCATATTAAACCCATTCTTTCATTTTCCTGTGGTGCATCAAAAAGTCTCGGTATGGGGTTGACGTGACGTTCCAACTCTTCGCCATCTACTTCCACCAAATACATCACCTTTCCTCGTCACTCAAGTATACTTCTCTAATCTATTGAGGAGGTAATTAATGAAAATCGTGGTTATTTTAAAATATCCTAGATTTTGCTCTATGATGGTGGTTAAGTTGAGTTTCTGTGTTCACATTGTCGCTCCGGCTATACAGTATCATGGGTAGTTTTAATTTTCCGTTCAAACATGATTTCCGCAGCAGACAATCGATTCGGTACTGGTGGATTTGGTGTTGTTCTCCAGACTAACAAAAAGTCGTCAAAAATCTTCTTTATCTTCCCGTGCCCTTTCGCCTTTAGAACTGCTCTTTTGAAGGTATCCACAAATCTTCCAACTTGGGCATTCGATTATGGAGGGTAAAAAGACTTGTTTAATTCAGAATCTGTAGCAAAACTTTGAGAAAATGGATGAACTAAATTGCGTACCATTATCCAATACAATAATATCTGGGACTCTAAACCGGCAAAATAGCTGTCGTAATTTCATTATAGTGTCCAGAGAAGTAGCTTAGTTCACTGGCAAAATCTTTGACCGTTGTAAGCGTCGACGCTAACGAAGAAATGAATACCTCCGAATACGCTAGCAAAATCAATATGCAAGCTCTATCCCTTTAATCATCTCTCCAAAACCATTTAACGTACATAGCAGCAAGTTCAACACCTTTGGCATCACCCTCCTTTTAAGTCACCGAATTCATCAGTTTGTATTTTCAATTCGAGCCAATTTACTATATATCACAGTTTTTCTCTAACTTTATTAATCGGTTATTTTTTCACGTCCTCAATTCATAGTTTACTATTTGGACTTCAGGAAATTCATATTAAACTAGTTGACTTAACAAGATATTTGCTTCGTAGGGACTTCATCTCCATTATGTTTGCTCAGGTTTTATTTCTCTTATATCCAATTGTTTCAGATCATTCGACCGTGGACTGTACAATTTCATCAAATCGTAAGTTGATGTTATTGTTGCATGATTTTTCCTTATAACTATTTTATTTAATCCAGTTCAACTTTCATTATGTCGACATTAGCCACATGTTTTGTGATTTCAAGCAATCTCAATAATTCTCATAGTATTTTAGTACATTTCTGTAAGCTTTGATGTATTAACATTTTAAGTCATTTTCCATAGATAACTAATTTATAGTTAATTATTATCATAATTAAGTAAAAATATATTTAAAACCGGTGATAGTCGTAACCCCATATTCTTATATTTATCATTTTTATCTAGTAGGATATATCATCCACATATTCCTCTGTTTAGACCTTGACTTTAGTGAGGTTGAATATGATTATTAACAAGAATACCGATTAATATTACCACTAACAGTATTTCGGTGATTGATCAACAGTTTATTTAGTGGGTTTGATTACTAGTTAAATAATCCCCATGTCAACCAGTTCTATTGTGTTAGGGAACTTTGGACCTAGGTTTCATAGTAGTTAGTACTAGCCAACGTGGCACAGCTGCAGTTCTGAGAAAAATGATACTCCCTGTTAGATTCCATCTAAGGCCACCTTGTTTCACAGTCTGGGACTTTACTACCGAACTATTCCGGTTGTAACTGACCTCATTAATATTTTGACTTCATACTGTAGTGCATAATAGTGAGAAATTAGACAAACTGTTAATGTGCATCAATGAAATCATATTTCACTTAGATTAATGATCAAAGTCTATGTCTCTCTGTTATACAATATTCAAACTTCATTGATGTTTACTTTTTAAAATACGAATCTTTGTAGCTTCAACGACAGGAAAACGTCTTTTAGATTGCCGAAATTCTTATCTAGTAAACTTTTCCAATTTCAAATATAATGCCTACATTAAGTTCGATAAGAATATTGAGCAAGGTTGATAATTTGAAATTTTCTCTATCATTATTTCAAACTATACGTGTTAACTGTATTGGGTTGATTTTTATGTTCTTTCTAAGGTGGCGTTTAATTTGTGATGAAACGAATATGATTTATTTTGCCTCTTGTGGCATATCCCATTGATCTTTTTTTCACATGATCTTGAATAATTTTGTACCGTATGTTTGGTTGATATATCATCATTCCAGTATAAACATGTTTTTTTTTCGAGAAAGTTTTGTATCTCATTTCTGTCTAAGGCGTACTAACTCAAAATTGTCAACTGTAACTAAACACTGGTAGATAGATTTCAAAATAGTGCTAATACGTGTTCTATTTTAACAGACGATGTCATTTGTTCATATAAGTTATCATACCATAAATTGTTCGATTATTATTTAACTAGTAACCTCGAACATCATATATTAGACATTGATTATTTTAGGTGATGTATATGTATATATATATAAATATATATATATATATATATATATATATATATATATATATACTTATATACAATGAACATTCTGATCAACGTAAGACGGTGCAACAGTTTATCGTGCACAATAGAAAACTAATGTCACTTATGATAGGAATATCAACATATGCAATGCATATTGAGGGAATTTCTGAAGTCGAATCCTTATCTATATTTAATATATGAATTTTTATGATCTGTAGCATTAGTTAGCTGATAAACTACTGTTTTCTCGCTATTCTCATTTATTGTTAGATGAGATAGTTCTGTGAAATTGGTTTTTTGCATTTTAAAGTTAATTCTCACAACGAACTGGCGTCGTTTCGCTAAAGATAATATTATATTACAAACTGACTGAATTTGAAAATATAACCAGTCAGAATCACGAGTAAACTATAACCTGAAAGGTATTGTGTTCACTATGTGAGAGTTAAAAGTGTCTTAGGATTTTTTGAATATTTGCCGACCTTTCACTAGACATCAATCTACAAGTGGTAGGTTATATAAGCTAATATCTGAAAACCCCTCGATTAGTCTATAGATTTGTTGAATGTAAGTAGTGAAAACTATGTTTATTCATTTTTTTTCTATAAATATCTGTAAAGTGTCTCGACCCATTTTCAGTTTAGACTAGTCAAACTTGTAATCATATATAATGCTAAATATATAATGCTAAAATGAAACTTTTTAATTTATTATAAATTTAGTAAGACTGTTATCAGTTTCCTGTTTATTTTATTTTCTTTTTCAGTTTTATTTTTATACCTATAATGAAATGCAAATTATCGTCTAGTTATAAACATTCATTAGTTGTAACTGTCTTTCCTGTCATTAAACAATGGCTAGCACTTACTGTGTCCTATTCATTTGTTCTTTTATATCATGGAATCGATGGAACAAACGGTAATTGTCAAGTTGTTTTTTTTTTAATTTTATTTATTCTTGAGTGTTTTAAACAGTTTGTCACGATTTGAAGCTGACAATTATGTATATGAAGAATTACTGAAATTAAATTTGTTGTCTAAATAGGGCAATTTCTGTAGATAGCCTCTACTTAATAAAATTGATTGAAATTAGATATATAAACTGCTCGCTGCCGGCTTAGTAGTATAAAATTCATGTATTCATCGGGCGAGCTGGAGGTCCTAGACTCAACCTAAGGTAGGATCGTCGATTGTCACTGCCGAGGAATCTCGTACTAGGACAAAATGGGTGTTGAGTGCTACCTAGTGTCCAATGGTCGTCTATTAAAGATCAGTCCCTGATGTAAAAATAAGAGCACTTGTACTTGCGTGCAAGAGATAAGCTTTAAATGCTAGCTAATATCAGAAATTTGTGAAGCGAATTATCGAATGGTTCATGTTTATATATATATATATATATATATATATATATATATATATATATATATATATATATATATATATATATATATATATATATATATAATGGTTAGTTACATAAATATGACTTTTGATTTGTCGATTGGTTCAGCTCAAGTAGCTGGTGAAATTACTTATCGTCATAAATTTATGAGCGCTCAGTGAATCTATATAATTATTTTTTTTCTTAATGATTTACACAGCTTTAAAAGAAGTGTATTCCATTCCATTTTATGTCATTTACTTGGTTTGAATTTTAAAGTAGGTAAATGATATAAAATCATAGAAATCATGCATATATGGTCATCATCCACAATATTTTCAACTGAATTGAAATAAAAATCCCTGAATCAAATTACTTAATTTCGTAAGAAAATTCCATTATAAACTGGTATTAGTTAGGAAATCACTGTAGTAGTTGTTTTGTCTTAGTTTGAAACACCTTGATTAATGCTGTAGTAGAGTTGAAAACATTCAAATCTTATAGTGATAACGATAATTTCAGATCCCAGAATAGGTCAGAATTCAATATCATGCATCGCTCTATTAGGAGCTATCTTCAAATTGAATAAATCTCCAAGAGCAATCCAACTTAATGTTATGTGGGCGAGAAAAAATAGTGATTGGTTGTCTACCTAAACAAACAGATATTTGAAGTGTCATATAAATTTGCCTTCCTAGTGTTAATTGTTGAATACTGCACGCTCTACTAAGATGGATTATCTGGATCTGTTTTGAAGCCTGGTAGAATAGTGCTGGCAGGATATCTAGTGTAGAGCGTGTAAATTGTATATACAGTTAAATTGTTCAGTGTTTGTTCTAAGCAAATTTATATCCCTTTGAGTAAAAGCGAAATCCAGAAGCTATTTCACCAACTAATCATCATATATATGATGACTAGTTTAGAAATAATTTTATCAGTTTTGATAAAAGTTAAAACCTCCATGGAGTTAACATTGTTAAAAATGTAGTAGATTGCTTACCGATATTGTTGTCGGTATTTCACTAATTTTAATGTAGATTGGAGAGTAGAGATTATGGAATTTTAGATCTTTAACTAAGAAAATATGTCGTGTTAGTTACTAGAATTTAATATCTTATTTATTTTTGAAAAATATCCCAACGTATGACAAGTCAAATGTTTGATGATTCATTGTTTATTTCATCTCTATCCATAGTTAGAACTCAATTTATTTTCAATAAATCTTTAGAGAAATTCGATCTAATTGTACATTTTCGTTTGAGGCAAATTAATGTCATAAAGCTTAGATTAATAATTGTGTGAACTCTATATCACAGTAGCGTATTTGTTTATCATTTTTGCATGTTAAGGTGTGTATTTTATGTGAATCGTTAAACTTCCGTTTTGATTGTTTCTTCTTGTTAAGCAATTTGGTTATTTACAAATCTACTGCTTTTGATTTTGGAACGTTCTGTAAAATGGATTTATCGATCTACTGATTTCGGATCAGAAATTGTATGTCTTTTGTATTTTTAATTGATCCTAAACCCTTTCATCTGAAAGATTTGCACTGTTTTTAACTATTTTCATTTTGAGTTTTATGACAGCGAATCTTATTAAGCGCAAAATGAGAAATGTAAGATTTATCAGTATTGTAAGTGTTAAATCATTGTACTAAGTTGGTATCAGTTTTAAGAGGCTGTTGAATTTGAAGTTTTACAACATGAACTGACTTTAGTTGGACAACCATCAGACATAAGGAAGTACTCACTGTTTATTTTGAGTGTGTGACTCCTTAGCAGGGAACATCGACAAGCCTAATAAGGATTGGACTCAGCCTCGTGGTTAGTGCTTGACTTTCAGATAATAGACTCGGGGCCCAATGGTTTTTTCCCTACTTCAAACAGTTTGAGATATTGAGCAATCACTATTTATCAGACACCTGACATGGTTAGGTCATCGATGCTCACTACTGAGGGGGTTCCACACTAAAACTGGCTGCTACTTTTTAGTTTCTAATGGTTCTCTAACTTACAATATCTCTGACTAAAAAAGATCATGCAGTAGTCCTACATAGTATATACTACTTAAACGTCTACCACAGACGATGCTAACCAGGATCTAGCAACTAACATAATTTCTTTCAAATAACAATGATTCACAATAAAAGTCAACTGGGAATCAACAAAAGTAGGGAAGTATCTAAATTAAAATTATTTGACGTAAAACAAATATATGTAGATAAAAATAGAAGGTAGACGGATTCACATCGTGGTAATCCGTTTCTAAAATGTCGCTTGAAAACTCACAAATTTCATCCTCCTCTGTGATTTGAAAATCCTTTAGCAATCCAAATAAACGATAATATTTCCGATTAAGCTGATTCTAGTCTATATTCGTAGTATATATAGTGGAACTTACTAACTGGATTAGAGTTCGAATATTCTCACACTCCAAAAAAATAAACTTGCTCAAAAATATAAGACGAAGGTTTCTAGGATTGTGAAACTAAGGTCATTGATTACCAAATATGACTGCCGGTTAGTGACCAAGTATTGTTTAACCATCTCAGTCCTACAGAGGGCCATTCGCGCTCCGAATATTTAAATAACAACTTCTCTAACCCTAAACACTAGATAACAAGGATCTAAATCTCACGAGGAGAGCCAGTTTACCCAAGATTTACTGTAGGCTTTGTTAATAAGTGTCATCTATAGTTTAACTTGGTTTCAAGAACTATTGCCTATGACCACCACCAGTTCAACGTATTATTATTAGCGAGATATTAAGAGTTTTCAGTTTGAGTTTTGTCGAAAACTAAGCTTTGATAGTAAAAGCTTTAGTGCTAGATATTTTATCCAAAACACTTAAGAATTAACTGAATTTTATTGTAAAAATCCTTTTATTAATAACTATTCAGCATCGTCAACTGTCTGATCGATGGATTCGACGTATTTCATTGTTACTTTGTACAATTAGTGGAATCTTTTCAGTTTTGGGAAATTTATACTTTCTATTCGGTTCGAAAGTTGTAAATCGGTTATCTATGTGGTTAATAAATGATCCAAGTTAGTTTAAAAATTTTTTGATTACATTGTGAAAGTGCTCAGTGCATTGATATTCTTTAAACTAGTTGCGGTGACAAATTAAGATATCTTTATTAAGCGTAAAACACGTTTAATGGCAAAGTCTCGTATAAGTAAGCTAAATAAAAGTTTATTTTGTTTATGGTTGTTCACATTTACTTTCAGTGATATATTTAAAGAATGAATACTTAGTAAATTACACTATGTTCTTGTTACATAATGTGTAACAAGGTTGCGATCACTACCTGTCTTATAGGTCGTCATTAGTATACTTTAAATTGCAGCGTACACCTTGTTCCAAATTAATGAAAGATTTCTGAAAACAAGTCTTGATAAAAAAAACTAAACACAAAAAAGGAAGGCATAACTTAATTTGTGTTCTATTCAAGTCAAATATAAGATTTTTGCTCCAAAATAAACTTGCGATGCCACTTGTGCCTTCATAAAGTAACTAGTTTTATGATCTAAGATCCTAGTCGCATAGGTGTCAGAAAAAGAGAAATTTAAAAAACCACAGTAAATTCAGTAGATCAATGAATCAGCGACAAGGTAGAACTTCGTACATAGGTAAATCAGTTCAAATCGCCACACCACATGAGCACACAGATGCAATTGTCGATTTGAATACCATAGTTGCAGAGGAAGTAGGAGTATGAGCAGTAATCGGAAAGATCCTGGTCCGAAGATATTGTTCAAGAAGTATAATCCTGTGAAATAATTTTGAGAAGAGAAAGATATAGGTGGTGAGAAATTCAGAAGATTAGGATTTGAGAGAACGCAATGAATGGATGCATTTGAGCCATTGCAAACGATTTTGTGCTACGTCATTCATAGTCTCTAACTATCGGTTACCATTGTCTCGTGGACCCCAACCAGGTAGTCTACACTTACCAACATGACTCAGTCCACTTGTTGGTAACCTCATGGATTTGTGCCACGCTTTAGTTTGGCCGAACCTGGCTTTCTACTAACCTACTTCAACACCACAAAGCACTACCCTCCGGGTAGTCGGTGGCTGGTCATGGGTAACACATGTCCCAACCATCTCAACTGATGAACATTTAATACTTCATCTGTTGATTCGCCATCCTTACCTAGTACTTTTTTCTTGAGAACAGATATTGCTTACTTGTTTGTGCCAGGATATACGAGCAATACTTTGAAGATATCTATGGTCGAAAACCAGTAACCTACGAATATCTTCTACTCTTACCGGCCATGTTTCTCACCCCTATAGTAGGACGGAGCGAACTGCTGCACAGTAAACTTGTCCTTTGGTTAGTGGATAGGTATTTCCCCTACGCCGAAAGTGACGCGAGTTGGCAAAAGCCAGTCGAGCCTTCTGTATCCGTGCTGAGATTTCACCACACGCCAGCACTACAAGACTCCCCGGATTTGTGAACCGCTCAACCGCTTCACTCATCACTAGTTCAAATGCTGATGCAAGCCAATCCTGAAGCAATACTTTGCATTTCGAGGGGGAAAACCGCATCCCGAACATGCATGTATTATTGGTTCAGGTGGTCAGAAGACTGCATTTTGACAGCGTCTTCACCAAATAAAACTATGTCATTCGCACATTTAATGTCAACAAGAGTCTCATGGTGGAAGGGAGAGGAAAAAGGAAGACGAAGATAATGTTATCTCCAGAAGCATGTCTATGACAATGTTAAACAAGAATGGAGAAATTAGACAAACCTGACGGACACCACTTGAAGTAATCAGTCCTGATGACAGTCCGCCATAAGCTCTGACTCGGGCAGTAGTGTTCGAGTAGAGAGCTTGAATAAGGTTAATGCACTTCTCTGGTACTCCTTTCAGCTACAGACACTGCCATAGGACCTCACGATCTAGAGAGTCAAATGCCGCATTAAGGTCGTGAAATGCAACTATTGTGCGCCATGTAAACGTGTGTGTTCTAGGACCTGACAAAGAGTGAATATGTGGCCGATACATCTACGTCCAGGTAGAAAACCAGCCTGCTCTTCACGAGCTCTAGTTAGGTGTCAGAGAACTATTGAGGCAAATAATTTAGATACAGTACTAGTTAGACTGATTCCTCTGTGATTGCCACGAGAGGACTTGTCCTTTCTTATATATTGATTAAGACTAGTCAGATGGGATTACGTTTAGTTCTCAGATTTTTCTTAAGATCTCAGTCAATCTATTTGCCGAAACTAGATCACGATCCTCAAAAATCTCAGGGTTATGCATTTCGGGACTGCTGCTGTGCCGCGCTTCAGATTTCTATTACTTTTTAAATTTCATTAAGATTCGGAGGACTTAAATTAATTTGCCATTCAGGTTGACTGGAGATCGTATGTAACCGAAGTGTGGCTGAAGGCCGGTTGAACTGATCCCTAAAGTGTTCTGCCCATCGATCCAATCTCCTGGTAACCCATCTTTTTCCAGGATCGTCTTGCTAATAGTTGCGTTCCTAATACCGGTTTCGTTGATAATGTCTGAACAGTTGTCTATCGCCTCTGGGTTTTACATCTTCGTTGCTTTCGCTACCTCCTGCTGTTCGCGATCATTGGGTAGGCTTCTTATCAGCCTGAGCTTAAGGTAACTACGGTCCTGATCGTGTTTGGAGCCAGACCGGTTGAGTTTCCAAGCATCGGTCAGTTCAGTGGACGCTACTGAGATGCATCCCTAATCTTCTCCATTATCGCTAATACTTCTACTATCTCCACCACTATGGGATTTGAACTGGCAGTCGTGCTAATGCGGTATGGCAACCTGAACTGGTGTACGCACGTACGAAGTTCTACGTTGTAACTGACTGAGATGCACTGCTTCTCCCTAACCTTATGGTTAACCTTACTAGCAGATATCACAGCTGTTTACACACCTTTTTGGATATCGTTTCAAGCCAACTCAGTGTGGGCATGGCTTACATGGCCGCCTAACATTTTTTCTAGTTGCTCCTGCATTCGATAGTCTATATGAAATATTCGGAAATCCATTAAGTTTGTACAACTTCATTCAACAATGCTTAAACTTTCTTGACATTTAATATGATATATTTTTATTACAATAGTCAATGACTTGATTTGTGCTTAGAAATATTTATTTATTACTCTATTTTAGCCCTACGTGTCACAGTATTTGTATATCTCTATTGTCAGTTGAATTTCGTCACAGATTTGAGAAGTCTGTTCCCATCGATTAGACCACATTTCGACAAAAAGATTCAATAATATGCAAAACGAATAATGTCTACAAATAGACTGTTGTAAGTTTGTAAAATAGACAGAAATATAACACTAGTGTACAGCTAATGTTATTGGTTTGCATATTAAAGCTTACTAAGAAATGGATGATTGACCCGAATATTTCTTAACTTTATAGCTTCAACTTGTAAAATATACATAGAATGCAAATTTCAAAGATAGTAATGTAAATGTACAGCAGGAGACTTTTAACTAAGCATGGTATAAATCCAGTGGTCACTTGGAAAAACTTCTAGGAAACATCAATCAATCAATAGCAACATAAAACTACAAATGTATGTACGTATATCAGTTCATGTTGCCAGACCACATTAGCACAGAGATATAATTGTCAATTCATATCCAATAGTAGTAGAGGTAGTAAAGGTATTAGCAGCAATCGGAGAGATTAGGATTAGATATTATTCAACAAGTAGAATCTAGTGAGATAAACTTGAAAAGATAAAATGATGAGGAGTTAAAAGTTTATGGTTTGGGAGAACACAAAGAATGAATGCACCTGCGCCATTGCATACGGTCTTGAGCTATGTCATTTAGGGTCTCTAACCATCGATTATCATCTTATCGCGGACCCCAACTAACCGACATGACTTAGTCCACTTGTCAGTGATTTCATGGATTTCTGCCATCTTTTGGTTTTGCCGCCCCTAGCTTTCTTCCAACCTATTCCTACGCTGCAAAATATAGCTCGACGAGGCAGTCAGTGGGTAGGCATACGCAACACATGTCCCAACCACCTCAACTGATGAGGTTTCAATACTTCATCTATTGACTTGCCATCCTTACCTAGCACCCGTTTCCTAATAACAGCATTGCTTACTCGGTTGTCCCAGGATATACGAGCAATCCTTCAGAGACACCTATAGTCAAAAACAAGCAACCTACGAATATCTAAACTGACTGGCCATATTTCACAGCCCTAAATTAGGACGGAGAGGTATAACGGTGCAGTAGACTCGTCCTTTAGTCAGCAAACGGATATCTCGCCTACGACATCAGTGACGCAGGTTGGCAAGAGCAAATCGAGCTTTCTTTATCCGCGCTGAGATTTCGTCAGTCACCAGGCCATAAGCACTGATGACACTCACCAGATAAGTGAAGCGGTCTACACGCTCGACTACTACATTCCCCACGACTAGTTTAGGTGCCGAGGCAACCAAATCTTGAAGTAACATTTTGCATTTCGAGGGTGAGAACCGCATCCCGAACATGCTTGCATTGTTGCTCAAGGTGGTCAGAATCCTGCATATTCTAGGTCAATAAGCGAGCCTCCTGGTAGAAGGTCTACTCCTGAAAATTCAGACGAAGGTTATATATAGGAGCATGTCCATGACAAATTAAACAAGAATGGGGGACGTGGACATCCCTAACGGACACCACTTGAAGTGAAGAATTACGATGACTGTTCGCCATAAGCTCTAACTCAACCTGTAGTGTTCGAGTAGAGGGCTTGTATAAGGTTAATGTCCTTCTTTGGTACACCTTCCAATGACAGACACTGCCACAGAACCTCACGACCTGCAGAGTTAAATGCTGCCCTAAGGTCCAGGAACATAATTATTGTCGGACGCTCAAGTGTGTCTGTGTTCCAGGACCTGTCGTAGTGTGAAGATGTGGCCTGTACAACCACGTCCAGGTCTGAAACCAGCCTGGTTTTCTCTAATCTGCTCTTCACGAGACCTACTTAGGCGTCTAAGTATAACCAAGGCTAACAATTTAGAAACTATATTAGTTAGACTGATTCCCGTGTGAATGTCACAAGAAGACTTTTGTCCTTTCTTATAAATTGGGACATCCAGTTCCCAGATCTCAGTCAACCTAGCTGCTAAAGCTGGACCACCATCATTAAAAATCTCAGGGATCCATTTATCAGGTTCCGCTAGTCGCCCTCGCTTCAGATTTCCGATAGCTTTCTCAACTTCATTAAGATTCGAGGGACTTTCGTCGGTTTCCCATTCAGGATGACTGGAGATCGTGGGTAACCGAAGTGTGGCTGAAGGCCAATTGAACTGATCCCTAAAGTGTCCTGCCCATCGATCCAATATCCTGGATTGAGAATGGATAATAAGACCATCCTTTTCTGAGACACAACATACATCGATTGCTCAGAATTCCAGAGTTCTAGCAAATGAAGCCTATTGCTCTATTCGGCATAGGCTCCGAACATTAAAAGCTCCAATATGTAATCTAATACGGGGTTTCAAGAGACCAGGAATAACGTTTCGTGAGTCCAAACCGTTTGCTTCATTGGCGCGACGTGAAAAACGATCGAAGGAAGAGTTGATCGAGGAGATAAGAGAGTTATTAGAAGGTGCGGAAAGGATTTGATTGCGACCAATTTAGTCTCGTGTGCTTTTATGGGTATGAGGGCGGATGTAACTTCCCGGTTGCCCACATTGTGGAAGGGTTCTGGTTGTCAGAAGGGACAACGGCCTCATGACTTCCAAAGGAACTCGGCTTTCATCATAAGACGTCGTAACTCTCCCAAGTGAATACCTTCTAACTACCAGAGTTGATATGGTTTGAATAATTTTTTCTTGTTAACATTTTTTGGCAAGTAAGTTTTTACCGGGCTGGGGTAGCCAACCCACATTTCAACCCTACTCCTTTACCCGGGCTTGGGACCGGCAGTGGCCCCGAAGTGTAAGAATGTGAGCATGATAAGTAAACTAGTAGATCCAATCATGAAACTCAGTTCATTCTGGGCCGTTCACAATATCGACTGAAACAGTATGACTGCAAGAAATAAAAATTAGCAGGTGATGTATACCAAACAGTAAATCAGTGACATTTATAGTTGCGTTGTTGGACAATTTGGTTTGAAGTTTCTAGAAAGGAGTCCTCGAAATTATAACATAGATATCTCGATGATAAGCATTGGTATTCACAAAATATTTCTTTCAACAATTCAACAGTTTGAATAATGAACGGCTTAAGTAGATTCTTTTAGTGATATTCGCTACAAAAATACTGCATCTCAAGTTATGTAGACTTTTTTATACCTTGATGCATTCCAATCAACAGTGGCAATAAAAACACAATGTAATTGTACATTTTTTAGCCCATGTACTTCAAAATTACTTATTAAATTAGCCACAAAATTAGAACTTCACTGTATGAATTAAACGTCAAAATTTTTTACAAGTACGGTGAATAAGTAAAAAAGACGAGGTATATCAATCTATAGTTTCTAATTATGCATAAATCAATATAATTTACATTAAATTGCACACGCTTATGATTTGCATGGTTCGACAAAGGGGATTTAGAAAATGAAAGAAATCGTCTGTAAAACTAAAGTTATTTCTGAGCCAGGAATTTGTCTTCTTTACCCAAAGCCGGTGTTTCGATAATCCATCTGGAAAAGGATTTAAAAAATCAGGATAAAGAAAAAAATATTTCTTCTTTTTAAAGAAATATATACCTTTATAAGACGCTCCAAATAAGAGCTGTAGAATGGATGAAAATAATCCTATATAAAGTTTCTGATGAAATACAAAAGTTTTATAATGACGAATCAAAATATTCAACGCATTGAAGTAGAATGTATGGTTTAGTCTATAACATTTATCAAAGATAAGTCTTCATATGATAACTTACGGGCATGAAAGTAGCTTTGAAAGGGCCTTTGTTCCCCAAAAAGCAGAACCTTGATGCCATAAAGACTTACAAAAACCCCATTGTTTAAATTCCTTTCCCTCGCTTGTGAATTGATCTGAGGAATGTAAACTGGACGTCATTGGGAGGAATTGAACTATGCGATGAAATTGTATAGCACGGGACACTGGATTGGGCGGTTGGATCTAGTAAAAATGTATACCATATAATTTTTAGTCCGATGATTTAATAAACCCCAATATTTAAGAAGCATAAATATGCAATATTCCGATGTTTCTAACCGGTCCATGTAAGAAATTTGAACGAATATTTTACTATGAAAAAATAAACTCCATCTTTGATTGCCGAACCATATTAATGACTTCATAAACAGAGACAGATGGTGACTAGCAGTAGAATCCAGGACACGTGTTTCTTCCTATCTGGGGCTCGTTAGCTACTCCGGGAGCCGAACCTAGTGTCGTTCTCTCTAAACAGTCAATAAAAACAACTTGGACTTCATCCCATCTTACCAACTCATCGCTATCTAGGCTTGACAACTAAGTAGATAACACAATGGCGTTTGAAGCGAACGGTGTTGGGTTCAAGTCCCGGAGTAAACATAAACGCTGGAGTGCAGATATATCCAGCTGGCGAGTCCCGAACAGGAAGAAATGCGCGTCCTGGATTTTACTGCTAGCCACCATCCATCTCTCTTTATAATGCTCGTCACTTAATAGCAATATCAAGACAATCCGCATAGGACGCACATATGCCAAAAAGAGGCAGATCACTTAAGGTCTTGAACATCAATGAGAAGATTCAAACAGCCAATACAAATTTATCACATTAATGACATATATAGGTAGTTTATTGGTTTAAACTTTGAATAATCAGATACCATATTAGGATTCACCCTCTCTACCTTCCTACTACTTACTTATGCATGTAAACGAGGCTTATGATGTCCCGAAATATGGGAAGTGACATACAAAACATTATTGATACTGAAAAAATGACTCATAGTTACATTGATGATTTGCTCATGGATTTGATGCCTGAATCTTAATCGAACAGATTTTAAAGGCGCTAGTTAGCTAAGCATATTAATTTAGAACTTGAGCTATTATTTAAATGAAAAAGAAAGTTAAACCAAGATATCATGACTTATCAAATAATATAAGATGGAAACTAAGGTCAGAACGTAGTCAATAATCCTTTATTACTGCCTATTATATCAAGTGTAATGTACTTAATTTACATAATAGTTACTACTGGGTTTTAAAAGTTTTTCGGGTTGATGTTTATTATAAAACAATACGTAGTTTGAGACGGTTTAAAAAAATTAGACTGACATAAGCGTAGGACCTGGCACAAGAATCTATCATTTGAAGTTGTCTAAATTAGGGTTACAAATAGAAGTAGAAGAATGTGATAAGCACATGCTCCAGCCAGTGCAGTCAACAAGGGTTAGTTCATAATTTTACTAACAATATGCCAGATTATGTTAAGCAGGTTTCATTTTATTAACTAACATGAATTTGCTGTTTCTGTAATCTATACAAAAGTATTTAGACAAGAGATAAATCAGCAAGACACTGGATATAGTAGGATGTTATCTCAACGATATTTCAACAAAAGTGAAAAAAGTAAACAGTGCTGGCAGATATAACCAGACATAGCTAATTAAGCTGTGATTATTAGCCGAAGATAAACACAAAGAGCTTGACTACTTGGTTATCACGACAACATGAGACTTACAGAAACAACGTTCATTGCAATATACTTTGTGGAGCCCAGTACCAATCATCTAAGATAGGTGAGCTCTTCATAGTGATTTGCAGATAATGATATAGAATAATTTCTTTAGCAGCTTAACATAACTGAAGTTTTATATTATTTCTCACGACATTAGCAACTTTTAAATCTTATATAAACTGAAGAAATATTTGATAAAAACCGTTTGTTATTGATTAACGCAGTTAATTTGGGTCTGTTTTTTTTACCAGATTCTTGATATAATCATTATTTTTAATGCATAGTTGATACTGAAAAGGTCACCTAATATTACCAGGAGTAGCATACTTGACAAAGGACTCTTCTATGTTTATTATCAAGATTTGAACTATCAGATCGATATGTAGCTTGGGTAGATTTACCAATCAGATTGGATTCATGTGGACAAAGAGAATCAGGAGCTGGAAATCCAAGGCATAAATTAATATCATCACCACGAAACATTATACCCTGAGGATAGTGTTCCAGTCCAAAACAATGACCTAATTCATGCCAAACTGCACCCAATCCTGTTGCAAAAGCCGCCCAATATGTGTGCCTAACAAAGGAATCAATGAGACATCATAATCAGTATAGATTGGGAATCTTAGGAAAAAATATGTTCGGTTATATTTACGAAAATGAACACACACAAAACCGGAACTACTACGAAATTCATTTAAATTGGGTTCAGAAATGACCAGAAAGAATCACTGTTTAGTTATGGTTGAGATCAAGCTTTTTTAAAAATAATGTTTCTACAGTAAAGAGAGTTCAGCAAAAGAATTCCGTTTACACGGATTATAATTTTGTTTGGAGTATTCATTAAATGCATTAGGATAGGAAAGCCGACTACATCTTTAGTGTGTCAAATAAATAATTAAGAATAGTGTTTTTGGAAGGCAGTAAATACAGTAGCTTAACTAAACTGTAGTAACATGGATCTGGGAAGACAAAAACAAGAAGCATATGATGTGGATTCGATAATATAATAGAGCAAACGATTTAATTAATTTGTCCTATTCTTTGTGCAGCCATCCAAATGAATGCTTTAGAATGCGGTGGCTTTGAACAAACCATTTAGACTTGGTTCCGCAAAACTGTAACATCTACTACAACAGCTCTTATCATACCCCAAACTAGTGTTATTTTACCTGGCCATTGAATGTGTCGTTCTAACTTTGCCAGGTATTTTATAACCTTATATCCGTCCTCATCTGTGACCTTGTTTACTATACTACGTGTACTTGCCTTATGTATTGATAATATATACTCCAGTTCCCTGTAATTTATATGCTACTTATTTAATATAAATTCTGAGTCACTCATTATTTACTGAGTTACCTATTCCTGCTAGTTCAATCCACACCCACTCCTCTAATCGTTTGTCCACATTACTGAATGCCTGGATGTGTTCCTTAAACACTGCATAACTAAGTTGTTATCAGCGGGATTCGTCAACAGATTTTGGACGAAGTGAATAGGATCCCCACTCCACTAAAATTATTATCTACGGGATTATATTGGAGTCAGACAACACAGTACAGTACAGTGATCTAGCTACAGATAATCATTCAAGAGGTGAATTATTTATATACACATCTTGCAGTTACAACTCACCGATAGGCAGTATCATCCATCAACATCGGATCAATAAATCTTGTATCACCTAAAACTATCTGCAAATCTTCAAGATTTTCTGGCCAAGCATGTAAAGTCCCCGTTCCAAGTAATGCTAAACCCCCTGTTCCTATTAATTAGAAAAGTCAAATAGTTTACAAATTAAAACAAGCCTGATGCTATCTGATAGAAATCTAAACAAAATTAATCGCATACGGAATATTAAGGTCAACCGGAAATCAATAAAAAAAAACTTACCAAAATATAACGTATGCATTATCTCGGTGGTTATGTCCGTTTAACGTAATCTAATCAAACCAACTGTTTAACAAGACTTATATTCGCGAGCAATGAATACTGATTGAATCAGGATTACTAGATGAGTTAATGGAGTGGATTAAGATAAGTTGATTATCTGTTACAATTTAAACTGTCATATTGTTGATGATATTAAATCCTTAAATATAATTTATTACGAAGAGAGTAGATGTAAAATACTAGACTAATTTAGTATGAAATTTGTTCATTTGAATTTCATGTTAACTTGATGTGAAATTTGTTCGGCATAATATTAACTTCAATTAATTCTGGGGACATAAGTTGAGTGACGATTTCTTTGAATAATAATCACTAGGAGTAACTTTCAGGCGTCTCATATAGAAAAAAGGACACATTGAGCTAAGTACCGTAGTATTTATCAAACCTGATGAAGTAGCTAAAAATAAAAACAATTATTAGTCCTTTGTCACTGACATTTACATTTATGAGTATTTACAGCACTTTTAATGTATGTTCGTTTTTTCTCGAACTATAGAGTAGATTATTTATCGTGTAAGTTGCTGGATTTGCAAGTGTGAATATTTTGAAATGTATATTTCGGAAGTTCAGGAATAAAGGGACTTAGATTATAAACTAATGAATTTTAAGAAACTTATGGTTGCTTCAGTCAGTCCGCCAGTTACAACGTAGAACTTCGTACGCACGTACATCAGTTCAGGTTTCCATACCTCATTAGCACAGAGATGCAACTGTCAGTTCAAATGCAATAGTGCAAGCGACGGAGATAAGAACGATGTTAGGAGTAGGATGGATTTATTTGTGACCGATTTGGTCTCGCGTGCTGTTGCGGGTATGAGGGCGGATGTCACTTTCCAGGTGCCCACATCGTGGAATGGTGTTTCTTGAGGAGCCTGAAAAGAAAGGTAGATTATTGTTGGTCTTGGAGACCTGGGAGCGTGACTGCAGAGCCCAAGAGACAACTGTTTGAGGCCGGCCACGCACAGCATTTTTATGAGATTTTAGGGTATTGGCTCCGCTATTTTTAAAAGCGCTTATTGGGCAGCCTTTACCGCCGGAGAGTAAAATCCGTGAGGTTAGGTGAGGAGTGACATTTTTAGGGTCGACCTTTTCTAACCTTTCCTTCCTTGTGAGGCAGTATCGCTGCAGATGCTGGTTGTCCGAGGGAAACAGCCTACTGCTGCCACACGCCTCTACAGTCACCAGGACGACTCCGCCCTCAGACCTTAAGTAGCTGTTTTTAGTCTCATCGTTCCCCAATCGATCTGCCTAGCACGGTAGAACCTACAATAACATATGTACCATCCAAAATAGCTCGGTTGGTCATCATGATAGGCAAGCCCGTCCACTACGTCAAGGTAGCAGCTACTTCTACAATCAAAGATTATAATTTGCTGAACTATCAAAACTTATGGGCATTAGTTTGTAAGTTCATTAGAAAAAATTATTCAAATAAATTCAAAATTACTCAAAATAAAGTACTGCAGATAAAAACGTAACTGCGCATGGGGCCTGTTCTGTGCTACTGCCAGTCTCAAGCCCGAATAAAAAAGTAGGGATAGTCAAGGAGTTGGCAACCTCATCCCGTAGAAAACTAACTCGCTAAAAATCGCTAACTAGAAAAATCATTTCAAGCCATTTTAACTCTGCTCTGGCAATTAGGTGTTCGTCCAGAAGATTGTTGTTCTTTAATATTAAAAACCATAAAAATCACTTAAACATTTGTCAACGTTCTAGTGGTTTATTTTACTTTCACCAACTAATTACTTTATACGTTTTAAGCAGTTCTAAATATAATAAGGTCTTGAAAATGCTTGTAATCACTGGACTGGCATACACATTCAACAGCGATTACCAACCAACGACTTTGATCTAAATGAATATCAGTAATTTTGCCATTGTCATAAGGATGATGGCTGTCAATAATTGCAGTTTCAATAAAATGAGAATTCATTTCCCCAGTCAGCTCATTTTTAACTTTCACTTGTAAGCAATTATTATAAATGGTAATCAGCTGTTAAGAAGTTAATATATGGAAACTATTGCTGAGACTACAGACAACTTATAGAATCCGATGTCTACTCTCATAAATTAATATTTCCTGCTTTGAAAATACTGAAGATCGGTATATCAACCTATTGAGACCTTAAGGCTTCCACTGATGCACTATCCAGACTTTATCACCCATATCACTGGTCGGTCGGTTACAACGAAGAACTTCGTACGTAAGTACATCCGTTCATGTTGCCATACCACAGCACAGAGATGCAACTGTCAATTCAAATCCCATAGTAGTAGAGATAGTAGAAGTATTACTGGTAATGGAGAAGATTAGAATTTGAAGATATTATTCAAGAAGTATAATTCAGTGAGATAAGTTTGGAAAGACGAAGGTAGAGGTGTTGAAGAATCCAGAAGATTAGAATTTGAGAGAACACAGAGTGGATGCACCTGCGCCAATCCAAACGATTTTGAGCCTTTTCATTCAAGGTCTCTGACCATCGGTGACTTTCGTCTGGCGGACCCCAACCAGGTAGTCTACATCTGCCAACATGACTCAGTCCATTTGTCAGTGACTTGATGGATTTTCGCCATATTTTGGTCTGGCCGCCCCTAAATTTCTTCCAACCTATTCCTACACTACAAAACATAGCTCCTTGAGGCAGTCGGTGGTTAGGCATTCCTAACACATGTCCCAATCACCTCAGCTGGTGAAGTTTCAATACTTCATCTATTGATCTGCCATCCTTACCTAGTACTCGTTTCCTAATGGCAGCATTGCTTACTCGGTTCCATGATACATGAGCAATGCTTCTAGGACGTCTATGATCGAATACTAGTAACATACGAATATCTTATACTCTTACCGGCCATGTTTCGCGTCCATATAGGAGAACGGAGCGAACTGCTGCGCATGACACCGAACCTTTGGTTAGCAGACGGATATCTCGCCTACGCCATAAATGACGTAAATTGGCTAAAGCCAGCCGAGCTTTCTGTATCCGAGCTGAGATTTAGTCAATCACCAGGCCATCAGCGCTGATGAAACCCCCGAGATAAGTGATGCGGTCTACACGCTCAACTACTTCACTCCCTATCACTAGTTCAGGTACCGATGCAAGCCAATCTTGAAACAACATTTTGCATTTCGAGGGTGAGAACCGCATCCCAAACATGCTTGCATTGTTGCTTAGGGTAGTCAGAAGACTGCATTTTGTCTGCGTCTTTACCAATTAGGACTATGTCATAGGCATATTCTAAGTTGGTAAGCGAGCCACCTGGTAGAAGGTCTACTCCTGAAAATTCAGACGAAGATAATGTTATACCTAGGAGTGTCTATGATAAAATTGAACAAGAATGGAGAAAGTGAACATCCCTGACGGACACCACTTGAAGTGAAGAATTACGATGACAGTTCGCCATAAGCTCTAACTCAACCTGTAGTGTTCGAGTAGAGGGCTTGTATAAGGTTAATGTCCTTCTTTGGTACACCTTTTAATGACAGGCACTGCCACATAATCTCACGATCCACAGTCGAATGCCGCCTTAAGGTCCGGGAAGACAACTATTGTCGGACGCCCATATCACTGATTTGGAGGTGTTTCAATCACATGAATATGCACCTTTTAGAATCGATGGTACGTCATCCGGCAGATTGATAATTTTAACTACCAGTACCGACAAAGGGTAAAGTTTCACAACAAGTAAGCTGGATGTTGGTTTTATACTGCCAAGAATTAAAACAACCCGGTAGCGTATTATAAGAAAACCACTGAATAATGCGTTTGATTTTAAAAAAAACAGCAATTGCTTTAGTCAATAAGATTTTTAAAAAAGATAACTTTTTGAATGATACTGTCAAATAAATAATCGTGAAAGGATGCTTACCAAGAGCGAAATGAGCACTTGTTCGTAGAAGTATTTCATTGTAACTGAGGAATTCGGAATTGATTTTGCTGGAGGGATTATAGCGTGTACAAGCCATAAAAGCGACCCATTTCGTATTCTTGAAATTATAAGGATATGTTTTATAGAGTTCGTAAGCTAACTCCCGCCATACTTCTTCAGGAGTATTACTACTGACGAAATATTTGCTGAGACTTGAGTAATGACAAACACAACATGTGTCAGAAGACAAGTATGAAGTGTCCCCCAGCGATTTAAGACAAAGTTCTTCCTTAGTTAAGAAGGTGCACCTTTTTCCAAGTTCAGACAGAAAAGCTTCTGCAGTCAAAGTTTGTAACAATCTAATTCCTAGTCCAATACGTTTACAAGCACTTTCCTTCGTGGAAACTACTCCTTCAGGAGCTTGGAATTCCCCAGTATCATCAGAGCATATCACATAAATAGGCTTGACAATATATGAAGAATCAAGATCACGCACATACATTATTCGAAACTCAGCCAGATTGTGCTCACACCTTAGCTGCAAAGTATTACATCCTATAGATAATGGGACAAATATTTTAAACATTGATTCGCATAAAGTCCAATTCATTTTCCAATTACTTTCATAATCATTGTGAACGGAAACAAAAATTGATTGACACTTACAATAAGGGTCAATATTCCCCTTTAACTGGAACAGTGGATAATTTACTCTTATTAAGTCATATGCATTGAATATATTGAACATTGAGAATTTCGGTGAATGTTATACAGCTATGTACAGGATAATTGTTAACCGATACATGATTTCCGCATACAAGCATTTGGAAGAAACTATACGAAATATTTGTAATCTCTGAGCCGAAAAATGATGAAGAGGGATTGCATCTAAAAGTATGGGTAATAGAACAACGAAAATAAGACTATGAGAATTGGAGACATTTGGATGAAAACATCCACGTGAAATGCTTTGCAGAAAAATAGAATACAAGTGTTTTACGATAGAAATAAGTTCAAAATTTAAAAATTAGGTTCCCTTTTGAAAACAACCGGAGCAACTAGGAAACTGTAGTTACTCATGGCTGATGAGTGTGTGCCCGTTAAATTATTCTTGTTTACTCAGTCTAATGCCGCAAAGTATGAGACTGATTCCTAGTAGCTATTTTAAATCTGACCGAACAGTTGGTAAATTATACCTCCTACTACAGTGCTTGCTATAATCATTTGATGTTCCCAACTGGTGGAAAATGATCTTTCTGATCGATTTAGAGACATTTCCAGTAACAATTACAGAAGCAATTAACGTTCCCTTTCCGATTCAGTTACTCTCAAGCAAACGAAATCGTGAAAATACAAGGGAAATTCGTGGAAAATACTTCGGTAAACACCGTGATGATAGGGACTACAATGCATCAGATTGTCGACTTTATTTCCCCAAATATGGAAAGGCAACATAATAAAATTAGGCCATCCCCATTTTAGCTTGCTTTAACTGCAGTCAAATAAATTGACTCTTCATATTTTGTATGCAAAATTAAGGTTGATTAACCAAGAATACTTCATAACAACAACATTGTGAAAATTATGGTCTGCACGACCTTGTGCATAACGGTTAGTAGCGCATTATTTATATTTTACACAGACTATTCCCAACACCATAAAAGAATTTTCAGAAAAAATGTGAAAACTAAGTTTTTATTACCAGAATCATAGAAAAGTTGTACCATGTGATTGGATCATTGGTAAACTATATATAACATAACCGTGCGCACGCTTCGAATTTGTCGTGTTCTCTCTGTCTCTCTTCCATTTACGGGAAACAATCCACTTTCGGGATACTTTATCATCCCCAAAGCTATAAAAAGTTGTCTCCATTCATCGGTTGACAACCTGAAAACATTTTCGGGCAAACGTAACCATTCCAAGTCAGAACCATCGTGCGGTAGGTCTAGCTGCTTCATTCAACTGCTCATTTCTAGTTGCTTCGGCAGCATACATACATCCACTCACTCACAAACACAGGACTTGTGGACAAGTTACTGGATACACGCAAAGTTACCTACTAATACGGTGAAAGGTATATTTGCAATTCTGGAGTACTTTCAGTCTCTATTCCTTGTAGTTTTATTATATACTACTAAATTTCTTCTTTCCTAAACCCCTTTTTTGTGTATCTCGTATTCTAATTATCTCGGTATTCACCTCCTAATCTCCCTGACATCATGTCAAGTAATAAGGTCGCTAGTACACTTTACACTGTAACAACTAGGAAAGCTTATAGAGGCATAAACCCCGGGGTCGATAGTGCATCGAAAATCCCAATATCGTGTGAACGGGTTGCTAAGAAACCCAAAAAGTCAGTCTATAGTACACCCCTCAGTGTCCATACTTTAGACCACTCAACCCAGACACCACACAGGAAGCAGGACACCACTCTTATTCCTAAAAGGACCAGTAAGCTGGTTAAAAATAGGAGAAAAAGACGCTCCAAGGCTCGGTCGACACAGTCCAACGCCCAGAAACAGCATAAGGACGACTGTTTTGCCTGCTCATCACCAGTCAAAACCAGCGACCATGCTTTGAATGCAACTTCTGTAGTACATGGGTACATTATCACTGCGACAAAACAGTACCTAAAGAGTACTACGAATTCATGCTGAGTCACCCCTGCCCATGGTTCTGGTACATTCGCCCTCGGTGTAGAGTATCTGAGGCACTGACAAGGCGACAGATCCCACCCAAAATCAGCCCTAAAGTCTAAACGACCAAACCAAAATCGCCTGGCACTAAACCAGTAAAACAAGTGACCAAGGCTACCACAACCCTGCCTAACACACCGACAAAAATGCCGGTTGTTGTTAACCCCCCAGTATCTGCTAGCAATACAAAACAGTGGGTGAACGTGAAGAAGGGAAAGAGCAACACCCCAACTCACAAGCGGCTACCACCCAAGAACAGGGACGACAGATCTAACTCACTTATTTTATTTAATGTCCCAGTATCGGAAGGAATCTTGCTAGTAGGTAGGGCTGCCTTCGAACAAGAGCAGTGGGATAAATTCTGCTCAACCCTCGGAATGTGCGACGTCCCAGGCAAAATATGCCGCCTTTTCAAAGGCCAAAATGCATTGAAAGGAAAACCCCCTCAAATGAGGGTAATTCTTGACTCGGCACGACTTGCTGAAGACATTATCCTTTCATCCCAAAGACCATCGGTCAAATTGTCCTCGCTGATTCGTGTCAGGCATGACAAGCCGTGGTCGGTACGTGCAGTAGCCAGAACTGCGCGAGACACCCAAGAACAGACCACCATGGTAGTTCACGGTATACTCAAAATCACCGACGGAAACGCGGACGAAGCTCAAGAGCACGATGTGCAGCAGTGGTGATGGCTATCGCGTAGCCTATCCCTCCACACCACGATGGATGTTTGCAGTTCTAGGTTACCCCGCCCGTCACACCTTACGTCCATCAAGTCACCATGCCTGATGGCTGTGACATTTAGGAACCAGGAAGACCTGACTGAAACATTACAAGCTTGGTACAGTTCGAGGAACGATCTGTCTAGCCACATCAAGTGTTGCGAAAGAAGACCTAGATCTGTGAGACAACAGCAGGGAGGCTAAAATGAACGCACAATACTGATAGTTAACCTCGGTCAACTACCCCTGGCACAGTACACGACTGAACTCACTGCACAGGCAAAAGACCTGCAGAGGCCGGTTCCCACAGAACTGGCCAATTCGGTTTGAATAACTTGTTTGAAAATCCGACAACAGCTACTGCTGCAGAATTGTACCAGGTGCTGAGACAAACCACCAAGTGCCTCTATAGCAACGTGAGAGGGCTGAGGAGTAAGCTGTTAGAAATCAGGAATATGTGCTCTCAGATTGATCTGAAGATCATAATTATAACTGAAACATGGCTATCTTCTGACATTGCAGACAAAGAAGTGAGCTTGCCAGGCGTGACACTCTTCCGATGTGATAGGGCACACCAAACTGGAGGTGGAGTGGCTATATATATAAACAGCCACTTAAAAGCCGAGAGGCTATACGACACCCAACTAACTGATGTGACAGAATCATGTTGGTGTTGTTTCCACATAAATGGCAGGAAATACTTGATTGGAGGGATTTACCGACCTCCCTCGCGTACTAAGTCCCAGAAAATCAAACTGACTGAGGTACTACTGCAACTGCCACTCCTGTTGTTTGATCTCTTTAGTTTTTATTTGAAATAAACAGGTTACTCTATTCACTGGGTCGATCGGCACTGTTCATCTGTAAACTGGTTGATTAGGATGCACTCTACTTTCCTGGGCGCAACCTTATCAACACTTACAACTGTGTGAGTTTCACATTGCCTATTATCAATTATACTGTTCTCACTTACACGCTATTGACTTACCTTGACCCCTTAATGTTATCTATTGCTCAACTTTTAACCGTGATACTCTTTATATCTCCTGCTTAGCTAGTTAAGTACATCTTCTCCACTACATTCTAAATGCTTATATATTGTTTAAAAATCCTTACTATTTCTCCATAACTGTTAACTGTATAGCATTAATGCCTAACCAATAGTTCATAAGTTGTAACAGCCAGACGAGTTTGTGAAAGGAACTTGTAGAAACAGTGTTTCTCAACAGGATGTGAGACATAGAGCACCAAGTAAAACTCAATAGTTTCTTTTAAACATTTAACATGAGCCTAACAACACAAAAGGAGGGAGGGTGGAGTTACTGACCAGCAAACATTGATGGTGTGGGCGATGACTTCAAACCACTCATGTTTGTGGGGCAGAACATTTTGTTTGTTTTCGGCTCTTTAGATTGATGAGACGACTAATCAGTATTACTGAGGTTGCTCTTATACGCCTGTTACTTCTGAGGTTCATGTTTCCAAAACTATGCTGAGGTCGCTATTCTGTCGAGACACCCGCAACATTCTTACTCAGGCGCTTACAGTATGACTTAGAGGTTGGCATTCAATAATAATAAAAAAAACAGTTAGACAGTGCGAGATTTTATTCATCAAATTTTTATTTTTACAAACTCTACTCTTTCAACTAGAATTTCGATTTCAACGTACATAAATCCAGCTTCTTACTTCAACTTCTCTTCTGTCCACCTGACACTGCACAACTCTTCCTTCTTTTTGCTGTACTCTTATATCTGTGTGTTATATTCTTATATTCCCATAAGTTAATTTAATTTAAGTGGTCAGTATGAATTTTATCTTGACTTACTACTGTATTGACTACTTCAACATGACAGGTTAAGTAGTGCTTTGGTTATATATATATACACTTGCCACACTGCTGCCTTTTTCTCTCTCTCTTCTCCTTTTCAGAGCCCTATTCACGGTGGGAAATCCTTGGCGACTCTAGGGAACATGCACCCTAGGTACATGACTGTCTGGATCACAGCTCGTATCAAGCGCGCTCCAGATGACCTTTCCCAACAAATTCACTATTGATCTCGGCAAATCGCCAATAGAACCTATTGTGCACCATCCTCATGTGTACTCTAATATTGAAAATGTGGCTGTATAATACTGTTTCTGTCAGTGATATGGTGTAAATATGCAATCAGAAACTGACTCTTATACTAAATTTAACTGCTATAACTTTACAGTAATTGTGAAAGCATTTGTGACAATTTGATCTAGCCGGTAAACTGGCGTGACTCTTGTAACGTAGTTAATTGAGAATAAATATATTATTAAATACTCTTAGCTGGAGATTTCAATACCCCATCTTTAAATCTCAGCAATCAGAGTATAACTTCAACTGGTTGATTTCAAAGACAACTTGGTACATCCATTAGAAGCTCTGGGCTGACTGAGCACGTACGCAGTGCCACCAGGTGGACTGAGGAAGTCTTCAAACCTGGATTATCTGTTAACTAACGACCAGCTCTTGGTTGAGGATGTTCACGTCCGCTCACCAATAGGTAGTAGTAACCATGGCACAGTCTTGTTAAACATGGTCATAAACGAAACACTCACACAGGACGATAACGAGCCCTACCTTTGCTACAACAGGGCAAATTATACACTCATGGGAGAGGTCCTACTACATGCTCTATGGCCACGGGAGTGGTGAAGGCTAACAGTAGATGATCACTGGCAAACAGTGAGAGATATCATCCAAAACGCTGTCGTAGACAATGTACCTCAGTCACACCCAAAACGCGGGACTAGAAGAATCTGGGTTAGACGTGACACTGAACGCTTCCTACAGGCGAAGAGGAGAGCCTGGCACAAGTTGGAGGTCTCCTTGAAGGATTCCGATCGCAGTTCTTACTTGGCATTGAGAAACAGATGCGATACCAAAGTTCGAAGTGACGGGAGACAATTTCAGGTCAAGCTAGCCGCCAAAATAGAGGCAAACCCGAAACATCTGTTTAGGTTCATGTCGAAAATGAAACCTACTTAACAAGGGTTGTGTTCTCTCAAAGGACCAAACGGCGCAGACCTCGCCAACCTAGAGATGGCCGAGATCTTCAACACCAACTTTTCTGATCAGTTAAACCAGGCGCCCACATGTTCGGAGTAATACGGCAACCGAATGCCACCTGACGGCTTAGGGAACATCCGTATCACTCCTGACTTAGTACTAAGGAAACTAAAATCCTTACGCCCAGATAAGTCACCAGGTTGTGACAAAATCGCCCTATAGTCTTGCAACAATGTGCTGAAGTCCTCTGTTCACCGATATGCGACCTGTTCAGGCATTCACTGGAGTCACACCAATTCCCAGCTGAATGGAAACAAGCTACTCTCTCTCCGATCTTCAAAGAAGGGGACAGAAAGGACCCAGCCTGTTACAGACCAGTCGCACTACTATCAATATTATCAAAGGTTATGGAAAGGCTAGTGGACGAACAAATGAGGGAGTACATGAATAAGAATGAATACTCCATGAAGCTCAACACGGGTTTCAGAAAGGCAGGTCGTGTGCATCTAATCTTCTCATAGCAAGGGACAGTTGGACATCCTGTTTGGACCGTAAAATACCGGTGAACGTAATATTTCTCGACTTCGTAAAGGCCTTTGACACAGTAACCTAATCGAAAAGGTTGTGGAAATGGGCTTCACTGACCCACTCCCATCTTGGCTCAGAAACTACCTTGAGAATGGAAAGTTTCGCACCAAGGTAAACAGAGTGCACGTGAGTTAGCGAGTATCCACATAGGGAGTTTCACAGGGGACCATCCTAGGCCCACTCTTCTTCCTGATATTTATTAACGACCTGCTAGGCTCAGATAGCTCACCGGCATTGATCTTCAAAAGGACCTTACATCTATTGAGAAATGGGCAGTTAAAAACGGTTTAGAACTCAACCAACCGAAGTGCCACGTCATGCATATACTGCCGCACATGACGCAAACGATCTATACCCTCAACGGAAGTCCGCTCCCTATTGTCTCCTCACAGCACGATCTTGGTTTAAAACCAAAGAAAGCCTCCACACGAGTCCAAACTATGTAGGGGATGGAGCCAAGGCAAATGCGACTCTTCACTTTATGCGAAGACAACTTGGTGCCGTGACCCTGAAATTATTTTTAGCCCAATTAGAGACGTACGCGCGCCCAAACTTGGAAGTTCGCAACGTCAACACTGCTTAAAAGAGACAAAAACTTCTCTTGGATTGAGTGCAGAGACGAGCAACCAAATGGGTGATTGGGTTGAAAAATAAACCCTACGACGATAGACTCCAGCTCTTGGGATTATTTCCACTGAGCTACAGGAGAATCAGAGGTGATCTGATTTTGGCGTACAACATATTAAGCATGACAAACCGTCCCAACGTGAGCATCTTACCGATGCATCACGGCCACTTCCCTCGGGGCAATCCTCGAAACAATGCACATCGAAGAGTGAGTACTCAGATTCATGCACACTTTTTCTCATTGCGAGTCGTCGCAACTTGGAATGATCTCCCAGCTGAGGTCACCACAGCCCGCTCAGTGGACTGCTTTAAGATGAGACTTGATAATCACGTACTCACAGACGTACTATCATCTCCCCCTTGAACAAGCTGTTCATGATGCATATCTTGAGATCTGCTAGTTGTTATCATTGCCATCTCCTCAGATCACTTACTTAATATATATCGCCATCCATCTCTGTTCCCTTCCCCCTTGCTTACACTACGGTCCTCTTTCACAATCTTCACTACCAATTAAGAAACTAAATTCATCTATATATTACTCAGTTCTGAAATTTTATTCATATTAGCATTAGAATTTTATCCTTATTACCCTTATTACTCTTCACATTGCAACTAACTGATCTCCGGTTTGGTAATGTGACGGCTGCTAGTATCCAGAAACCCTACTGCCCTGAAACAAAAGTTTCATTCAAATCCCGAGACATACAAACTGACAACCAACTGCCAACTGACTAGGATTAGACAGTCGAGTGGCTAGACCTCCATCCATTGGACTTTACCGAAAACCTGGAACCGTACCGAAAGAACAAGAATCGAGCACAAAGAAATCACATCGATTTACACTAGCTCGTGAAAAAGATATTGGATATTGGAAGTCATTTAAAACTAGTAAATGAATGTTATTGTCGAGTTAAGGAGCTTGCTGAGTTTCACAGAAACCATATATAGAACAATGGTAAACCCCAATTAGAAACCTTGAAACACTGGTACTGAACTCCTTAACAGTGTGCACTGAACCGACATCTGTTGGTTTATTTTTCAACCTCAACCAATCAATGAAATTGCAAGAATTCATCCGAAGTCTTCAGTAAGTTGCTGCCTCACACCTGACAAGGTTGAACTCCACTGATCATCACTTCTCATTAGAACTTCAAGAATTTCTAACTAATCGTCTTTGAGTATCTAATAATTGCCATTAAAGCATTGTATTAAACATATTTATAATTTCTTTTTCGATCGGTCAACGAAACAAACCTCGGAAAAGGGTTCTGGTGACCGCCAGAACTCAATCAGCAGACTTTGCTACATCAATCACGGTAGTATTTTCAGCTTACGCCCTTTCAGAAAGTTTACACAGAAAGCGTCGTCGGTAAAAACCTAAGCCGAAGGCTTGTTTATGCAGAACCTCTCTCATAAGCAGCAAAACTTATGTTCCTCAGTCGTGTTTTAGTCTGATTTTTGACAAACGCTTATCCAACCCTTGTCGATTGGTTCTGTCTCTTCGTAAGATTTAGGGACATCACTTGCAATCAAAGCATAATAGTTAAATTACAATAGATTTCAAATATGAAGTAAATGACCAGAAGTTGTAAATAAAGATATTATGTAATAATTAGAATCACTGTAAGATTCGAGTTGTAAGACTTAACTTCGTTGGTGGAGAAACGAACATTACTTACTCCTTTTCTTGATGTGCCCAGTTTTATCACACTGGAAGCATTTAGTATAACTAAAGACACAGGAATTACGGGAATGTAACTCACAACACAATAAACACTTGTTTTATATCTGCTCACGTTTGTTAAGTATTTCTCAATTCCTTAATCAATCACTTGTAGAGGTTCGAGTCGAAAGAATCTGAACATGCCTACAAACCAATCAACCTAAGGTCTTCAGCTTTATCGCACATCTCGTTTCAAAAGAGAGACTGGATTGACCAGATGAAATTAGTGTATTTTCTGGAAGTTCTGTGGCAGAGAAAGTATATCGAAACGTGTCAGAGATTTTGGTGAGTAAAAGAGCACTAAAAGCAAGATGCGCATCACAAAAGTACGAATAAACAAACTATTCACTACTCACTTATCATCTTTCCAAGCAGAAGGATACAATTGTCCACTTCATATGTTTTAATTTAAAATGATCAGAGATATAACTAAAGAAGTTGTTCGACAGAATTGGGCTCAACTTTCTCTAGAACCTACTCGTCAACTTATAAGCCAAGGAGTTCTCATGGACAACTTTAGACCTTCCATGAGCTTGTGAATCCGTCATATTGATGAATTTTCTTGATTGTTCGTCTAGCGACGAATCGGTTTGCCATGTCATCTTTTCACTACTAGAAGGGTCTGTAGAACGAGTAATTTTCTCAATTACCATGAGTTTAAACCACTACCGAAAGAAGCTTACATGAGCCATGAGTCCAGATTAAACTGCTCCCACTTGATATCAGTCGTTAGGCGGTTTTATTCGACCAGATTTATGTTTAGGTTTCATAGGACATGTATGAATTATCAAGCATGTATTTCAGTAAACATTCTAAAGAACACCAATCAGTTTAAATCGCACATTTAGATTATGAATATTCAAAAACAAAAAATACAGTGAGTCCAAAAATTCATTTCGGATCCGTTATTAAGACACCAGCAATATAAGTATGTCACGGATATTCATAGTTTCAGAATGCATTCGTCTGTAACATCTTTTCAATGAAAGCAGGGAAGAGTGTCTGAATTGGAGTTAAAAAATAAACACAATACTTGAGAAAATAAAGATCTGCTTCACCTGATAAAGGGAGGTCTAAAATCTGACATCTGAATTCTAATGACCAAGCTATGAACTCACCTGACTCACAGGAAAATTAAAGTAACTGTCCCAGGTCTAACAATCCGTCAGGACAGAACTGTATTGAAAACTTACCGAAATGCTGAACTAAATAAAATTCAAATATATTGTGGTGAGTCTCTATCGACTATGATCATCACCAAAGACTAATCACTTTCGAGTTACCAGGTAAAATCCCTCCGTGAAATCAAAACGAGGGAAGAGGTTGGATGCAGGGATGAAAGGTATATTTATTGGTGATCTTGTTTTATCTAAAGAATACCGGGATCAAGCCAAAGGATACAGGCAAAACTACTGCGTGGACGATAAGCAAGATGAAGGCGACACGGACGGAAAGTGGGTGTGTCCAGTACAGAAAAACAAAACATACAGTAAAACAATGACTGATACAGTTGGCTTTAATAATAAATGTTTCTAATAAACCACGTTCACTTCATAGAAATGAATTCACTAAAGTAGCCCACTGCTAAAAAGGGCTTGCTCTTTCGATAAGTAGTGGTTTTGTTCGTGGGACTAATTGGTAAACGCGAGATCATAGGTCGGAATAGTTGACATACAGGAGGCGACAGTCGATCCTCGGATTTTCACTGAAGGTCTTTTACGTAGAAAGGTACCAGGAGTAACGTGACGTATTTGCTGCTCAAGTTGATGTGCCACACCCGAGTGGCTTGTGCCCAGAATCTGAAGATTACATACGTACGGATTGGGACTGGAAAACGCTGCGGATGTAGGACGGAACCACATCGAGCTGAGAAACCGGAAGTGACCGTATTAACCAAGTTCGGGACCGAACGTACGCCAGATATAATTGGAACCAGGAACTCGACTAGGTTCATTGCAAAAAGTGTGAGTGATCAGGCCAGCTTTCTCCAAGTTTTACTGAAGTCGACATTACCGTAGAGCGATGGTTGAAGACGAGAGTCCAGGATGAAAAAATCAAAGAAATGGAAAAAGGTGTAACACGCATGTAGTATGGAGCAGTCCTATCCGTTGTTCAGTGGGGGATCAGTGGCTAAAGCGTACAGGTAGACGTACTCGGCGGTGGGAACGCGAGAAGGTAGTCTCATTCGTACTTCATGAGACTGCAACTTCATCAGAATTCAAAGTCGGCGTGGTCTGCTGATTTGGACGTGAGACTCGACTCTCATCCGTAGATGATGCAGATGACATGCTGTTGAATGGAACGTGAGAATGTCTCAGATTTATCTAGCGTGAGATCCGAAGGGGAGATCTTGCTAGTGTGTTGGATGTGTCTAGCGTTGGATCTCGATTTATTAGGTACTACAGTGTCATCGACGTGTGCTCGTTTAGACGATCAATTTTGACGACCTCGATGCGGCCATGTCGATCAGCCCTGAAGGTCTTTTCGTGACAGGATATCAAGTGAAAAGGTCCTTCTTAAGGCCTTTGCAAGGGTTTACGTACCGAATCTGCTCTTACGAAAACATGTGAACAGGTAAATAACTCTCGAAGATGAGCGACCTGTTGTTATTGAATTCAAGTTGGCACCGAAGGCAGTGTTCGCACGTACTCAGTCAATTGTTGGACCGAGTCTGTGTTACTAAAATTATTACTGCTCTGTGTGAAAAGTTCCTCGGGTAGATGCAGTGTCGTGCCGCACACAAGTTAGGCGGCGGAAAGTTGAATACCTGACTTTTCGCTCGTTCTGATACCTAAGAGGTCGAGCGGTGAGGTTTTGTACCAATTGTAGTTGGATTTTCTACCGTAGCAGTTCAATTCGATTCCAATAGACGTATGCTGGACGCACCCTCCGTTATTCGAATATCAAAACACAATAATTCTAGGAGAAAGTGGTCTATTTATAGAGAAGAAATGGAAATACAAACGTTACCTAACGGTTTTTACGTCTTCCAATTCAATTACTCTGAACGAGTATCCAGGTTCCGGAGACTAGGTGAAACTCGTATACCGCAACGATATCAAATCCAAAAATGTGGCTGTAGCCATATTATATCAAATTTAAACAACATATGTACAGTTCAGAAGCAAACATAAATACTTCAATATAAGTACAAAATATAGAAATAATAACAATATACAATGATAAAATCTCAAATTGGAATCAAATAAAATACCAAAATGTCAACAGAAAGAGTCCGTCATGTCATGACAGAAATATATAAACATGGAGGGATTTTCCAAAAAACAAAACGTTCAAAAATGATTCTACACCAATTATTGTTTTCGTGTGCTCGAAGAGCGCTTTTAAGTTAACAATGAAACCGTTCAACCAAGCCATTTGATGCTACTTAGTAAGCGGTAGTGCGTATGCGTTTTGCACCAAGCAGCCAGGTCGGCGAGGAGAATAAATAGGACTCTAATTGTTGCCCTCGTGATGAAAGCGAGCATCAAGATGAGACAGTCTATATAAGGCATCAAAAACTCGACGACGATAAGCAGGATGGTAGGATGGGGCCGTAGAGTTATCACACAGGATAGCCAGGATAGTCAGCGGTACTTACTGGTGCTGAAGGGATGTAGTATGTGGTGGTTCCGTACAAGTGGAATCGCTTGCTTAGGTGGCAACCGAAGTGGAGAGATCAGGCACCGGCGAAGTAGCTGCAGTTACTTGGATTCGTGACAGAGCATCGGCATAATAGATTGACTCGTCTTTCGTTTGACGAGGTTCTGTTGTAACCTGAAAGTCTGCAGTCCCATGGTGAGCAACGATCAGACTTGGTATGCGTTAGAGGCTTATGTTCGACCCTCTACAGTGTGCCGGAAACGTTTGATGCTCAGTAGGCCAAAAGCGCTATATCTCATCTCCGTTGAAGTGAGACGTCGTGAGAAAAATTCAAGAGGTCGCCAACTTCCCGAGATGTTCGCATAACGGCTCCTACAGCGAAACCTGATGCATCAACCGCTATACTAAGTGTGGCTGATAGGTCAGGACTTCAGCTATAGCTTTTTTACCCCTAAAACTGCAGTACGCGCTACATCGTTCAGTTCTAATTTACGCGGATTGCCGCGGAGTAAGTGACCGTTCTGACGCGTGAAGAATAAAACGTTGGTATAAATTAACCAAACTGAGAAAAGCTTTCAGTTCCTTGAGTGAGGACGGTACAATGTACTCCATGATTGTACGTGCTTTATCTTCACAAGGTAGAATACCCTCACGCATAATTATGTGACCCAAGAATTTTATCTCTGCCTCGCCCAGTTCACATTTGTCTGGGTTAAATACTATTCTATCATCCGAAAGGCGTTGGAATAGAGTGCAAGTTGTTGATAATGTTTATCCACGTTTGATGATGCGATAAGCAGTTCATCAGTACAGATATGAACAAAATTGAAGTCTCGTACTATGCTATCGATAAACCTTTGGAAAGTTTGAGCAGCACTCTGTAATACAAATGGCATTCGTAGGAACTCAAAATGACCGAAAGTATTCGTGATAACAGTTTTCTCGATATCTTCATGAGCGACTAGGATCTGATGATATGCTCCTACCAGGTCGATCTTAGCAAAGACCCTTTTTGAGAACCATGTGAACAAGTGAGGCCCAGGGACTGTGAGAAGGACGAATAATACCTGTAGCTGGTAAACTATCAAACTCATGTTCAGCGAAGGCTGATTTGTCCGGTGTCAGTCGGCGAGGTCGTACCGTGACTGGTGGTCCACGGGTAAGTCACCGATAGATTCTGCTCCATTGGTTTAGTTAGTTGGGGAAATTTGTCGAGTAAAGCGTGAAAAACGTCATTACGCGAATGAAGTACCTCTGTTATAAGGTACGCACCTGTTTGAGGTCGAAAGCCCATAAATTTGCTGTTCAACGAAGTATCGATTAGCTGCAGCCTACGTGAATCGACTATCAGTTCACAGTGCTATAGTGAAGATAGTCGAAAGTAACGGTATTGAAAGCAAGTAATGAAAAAATGACTAGAAAAATATCATCAATATTAAGACTAACAAAGGCATGTGGAATGGATTCACCTGAATACCTGTAAAGAATCTGTGCGTTGTGACTGACACGTAGAAGAAAATTCATCAGTGGAGCTCTCGAGGCTTATCGACGATCAGTTATTTAATAGTAGTCAACATTATGATACTGTTAATCATTAGCTTTATTTCAGAAAATGAAACAAATATCAAAATTTCTTAAATAGATAAACTGATGACATTTGATATTTACAAAAATATTTTAGGAACATATAATTATTTACAAGCTATTCTGCTTAATGGCTATTTATAGTTTCCACAAAGCCTTAATTAAGATAAAAATCTTGAACCTCTTTGAAATGATGGCTAAAAGTTTTTTGTTCTGTTGCATTCAGTCGTTTAACGTGTTAAATCTTTAAATTTACACAAAGGTTATAAGTATATATTCTTCCGAAGTATGTTATTAGAACATCTGTAATTATAGTTTGAAACATGTCGTTTTGCGTTTGAATGGATATTAATAATAACAATAATTCTGCTCTTAAATAATAACGTGTATTTTTTAGTCCTGTTAGTGTGTTTGAACAAAATCTTGTTCTTAAAATAGATTCATTTACTTCTGAATAGTAATTCTCAATATGTTACATATGCATTGATCTACGATTGTAACAGCCGTACGTACTTCATGTAACTTGGATGTTATAAATTCTGTCAAGTAGCAGTCTGAAAATTACCATTTCAAACGTCTGAAGCTACAATCATTTTTACAAATCATTTTCAAATGAAAGCATTAAAAAACTTGAAAAATTTGGCTTACACTTACTCACTTACGTCAGTTACCCCCAATGCATAATAGACCGTTAACCAGCATTCTCCATCCTACCCTGGACTAAGCCTTTCTTTTCAGTTCTGTCTGTGTTTACCAAGTACCTTCTTAAAGCTGTCCACTGAGTCGGCTGTGGTCACCTCGGCCAGGAGAGCATTCCAAGTTTCAACGACTCTTAATGGGAAGAAGTGTGCACGGACCTTGGTGTTTGATCTTCAATGCGCAATTGTTGGGGATTGCCTAGAGGGGTGATGCATCGGTAAGGTGCTAACTTTAAGATGATCTGGCGTGCCTGCTATGTTGTACGCCATAATCAGGTCACCTCTGATTCTAATATTACTCAGGGGGAATAATCCTAACTGCTGGAGTCTATTTTCGTAAGGTTTATTCTTCAACCCTATCCCCCATTTCGTTGCTCGTCTCTGCACTCATTCCAAGAGATTTTCGTCTCTATTAAGGAAAGATGCTGCGGCGATAATGGGTATTTCTCGACGACTGACTACAGTCTCTCGTAGAACTGGTCTTTAGTGTGTTCACAGTCATCGTTTATAGGCACATGGCATTGAATGACGTTTATTGTATTGTCCTCTTTCTTCGCTTTGTTGGTGGCTCTGATGACCCTTCGTCCGTGAGATTCCCATCATAAAAGTGATTTCCGTGCTGCTTTGGACAACATCAATGCATCTCCTTGTGTGTGTGAGGCATTTTCTTTTTTATGGCCGGAGTATAACAGCAGCTCTCTTGAAGCAAGTTTTAGTTGTCCAACCTGTGTCCGATGCGGTTCACTTATTTCAAGGACCCCCAAGTTGAATGTGTTAATCTCTGCGGCAATGTGGAACAGTCTACCGGTTTTCTACATTGTAAGAACATTGCTCTCGTTGTGAGAACGGGCATCGGCCTCGTCACTTCTGAAGGAGCTTGGCTTTCATGATGAGACAGCAATAATTTTTGTCTGACTATGCAATCCTCATAAGTGGACCTAGACCAGGTGAGTAAGAAACCAATTAGGTTAACACTCAGTCTCAGTCAAGCAGTGAAATCTGTAAGTAGTGAATCCAACCTGCTAGCGTTAGTGATAATTGTCAGTTGCAGGTGAAAGCATTCTGTTTATCTATTCAACTTCGAATCTTATAGGCAAGTTAATACTAGAACAAAATTACACTGGGATGTTCATCAAGATATTTTATTAAAATAAGCAAGTTTTTTTAACAGCCAAGGAGAAAGAGTATTAACACTGTATGATATATTTTGTTACTTGGTTTAAAAACTTTTTGAAACTGTGAATTATTTTTTCAATTTTGAATACAGATCGGAATAGATAAGCATAAACTTAGGGGAAGTATTTTGACAGTACCCAAATTTGCATAGATAAATTCATTTTGTCTTGAAACATCTATCTATCATAGTTGGTTTTTTTAACTCTACATTTTGAGGATCGAGACGTTTATCATTGGATATTGACAATCTATTATAAATAAAATTCTAATCCGTTAGCCGTAAGAAGCATTGTAAAAGCAACTCATTTATAGTAGCTGATCAGGTAATTTAGTACTCAAAGCCTCTGAAAAACTTGTATTTTCAAGACAGATGATCGATTTATATATATACAAGGAAAATGAGAAATAAAACCTATGATCTAAAAATTTTGATTTCACATTTGAAGAGAATGACAATGAACATTCTTGACAATCATTTATCTTCACATAACCTGTACATTCATTAATACATTCAGAAATAGACATCAAATAGTTTCACGTGACGAAATTTATCTAAAATGATACATTAAACCTTTGTGTAGTGACAATGATCATGCACACTTCTCAGAATAATATCAGTTTAAAGCTATCAATTCAATATCATTATGAGTAGTATAGGTTTAATAAAGACAATAATTTCAAAATTAAAATTATTGATTAATTTTTTTATCTATTAGTAGAATTTTTCGAAACATTATGCAAGTTTTCATTCAAAAAAGTATAAAAAGATAATTAATTTGTTAACGTACCTGAAAACGTTATGTAAATTAGTGACAACAATATATAGTTTATATTATTTATTGAATTTTTGGAACAAAGCCATATCATTTATTATTGACTGTTTATAATCCTCATAAAATTGTAATAAACTAAAGGATATTGAGAAAAATGAATGTACCATACTAAATAATAACAATTGGTTTGCTACTATTTTACTATCGTTTCTATCAAGATGTGTATAATCAGTTTCAAAGTTATATTTAAGAGAATATAGTGACTTACAACACTAAAATCATAATGATTCGTTCAAAGAACATAAGGATCAACCATATAACTGATTTACACTTAACATCATTTTGACTGTTCATTGATATGCTTCAGCTTTACATTGATCTAATCTACAAGAATAATTCATCTTTAAGAATAAAATAGTCACTTACACATTATATCAATAATGAATAGATACTACAGTCGTATAATGATGAGATAAAGGGTACCACTCAGCATTTTAACTCGTCATATAAAAGATCGATATGGACACATAAAATGTATTTTACACGATTTTTCTACAAAATGATAGGACACAGAATTATAACTTCCATCATATCAAGCAGGAAAATAAAGACTTCTACAGTCTTCACTTGAACCCATCCTATTTTTTATTAGAAGAAAATAATTTCCGAATTAATTATTAGTGACATCTTAAAAAAATACTTTCACTGTGTGGCTTTGTGTAGATAACCTAATTTTATAGATCTGGAGTTACGAATAATTCACAGCTATAACATCAATGGGAATATAAGAGCACAGAATGTCTGTATCGTCCAGTATTGAACTCATAATCATCGCGAATCCAAAATCGACTTCTTTCCATAATTTTGTCTTTTACGAATTGAATCTCGCTGATTAAAATACTACACTTTTTAACGTCCGTGAAATTGGCAGTAGCGTACAACTTTAGTGAATAATTAGCTTAAACATAATACTTAAGATAGTTTTCATTTTGACACATCGCTATTAAAGCAGTCTTGTACCGAAGTGTTAAATGGATTTTTCCTCCATAAATCACATATTCTGAGACTTAGAGCATTTATTTGAAATTAAACTTGTTCTATAAAATAGAAACTGTTTGCAATTATGTTCAGTTGACTACCATTAGTTTTTATCAGTTTCAATCTTACATTCAAAGATGAATAAAAACATGGCCTGAAATAAATACAAGAAGAAAAATGTTTTACAACTGCACTTTATACTACCACTTTATTTGATTATACAGTAAATTTTTAGGTGTTCTTATTTATTAATCCATCTTCAACTACTGACATACAACATTTCATCTAAATTTTTTAAAATACTTTGATCAGTCCATGTTTATCACTTAATATGACGGAATTTTATTAGGGATTTACACTAAAAATATTTCTCAACATATCAAGAATAGTGAAGAAAAAAGAATAAACTTTGCTTTCATTCTAATTCTATAAGTGAAAATATTATCTCAGCATTACTTGACATCACAATTTTTTTTCAGATTTTAAATAGAGTCAGTTATTAAATATGTATTCATATCGCTTATTATATAGTATAGATGCTCAAACATTTCTAAATTATACTTGGCGACATACAAATAAAAAGCATATTAACAAAAACCTCTCGTCAACAGAATTTGACTGTATTATGTCATATCTGAAAAGTATAGGAATTTCATACTGTCTTAAAAATGTTATATTGAATAAAGCCACTATTATTATTGGTCTTTCATTCAATTGATTTCTTAAGAGAACAGAATATAATAAAAAATAATCTGGAATAATTTAATATAAATTTTCTTATAGTTGCTGAAAAAACACAAATATTTTATTTAATAATACACTATCTACTAAGTTTGAATCGAAATAATTTAAACCATATAATTTACGATCAACCATGTTCTCATACATTAAATTAGTTTTTGATTCAACTGATTAATAATTTGTGTTTAAAATTAATTTAAAGTTGATTGTTTTTTACAAATCTGGCGTTAATCTAATAATAATAATAATATAGATAGATAGATAGATAGATAGATAGATAGATAGATAGATAGATAGATAGATAGATAGATAGATAGATAGATAGATAGATAGATAGATAGATAGATAGATAGATAGATAGATAGATAGATAGATAGATAGATAGATAGATAGATAGATAGATAGATAGATAGATAGATAGATAGATAGATAGATAGATAGATAGATAGATAGATAGATAGATAGATAGATAGATAGATAGATAGATAGATAGATAGATAGATAGAGAATATAAATTTTAATCATGGATTGAACTCATTTTGGTCATTATCAAAAATACTTCATTTGCTACTAAGTCCCTTACAATTTAGAAACAACGATTTGGTAGATTTGGTACTTTCTAGTTTTCAGTGATACCTCAATCGATGGCATCTTGTTAATGTTACATTCTTTGACTTAGATGGTTAAGCTGATTTCGTTGTCATTTAAAACGGTCGTCATTTGAAAGTAACAAGTGTTTATTAATAGTTGTCTACGCAAAATACTACGGATTCGTTGGCTAGACACCATCAGCAAAATCGCACTGTGGGAGAGAACAAACCAGATTCCAGCGGAGTTGGAAATCAGGAAGGAGCGGTGGAAGTGGACAGGACACACACTAAGAAAAGCATCTAACTGCGTCACAAGACAAGCCCTCACTTGGAACCCTCAAAGTGAAAGGAAATGAGGAAGGCCGAGAAATAGAGAAAGATATGAGAAGAATGAACAAAAATTTGACAGAACTGGAAAGGGAAGGCCAAGTAAGAGTTGGATGGAGAAAACTGGTGGGCGGCCTATGCTCCGATTGGGGGTAACATGCGTAAGCAAGTAAGTAAGTAAGTAATCATATATAAAGTTCCCTACACTTCTTGCTTTGTTAGCGTATGAACTTGACACACAAGCATCCATTTAGTGTGATTCATTTTACTGATACATAATTACCAAAACATGTAGTTTCATATTCCAGTGAATCAGTGTATTGAAATTTTTTCAATGCATTGGGATGTTTATCTAACTATTAGACGTTAACGAAATATCCACTAAAAATTGGAGAACTATAAACAGCTTTAAGTCATTATATCAGTTCAGACGATAAAAAGGATTTATTAATAGGGAGTACATACTACTTCGAGAAAAACGCATAACATTTAATTCAAATTATATATTACAAAGGCATTAAGAATATCATGGAGATATGTTCGTCTAACAACTAGCTATAGTTGAAAAAGCATTATTCGGTTGTGGTATCCTACAAAATAAGCACATGTCAGATATTTCGTCACATTCTATGCGTATCACAAACGTAATAGTCAGCTGATCAGAAATATGGTGAAATGTCTAATCAATATGTGCATGCAAATTAGTTTTCTGACGGCAACTAATGTGAGAAAAAATTATTCTCTAAAACTATGGCGTAACCAGACAATTGATTAAAATCTTTAATTCGAATTTCATGATTTTAGTTTTAGTAAACTTCCAGACATTGGTTTCCAGTCTAATTTTCAAATTTGTTTTGTCTAAACATAATGAGCTGATTAATGGGCTGAACAGAAGAATGTTTAAATACTGAAATTAAAAAATTAATCAAACATTTTATTAGGGAATATAAATTATTACAAATAAAATGCAATAAGTTTTAAATCAGAGATATCATAGACTTTTATCTAATCAAAGAATTTGTTTATATTTTAATAAGTTACCTTGTAAGGTCATACGTATAAATTAAATACTCATAGAAATAGATTATTGGTTGTAACCACACTTTCTTATAGAGTATTAAAGGCGTCTAATTTTCTTCTAGGCCTTTAGTTCATACACATTAATATATTGTTCATTGACTATTTTATTACTAATTTGATTTTTAAGTACGTGAATAAAAAGGCTTGACTTATCAGGACATCTGTCAAATAATCATTAAAATCAGTCTATTTTGAAGACACTTGTTTAAAAATGTTTAATTTATTGCGAACAACTACATAAAATCTAAAGTGTAGATAATTTCAAAATATTTAACCTAATGATGACCAATAGTTTATCTTTTCAAGTATTACTGCTACAAGCTATTCAAATAACATTGTTGACAGGTTATTCATTCATTTATTTACGTGAATGATAATGATATTAAAATTCTGTACTATCTAAATTCTATATCTCGATGAGGCATGAATAGATATGGAAGTGATTCACAGCAAGTTATTAGAATTCACTAAATGCGACAATGTAATCATAGATTCAGTGTTAATTAACTGAAGACTTCTGCACATCGTTAGTTTATACATTCACAGAACCACATAGAAGCTTTGATATTCAACCTGATAAATTTCTAGCTAGAAAATAAATCTTAAGAAAAATGCTAATAATTGAGAATATCCTTTGGTTAGGCTTAAAATTATTGATATGATTTCATGTCAGTGTTTTATGACATTCTGTTTTCTTAAATTTTTAATAAGAAAATACATACGAACTAAATACCATTCTACGAATTGGTTAAACGTCATTCTATTATAACTTTGTCAGTGGTGAAATAAGCATTGATTTATTTAATTATTCAGTGTATGAGTGTAAACAGTAGGACTTATTAAAAAACCTAAAAAAAACTTTTCTTCGATCCTTCGGAGCGGAGTATAACATCGGTTAAAAGAATTAGCCTAGTCTCAAGGTGGGTTAGTTTTACTTCATGCATTCTTGGAAATCCAGCCTACAAAATAAAAAAAACACTTTGGTTTCTTTTTAAATAAACTCAATAATTTGAATGTCGTTATAATATGTTGATTCGGTTATCCTTTGTAATTTATGTACTATTTCATAAATCTTCTTATCGGATTCTTGATTGTATAATGCTTGACAAAATATGTATCAGCTTAGATCATTATGTATTGTGGACTGAAACTAACTAATAAATTGTTTTAAAAGAACATCAAGCTTAAGCATTCAGTTATCAAATTAAAAGACTTTACTTTCAAAAACAACATTTCTTATCTCAACTATCTATAAATAGCTGTTTTTATACATTTTAGTATTGATTTGTGGTCACATCATTTTAAGGATAACCAACCTCTGGAAATTATCATCCAAACAAACAGAAAATTTAAATTAGATGAAGATTTATGTATCAAAGTATGCCAAAAAAACTGGAATGTGATCCATCAATGTCAGTATGGCTAGTGTTAATTTAGATAAGAAAAATATTGATCTTCTGGTTAACCTACAATTATTTTCGTTTAAGCTTTTTTACGAACCACACAAGACAAATTTACATTTGCAAACAGTTAAATATTTTTGTTTGAAAAATCTAGATTGATCAGAGTTAGACATTAACACCGTTGGATGCCTGTCTAGTGGTCCTGAGGTTCGGCGTTTTTGGGCAAAACCGAAGGTCCGGGGTTCGAATTCAGCGACGTTCAGGAGTCATGGATGTGCATCGTTGATGAGGACACACCAGGACGAAACGGGCGTCCAGTGCTTGCAGCTTTCTAACGGTGGTCTAACACGGATCGACTGATTTCAGTGTGTAAAAACACTAATCTTCATAACTGAAATTAAAAAACTTTCAAAATAATTAACATCGAGAAACTAGTTGATGCAGTATGAATTCATGGCTCGAAATGTTCTACAAAAAGATCTCTAACTCTAGACATTAAGCCACACAGAATAATTACAAGTAACATCATTGTCTGTTTTCGTGAAAAGTTTTTATAATTTCATCGATTAAAATATACTAAATTAATCAGTAAACTGCGATTATTCATTCAATGATGCTATTGAACAGCGAAAATTGATACATTTTTAAGAATGAATAATTTGATTTCGCGCACGTTTTCAAAACTGCAAATATTTTTTCTAACTCACATAAAATTTATTAAATTACACGTAATTTCATTTTTTTTCTAAAAACTAGATTAACTCGATTATTTTTTAAAGAATATGAAAATTATTTATCAAAAGATTAGTGTGAATTAGTCAGTGATTACTGATAAGTTAAGTGAACAAACACTTTTCAAGTATATGCATTTTTATAAATTCTTTATAATCAGTCTTAGAAATTGAAGTGAAGGAACACACAAATCAATTCAACCATTCGGTAAGATTTTGTTCTGTATGTAGATGGTGGGGATATTAAGTCCCCAGAACTCACTTGATAAATATCTTTATTTTGGATTTATTTCATGGACCGATCAGTTGACCTTGAGATCACACTTCCCACTAGGAAAATCCTTGGCCGTGATTGGTTGCTGTGTCATTTTAGTGTGCTGTTTTTGTGACTGTCCCAAGGACGTCTCTATAGAGTATAAATAAACGCAATTTGAGTGCTTGGATTTATTGTGTGGTAGCTGGATGTTTGTAGAATATAATTTCTACACTATATCAAGACTTCTTGCTGATACCTTTTGGTCAAGGGATCACAGTAGCCTACGTGGACGCTGGTTTATTGTTTTGTTCTCGTTATTCGACTAAGGTGAACTAGTAATAGTTTAAGTATACCAAGGAGTCGAGCATAACAGTAGATGAGCAGTATTTGTGGGTAATGTATACATAAGAATATGTTTGTTATAACATTGTATTACACAGAAGTATAAACTGAGTATCACTCAAGTGAGAAAAGATTTATCTTGTAATTGTCAGTGAATGCAGTTGTTATTTTAGAAAGAATTTAAATATATTCATAGTCTTAGTATTGTTTACTTCAATTCTTATGGTATTCAATCTACTTTTAAAAATACTTTGATTGAAGTTGCCTTGAAAATTCCCATGTGTGAACATCTTTATTGTGGACTTGAAATTATCCTCGTGGTTGTTTATTTACATTTGTAGATGAGATTTTTTAGGTGTGAGATTGAGTATATTATTTATAGGTAAGTTGACTGAAAAATAAATTTAAGATCACATCAATACTAAAATGTTAAGTTTTTTTTCAACCGTTAACTTAATTAGTCGCCAATCAAAAAGATTGTACTCTGTTTGGAAAGAAACGAACCTATAGCAAAGTACCAATCAGTACTTGAAGTAATAATTCACAAATACTAAACATGATATGTTATTATATAATTTAGTAGAAACCTTGGAGGATATAAAATAAAAAACTGTAAATCATTTTAACTGGATAGATTGTGATTCTAACTAACTAACTAACTAAAGAACAATTTATATCTCCGAATCTCGAGTTATGTTCATTATTCTAATTGATTGATTGATCTGAACATGAGTGAAAGCAACGAGCTATCATTAATTCACTGACTTTTTCACATTTTAATATTCTCATCTTGTGAAAATTTTTGAAGTGAAGCATTTGAAGTGTAGTTAAATTTTCCTCTTCACTATTGTCTATTCAGTCTACTACTATCAAATCTTCATGAAAATATTCTGTGTAGCTATCTTCAGATATATAATCTACAACGTCTGGTAGTATCAGTAACATTAATTTTTCATCGGAAAAGGTTCAACTACTATCTATGAGATTCAATACAAATCCTAATAGTTAACACAATATTTTTAATTGAAATTTCTTCTGCTTAGATTTGTGTCGATTTGTCATTTTTCGAATTATTCTTTCATAATTAATAAAACATTTTCGCATTGTACACAACATGAAAATAAATCTTTAGCATAACGTATGTTGTTCTTAAACTTTCTCTGAAAATATAGTCGGATTATTTTTTAGTTAAACTTAAACTGTTATTATATACATATATTTTTTCACATGCATATATTTGAAACTCAATCAACTTATTTTCAATAAGCGATTAAACTATAATTAGTTTAATAAATATACAATAATTTTCTATTGTGAAAACTTGTTTTAACTATGTACTTTAAACCATAACTATAAGTATCAGCTTGAAGACAAGTTATACTGAACCACTAAAAGATTAGAGTACTTGTAAGCAAATCAATATAACACTTAAATAACTAAAGATATTATAAATACTATTTATTTCGAATGAATATTTAAGTGCTTAAGCGTTTATTTGTGTATTACAACAATTAGCAAATAAATCTTATATATTTTAATACATATATATATATATATATATATATATATATATATATATATATATATACGGTACAGTAGATAATGTGAGACAGGGTTTCGCCAATACCTATCAATTGATAAAAAAATCTCTGATTTTATGATTTATCTAATGCTACATTTCTTACAAATCAGCTTTTAGCAAGATGGTCGAACTCGTTGGAGTTTTTACATATTTTAATTTATTCACAATGTTCATAACTATATCACAACGTCAGTGACACTGATTGCATGAATGATTAGGTTTATACATTCAGAAATTATCAAAACGTCTTTCGGTTTATACAAAGATTTGTTCATATTTGAATGAATAGTTTGACAGAAATTGGGCACCGGGTACATAGAAAACATTACTTGTGAAAAAGTATATTTGAAATTATCTCAGCGATTAAAATTGTAGATAATATTAGCGTTTCATCCAACAATTGTTAAAATCAACTTATACAGATTCAAAATTCCATATTATTCTTGTTATCTGTAAACCGTCATATGAGATTGATTTAATGTATGGTTACATATGTAAGGATTTTGAAACTTTTATCAAGGTTAAGCTCATACTAAACAAGCTGTTTACTGTTTCACATAGCTTTGTATTCAAGTCTCATTGAGTAATTAATCTTCTAAAAAGTCCATCGTTTCTAGAAAACTCTCAAATTTTAAAATCTCAATAATTCTTAATAAAACTATTTAACTTACTAAAAGTTGTGATTTTGTAATCTCTAAACCTGTGCATAAAACTATGAAGAATAGAAATAATTATGAAATTAAAACACTTTTACATCAGAGGATGGATCGATACTATAAGTATGCACTTATTAGGTAAGTGTTGAAACCCATTAATTTAGATTCTGTCGATACAACCGAACAAATCATATTGTTTTCTCTTATTTACTTGAATTACAAATTAAATGCATAATATCTAGAAGAATTTTCATTGATAGAATTAATAAATTTAAGTTTATTTCAATCAACAATGTTAAATTATGCAAATGCCTTCTTTGTATAAATAAATTTTACATATTTGAACGTACAAATCAATGAAATAAATGAATCACATTAAAATGTTAAGCTCTTTTACTTATTTCATTATATCACAAGATTTCATAATGAATAAATTTTCATTAGATTACTTATGATTATGTACAAAATCGTCATGAATTTATGTTATTATATTGTGATTGTTTTATTTTTTAAATAATCAATCATGCTTCATTGTTTTAGTCATATTGAAATTTTTCTTATGCAAGAAGATGTTCAATGAAAATCAGGGTGAATTATTTGATAAGGTGATTAGACAATTTAATCGATAACTAAGGTTATATATATATATATATATATATATATATACCACCATCCATGTTCCAATCTGTGAAAAGTATCGATTAATTTTGAACAGTTAACTACCTCGCTAAAATTAATTGTACTTGACCTAACTACTAAACCACGTGCAATATCCAGTAGTGAAAAAGGATTTTCTTATATATTTACTATTTACAAAAGCTACTTCACTTTCTTATTCTAAAGGATAATTTATGATCATCTGAAAGAAAATCAATTGCGTAGTTGTATGTTTAACTGTACTCAAACTGTGCTTTACGTTAGTGAGTATCAAATACACCAGGAAGTACCACGTCTTTTAAGAGTACAGATACATCTTGCTGATGACCTATGTCCATACTTTCCTTTCAGTTACATACAATCACCATTTTAGTATTCTAAATCTTGAAAATATTGATGTATTCTTTACTTTACATTGAATACTAGGGATTTTAAAGACTGAAAATGTGTGTTACTGTTGAACGCTGATAAGTACAAATTTAAAATAGACAAACCATTGTTCACCGATTTTAACCATTTAAACCTAAATGAGATGTGTTATAAATATAAATCATCTGAGCGATCTAAATATGTCATGGATGTGATCAGTGAACGTTTATTTGTACTTCGATTTATCAGTGTTTATTCGAAGACATATCAGCTTTCAAGCAAGGTAATAGTATTTTTAAACAAGGCAGTCGCATCTCATTCAGGATATATATTTATTTCTCTGAATCAATCAAAATTCAACTAATTTTTACAGTATGTCTGTTATCTTGAATATAGGGTTAATTATTACAACTAAAAATCTATTTTGTCTTTTTCTAACTTGAGACTCTTCATCAATATGGATTCATAGACGTTAAGAAAGAAGATCATAGGCAGTTAACTTTGTGAAGTAAAAGTATAGTGAGTAATTTGTGCATTAAATAGAGGTATCGACTTTGATGATGTGTGTGATAATGACCGTGCACTAATGAAAACTCTTGAACGCCTGAAAAAAAACTCCTGTCCAATGCTCCTTGGTTTTTATTCATTCACTAAATTCGCTGAATCTCTGTGATTGCAGAAACATTACTTCGTTTGTATAATAATTAATTCGGTGAGATCATAATATAGTAGATATATTGACAATTTATGAAATTTCTGAAAATTAGGTCTATATTATAAACTCGGTTTATGATAAGTAAATGTTGCTCCATTTTATTGAATTTTATTTGAATTTTTAAAATCAGTATCAGTTGAATGTTAATGACAATAAACTGTTTTAATGACATAGTTTTCGTGAAACTAATTTTTGTTTTTCAAATAATCATTACTAGCTTCCTGAACGGTGAATGATATCGATTATTATTTGATTAGTTGTTCGTTATACATCTGAAATTTATTATTCAATACTTTTTCCACGAATTAATTATCATTTGCTTCAATCAGAAGATATTTACTCAAACCTAAGACATCAACACTTAGCATTTCCAGAAACAAATGAACTCCAAGAAAAAATTAAGCTCCTTTGACTTGTTAAAGGCTGAATAAATTTGTCACTAAACTCACATTGATTCCTATAAATAACTAATTAATTTCTTCAGTATGTTGTATATTTGATCTCCAAACAATTTTCATTCATAACATTGTTCTAAACTCAGATAATAAACATACAACAACCATGAAAAAGAGTACTTACAAAATCAATTCACACTCAATTATAACTTTGCACTCATACAATATTTTGAACAAATCACGTCTTTCTGTTTAACGTTTCAAAGAAATCTGCAAAAGTTAATTAAAAATCCATTATTTATATATGAACTGTAGTTTTGAAAATTTATATTCATAATGATAAATTAACCACAATGAAATTCTCATTCTTCTCACTAAACAGCAAGAACAAGTTAACATTTAAATTAATCTGTCATAACGTACAACATTTTAACTCCAAAATATAAAAATGATTCTCTTATTAATTAAACATTAAATCAATTTGATCGCATTCTTAATAATACAATAACATTTTAAATAATTGATTGTTTATTGAAAGAAGTTTAACTAGATTATATTCTTGTTGACACATGATCTGGCTCACATTAATCGTTTCTAATCATTAAATTTCAATGTCAGTAATATGTTAAGGATTTTCTTCATTGATTTTAGATCAAATCATAATATTAACCAAAATGTATAATCCTCGACGTGATAATTCACATTTGAGACGAAATAGCAAACATTCGTTGCCTACATAAAGCATTTAAAAGATCCCACGATTATAGGGCTCTCTGGCTGATCATATGATTCAATTTCGGGTTTTTGTTTATTCGGAACACAATATTTGGTAATTAGTAATGTCTATTTACCTTTCATTGAATGTAGCTAAACACTTTGCATAAAGTGACTAATTCCATTCATCATAATAAATACGCTAATTAAATCATGAACAGTAATGTTTTTTATTTGTTAATCTGATCGCAGAAATCACTTACAATAACATCAGCAATTCATCAATTTATTTATTATTGAAATTTCGTTGAAAAAAAGGAGTTCGACGATAATCAATTGCAAAGTTTCATTGCTCTATTTGTTACTACTACTCCTACTTCATCCAGCTTAACGAAAACGTTTCATAGTTCCTTTTCAAACAATAATCTATGTAGTTGAATATAAGTGGTTTGTAAGAGACTGATTTTTAATTTGCATGTTCTATTCGCTTCTGAGTTACCTTTGTGAATCAGAACAGAAGTTTCTTCCAAAGTACGAAACAAATTCAAGAATATCAAGTCTTGTAGCAACACTTCGTTTAGTTCAAGCCTCTTCGAAGAAAATATTGTTAATTCAGATGATTTTGTTTCTACATTTTACAAATACTTTCTCCTTTCCTAATAATATCGCTTGCTCCATATTTGGAATGGTTGTAGACTTTTGGAAATAGAATTTTCACAAAATTTCCTCTACTGAAAAAATGTTCTAGACTGATAAGCTATGTAACTCTGAGATTTGATCAATCTCTTATACTTCTGTCTTAAGTTTTCATGTTTTAGAAAAATATTTGAAACTTTAATCAGAAGCATTTAACAGTAAAATCTCGATATGATATTAGATGACTAAATGAGATTGTTCTTATAGGAACTATAGTTTCAAAAATTTTTAACTTGATTTTAAGAGAACGAAATCTGGAGATGAATCTAGAGAACCCTGAAATGATTGAGAAAGCGTTCATTTCAGGTGAACACTTAAAGTGTCATTCGATTCTCTAAACATTATTGTAGACAGCTACATGAAGAAAATCTTGTTTTTGTCGTCCAGGACGACATTTAATTTTTTAGTCAGAACATTTAAGTTGTATTACTCAACAACACCAGAAGTCAGAGATACTTTCGATAAATAAGTCAAGCTGAAGTTTAATAGTTTTTGAACTTGATTCACTTATTATCTGATAAGAATTACTGTGCTGCAGATATTTTATACTAATTATTCGCTCAATCTAAAAGAACAGTATCGCTTAGCTTAATCATTTGGCATGTCAAATCGATCAAGTTACTTCAAGGTAATAACGTTTAACAGCCAGAAAAATGTTAATTTAAAATTTCAAACTTACTGAGTTATTCTGAAAAGAATTTATAAACACTTTTTGAAACTTACTTTTACTTGTAAATCTAAACCTGGAATAACTACGTTTGATCTATCGTATCTACGGTCTAGTATGTTATTTCTACTGAATAATCGGTTGAATTACCATAAAACGTTTAAGTGAATATATTGCGTACTAAGTGTATAAAGTCCAACTTATCTATTTTCACTCAGTATCAAAGCAAAACAATACCAAAAACAAGCTCTCCTAGCATACACACAAGTCTTCTTAATTTTATCGCCTGAAGGTCGTATATGGAAAATTTACTGACTAGTAAATAAATTACCAAATGAATCGAGTTATTTTACCAACTTTTTTTATTTGCAAAACAAGCACTAATGAATAAAAAGAAAGTGCTTTCGGAAAATTTCGATTATCCTCAAAAACGTACTTTACTTACTTTCACCTATAACCCTCTATGGAGCATAGGTAGCCGATCAGCATTCTGCAACCCATTCTATCGTGAGTCTCCTTTTCCAGTTCGATTCAATTTTTGTTCACTCTTATCATGTTCGTCTCCATTACTCAACGTAATGTATTCTTTGAGTGCTTTCCCCAGTGTACGTCTTACTCACCTCCACTGCTTCTTCTTAATCTGCTCCACTGGAATCTGGTTTATCGTCTCCCACAGTACAACGTTGCTGATGGTGTCTGTCTAGAGGATTCTCACTATCTTGCGTAGACAACTGTTAATAAACACTTGTATCTTGTGTATGGTGGCCTTCGTGGACCCCCGAGTTCCCGCCCCATACAGAAAAACTATCTTGACAATTGTATGGGAAATCCTGACTTTGGTGTTGGTTGGCAGGTAGTCGTTTTGAGTTGCAGATGTTCTTCACTTGTAGAGATGCTGCTCTTGCTTTGCCAATCCGCGCCTTCACATCTGCGTTCGGTACACCTTGTTCACCAATGATGCTGGCCAGATATGTAAAGGTTTCTACAACCTGCAATGCTCCGTTTGGTTTGATTTAATTGGTGCATGTTGTGTTGTATGGTGGGATTTTAATTTTTCCATTGTGTACGTTGAGACCTACTTCTACGGTGGCTGCTGCTGGTTGTTTTCTCCTGCATTTGTTGTTGCGTATGGAACATAAGGTCTAGAACATCTGCGCAGACCAGATCCTCCAGCTGCATCCTCACTATCCACTAAATCTCAAAAATCACTCATCCAAAATACATCAGATCTAAACGGATTATGCTTCAATTACCACCCTGTTTAAATCAATACTACTGTAAATAAAGTTAGTATTATTATTGATTGTTACTTCCTAACGTTACACAGTAAATGTATTTTCTCTACTTACATTTAAAATAAATTTGTTGAAAATTGTATTAGCTCATTGCTTTTTTATTGTTTTTTTACACAATAACAAATAAATAGGTGCGTCTATTTTTCTGCCTGGTAAATGTGTAAGTGCAACTAGATAGATGGAAGTGTACGTATAGTTTGTTTTAGTATTAATATTTTTTTCTTATTTTTCAAATCTTTCTGGTCACGAAATCATGCGCTTTAAAATACAATAAAAAAAACAATGAACTTATTCACGTTTCATTTAAAAATATTGTCAATTTTGACAATTATTTAAAACAATATTCATTTTCTTTTTCTATGAATCCGTATATTGTGATTAGGTTAAAATTATTGACGAAATTTAAATTATTTCTTTTTTTTGAAAAAAAAATTTTCAATATAAATTAGTTAATGCTTCTTTTTTTGTACGCTTAAATGACAGCATTGTTTTCATTCAAACTTTACTCACAAAATTTCCCGTATTCAATAACCGACTAATATGGCAGGCAACATAATATTAGGGTTTTTTGTGGCAAGATGTTGAAATAATTCATTTTAATTATTTAATTGGTTAAAAAAAATAGGATGAAAGAAAATAGGAACAAAAGAAAAGCAATTCCTATTATATAAATCATTTCATCATTCTCAACAATAAAACAATAAGAATTTACTAAATTTGACTGTATGCATTTTTATTTTCAAATAATAATTGTTTTAAATGGAATATATTTTTTTCATTGTAATGCAAATATAGAAAAGTCAATTTTTTTAATTTCCAAAATAAAGAAACACATTAAAAATGAATTCAAACAAATCATTGCATTTTGTTTTAGTTTTGATATTTATTGAATAGTAGTTTGATTATAGTTGTTAGTTAATCTTACTTAAAACGATATTGAATTGTACAAGAAGAAAAAGAAAGTACTATTCACACAAAACTTATTCATTGATTAGCTAGTGGTTTCATTCTGATGGAAACATTGGTGAATTTCTTGCAAAATATTCAATTCTGCAGTTATCTAGAATATTATAACATAAAGTATTCTACACATAGTTATTATTATTATTATGGTAATATTATTGATCTGATCTAGGTCACTTCATCACTCAATTAGTAAGTGACAATGTACGGTTTCGAACATGTTACATGTTTACAAAAACAAATCAAGTATACGTGTGGTGCGCCCTACTTATAAGTAGTATATGACGCGAGTGTAAACATAATGTCTGGCAGTAGAAGATGGGGGGATATCAAGAAAGGAAGAGTGGGAACACAATGGAATTTGTATGAAACGCATGAATAGTGAAATGTCAGACAATGGATTGATGATGGACTGAAGATTTGCAAATTAACGGTTACGATATGGTTTTCCTATTTTACTGAGTAACTCTGTAATTTTCGTTAAATACAATTCGGTTGCCCTCATCCGTGTTCCCATTCACAACATACGTAGCATTAAGTGTTTTAAATTAGATAACTAATGAAATAATGAAGAATATTTGTAGTTATTATAGGTGCTGATGTGGTTTTCTTAAAACTGTGACTGCTGTAACTCCAGAGCTTTTATTATCGTTCTGAACTGAAAGATCAATGTTTAGTTCAATTCATCGACAGTGAAAGCTCCTCAACAAGGGATAACTATTTTTCCATCCAAAATCTACAAATAATAAAAGAATATTCGATAACCAATCTGTATAAGAATTAAAAAATTTGTATACACAATGTATCATTTGAGGAGATTGCTAAAATAAGATCAATAATGATATATTAATGAAAACTGATAAATTCAGCCTAAAATTTATCGTGAATTTCGATAGTCAAATGGTTAGTCACTTCATTACACAACCATTCAGATTGGTCAGCCTTTTGATTTTTAATCACTAGTTCAATGTTCCAGAAATTTCTATCCCACAGTTTATGTATCTGTAACATATTTTTATGACTTTATCAACTTTGTTGAGGTCTTGGCGACGTCATGATAAATACATTTCTATGTCTAATCATCTTTGTAGTGATATGTATCTCAATTTCTATGATAATTTTGATTGTAAAATATTATAGGTTGTATGCAGCTGATAAAAACTCAACGAAATAAAATGAAATCAAATTATTCTGCGCTAATCTTTGCTTTTGCTCTCTTCAAGATAAACTATTTTAGTGTAAAGATTAAAAATAAGTTACATCATATCACAAGTATGAAAATCTGAACTCAGTTTCCAAGATCGAAACAAACTATTCAAAAGTACTATTTATTTTGCTTAATGAGCAAGCAAAATGTCAGTGTTCAGCTTCTGTTTAAAAGATGAATACAGTAACAATGAATGATTCCATAAAATATCACATGACATACCTATTTACTGTTGTCATACAATCAATTCACAGAATCAAACTTTACCTATGGATTTATGTCTTTAATAGTACATTTCTTCAATTATAGATTTTATGCCTGATACAATTAGGTAATGTCTGGCTGGTACTTTTCGGCTATTTTCTTACTTTACACTATTATTTGTTTCAAGCGATTTTCTTTCATGACCTTTGTCATTCTTTTTTTTCTCATAACGTACTTATGTGTTTTCATAGATTATTGGAAATATATATATATATATATATATATATATATATATATATATATATATAAAGTATTAGGGTTTTGGAATAAGCTGTAAGGAAATTAAGGAAATCTCTTAATTTGTTTGTATTTTGATGATTGTTCAGTCGGATAGTAATACAATGTTAAACAGTCATTAAAATAGAACATGTTAAAACTGTATCTTATCACATTATCAAGTGAAATCGAATATTATCTGTTAGACCAAAGTTAAATCAGTTACTTTTGTTGGTTCAGGCATTTTTTCTTATATGACAACATGATAAGTTTAATTCATATGTTATTCTATTGATTAATCAATTTTAAATCCAATGAGTTCTAATTTTTATTAGTCAATGTAAATTAATCTAAAGGTAAAAGAAGTGACTAATGACCTGTTACTCTAAATGGAGCGTAGGCAACCAACCAGCATTCTCCAGCCTACACTGTTCTGGGCCTTCTTTTCCAGTTCCATCCAACTGTTGTTCATTCTTTTCATGTCTATCTCCGATTCTCAGTGTAATGTGTTCTCTGGTTTTTCTCTTTTCACTTGGCTCTTAGGATTCCAATTGACGACTTGTCTTGTGATGCTTTTCGCGCTACTAACTGTCAATTACAATTCAGTAAACTTGAACGGTGAATTTGCAAGTAGATTTAATAATATTTCTCAAAAAATAATGATAATACAACTTTCCTTACACGCATAACTAGTGAACGACACAATTTACAACATAATAATGGGTCATTTGGTTAAGAATTACAAAAATATGTGCTTATCATTGATTTTTACTGATTGGTCTCTTTCAGAATATTGCGTTTCAAAATTAACCTATACATCTTTATGTCAAAATACTACGAGTTGATTACCATAATGAATATTCACTTTTGTGAATATTAAATATTTAAATTCATCACATTGTTTTAAATAACGAAAATCAATATTTTAAATTATATTGATTTCAGGGGGGGGGTTCTGTAAATGAATTTTTAACATCAATTTGTTTCTACATAAATTTGCTTTAAATTTTCAACTCTACTTAAAAGCAAACAAAATTTCATAATTACGCTAACAAAAAATGTATACTTTGAAGTTATAATAGATACTGGGTGTGATTTTCTGAGGCTTTTGTTAGATGTTGATTTTATCACAGTAAATGACATGATACTATAGTAGCAAATTTTTAATCAATAATAATAAAAATTCGAAGTTTTTTTATCAAATAATCTAGAGTCGAATTAAAGGTTATGAAATGCATTATTTTCATAAAAGATTTTGGTATTTCTGAAGCTTTATGTTGTTTATCATCGAGATACCTTAATAAGGCAGTCTTACTTGATAAAAAAGTTCCAGCTTAATGTTGTAATGATCATCAAGCGGAACTTACAGTACTGGATAAAAAGGGTCACACAATGAGTAACTTTGAGTCTTACAGTAGACTGATGGTGATGAACACTCTGTTTAACATCTTCAAGCAATAGCCAATACTGTGTATAAACAGTAAATTTGAAATTCCCAGCTGTTAATCTGATATAATATACTAATCCAAATTTTTATCAACTGAGTGGTTGAATACCTAGCTTCGATTATACGGTTCAGTGTTTAGTCTTACTGCACCAGCTAACTATTCTACAAAACCGTAAACATTAAGTTACTTACTAGTTAATTTTTGTTCCCTGTTGTACTTAATTTTTCTAAGTTTTATTCATTTAGTTTTCTGTTACTCACTATTACTCGCTATCATTACAATATCTGTGTGAAGTATTTAGTGGATTAATAAAACTGTATACAAATCCATCAAGTTCTGCATTGATTCCACCTTTCTCTATACGTGAGCATTATTTGTCTAGAAATTCGTGAGTGTCAAAAAAGTGAATCTATTAATACAGAAGTATCGTGATGCGCACTGTCTGAAACATAATACCAGTACAAAGTTTTTGTAGGCAATCCCGTCTACTTTGGAGAAAAGACAAATAATGAGAAGACATAAAGTTCATCTATGTCGCATCATTTATATTTAAACCTATCCATCCCATATAAGATTAAGCTGATAAGTGGCTTATGTTTCATCCCTGGAAAAATGACTACTTATGATTATCCTGGGGTTTCTGGTTTGCGCACTGTATAATGAGGTTCAGGATGTAAATAATATGAGCTTGAATAGTGTTTAAAAATCAAATAGCACTGAAAAGGTGTTCAGACCTAGTCCTTATAACCCAGAGACCTATGATTCCTTATACTTCAAAGCAAAATATGATTCTTAACTAAATTTATTTCAAATCTAAAACCTGTGAATAAACATAATTGAAAATTTGTCTGTCTACAGTAGGAAGAAGCTTTTATTACATCATGTTCTAAGTTCTATAATTATTTTATATCAAATCGTAACACCTTGTGTCAGACAATCGTACAAGAATGTTTTTTTGTTATAATACACAACATGTATGTTTACCAACAGTTATGTATTACCTTTTGAAATGTGCAAGTTTTGTATACAAATAGGTAGGTCTTGAGCTCAAACTCTAATAAAGCTATTCAAACCAAACAAACTGGACAATCCTAACAAACTTGTTTGCATCATAGTTCAGTACATGAACCGATGCTTGTAAACGGAATTACATTAAATTCATCATTGAACAATATGCAGTAATACTGTAGGTTGAATTCAACATTCAAGAGAAAAACGAATTTCCATTAAAGTATTCAGTTTTTATTAGTATTGTAACGGAGCCAAAACCACCATGTATGATGTTGCTAACCCGTTCTGTTTTCTTTCTATTTCAGGGCGATCAAAACATAAACGCTTTGAAAGCTGAAGAACAAGCCCTGAGTGCTCTGAACTTACAGGATGACTCATAAGACTTTGGTACACTACCAACCCCATTTCTGTAGAAACCCCGCGTATTTTAATTTTCAAATAAAAGAGTGCCATGGCCGTACTTCGTGTTCTCTCTTGGTGTGAAGTGTTAAGCTAACTCCGTGTGTTGCAATTTTAGATCTGATCCGCTGTTCGGTGACTGCTGATAACGAGTGTTACAGTATAAATATTTAACTACGTTCACCTTTTTAAACCATAGTATTGATCAAAAACACGCCATGTTTCTATAACTCATGGTAATAAATGTGTCTCATAGTGAAATTAGACTTGAACTGTTTACAGTATTGATTGTTGAATAGGCTGTCAAACGTTCATCGTGTAACCACTCACATTTGTTCTTTCATTTCGTGCATACCTTAGATAAGTTGTACAAAAATAAATCAATTAACCTACACAATTCAATTCAATATTGTCTTGATATAACTAAGCTTGAAGTTTATAATGTCCAATTATTGCTTTTGTAAATTTTTTTTTTTGCTGAAAATACTTTCTCCTTATTTATACTTTTAGTTGATTATACGTTTCAAAGTATAATTAAACACTAGAATTCATTAAAAATAGCTATATGATTAATAGAGTATCATCTTAAATAAAATATTCAAATTTCATAGTTCTGTAGTGGGGAATGAAGATTATCTAAAATGAAATGACTTGTGATTACTTATAAAATGATAATGATAAAAAAAATAGGGATACTACTCCTAACTCAGGTCTTATCTCATATGGTCGAAAAATGGAAATTTCGGAAATGCAAAAAAATCATTGCCCGACATGAGACAAAGGGTAATAGAATTGTTTGGGCCTATTTACATCAAGCTTCGCTGCCTCTTCTACTGTTTTACACCATATATGTTTACACCGTATGCTATACTGCTATATAGAGCTGAGGGTCTCCTGTGAGACCAGAGGTTTGCTGTGAACATTGTGGATGGCTTGGTATTGCTTTAGCAAGTATTGCTAACAGTCCATATACGAAATTGGTTAGCAGGACGACCGATTTCATTGATATAGGTGGTTGTTTTGCAACATTCCCGAGGGCCATTGTCATTGGCGTTGCTATATTGCATATCACCATTGCTAACAATAATGAGTTTGACAGTCATGAAAGCGGGATGGGTCAAAATGGCCTGTTCATGAGGTGCATATTGATTGACGCGATCATGCATCGGAAATAATCACTATATATGTACTAGTGTTATATATAAATGGTGTGAATGGTCCACCAGGTTATCACGTACCTGTGTGGTTGCACCACAGGATTGAGCCGAACTATTCACGTAGACATGGTAACACGTGAGCAGTGTCCTTGGTTTTCCTGAAAACCAATGTAAAATTGCCCTTGACAATACAGAGTTAATTTATATAATTGAATAATAATAAAAATTACCTGATATTCACGGTTTGTTCAATGATTAGATAGTTCATGTCAGTGTTAGATGAATTATATCTTAAAATTCAATCGAATAATCCTAAAGGAATCTGTAGACGTTGATTAAGTGCAAAGTACTAAGATGAATGGGTTATGTTTTTAATATGAAACTGGATCGATCAAACAACTCACTTTAACACTGACAATTTAACGATGACAGTCACAGACAAATAAAATGAGATCAAATGGAACTTCTAAGAAAGCTTATATATATATATATATATATATCAGGTTATGGTTAGTTTAAAAGACATCACAGTGTATACATATTACGGTAAAAACAGACGAAGCGATAAGTAAGCATAAGCTCGAGTAATAGTAATATATTTTAAAATTCAGCACTACAATTCTTCTCCAATTTGTTTTTATTCATTACACATGCAATAACTTCAAAGATTAGTATCTACTACTGAAATGCATTAATTTATCATCAGCACAGTCTGAAACAATTAATCGATCGTTTCTCAAAATACCTATTGTTCGATCTGTTTACATGAAAAATTACTCTTAGTTCTAATGTCTATTATCAATAACAAAACTCACTGCAAAATTTTAATTAAAACCGTTAACATTATTATGTAATTATGAAAACCATTATTTCAATTAGTTTGATATAAAATCAGATGACATTTTCAGTTTCGTAACTAGTCTTGAATATTGCATTATATAAAACAAACAGACAAAATCATTTTGAACGAGATATAAATACACACATATGAGATAATTTTTTTGTTGTACATAATGATATAGATATTAGGTGTTTCACGTAGCAAGCTGGATATTATCATGTTATACTGGAAGCAAGAATTTTGTATAATTTAAAAATTTAGTGAAATTTCTGTTGACACAAATGATGGTGTTATCGATAATTTGTTGACGCTGCTAAAAAAATGATCAATAATCCAGGTCTTATTGTTTGTTTTCTTGAAATTCTAGATGTAACTTCTGTATGCATACGAAACGACTAAGACACACCCTTAACTAGATAAGAAATTTCCAGGATCAAATCTAAAAATACATTGGCTTACATGTAGTACCAAACAAGATATTGGTTATTATGAATCTACATATAATATACATCATTTAACCTATATCCGTTTTAGATGACTTTCGAATTTTTATTTATAATGACAATGAATATTGATGAATGGGAAATTCTTTTTCAGCATTCACCTAGAGATTGTGCACAAACCAATCATTTTAATAGCATCATTTTAGAATCTATGTAAACTGAAGCATTCAACAACATTTTATGACTAACGTTCAATAAACTGTTTATATGAGCTTCAAAGATGCATTCATTAAACTCATAGCTAAGTATATGATATATATTTAGTTATTGCTCAATTTTCAATGAAGCCATCAAAAGCTACTTAGAATATTGTGAAAAGAAAAACTAAATTTTCAAATACTCGAAGCGCATAAAATACTATGAAGCCATTCCAGAATTCTCCTTTTGGATTGCTTCATAATTCTTCTTTTTTTTTAAATAAAGCACAATGTCTCATCTTTGTTTACTGTGCGAAAAACGATCAATGACCTAGTTTCTTCTAACGGGTGGTTTTTTTTTAGGTTAAAACAGAGAATTGTTATATTGAAAGTTATACTATTCAGCTTCCCTGTTGCTATTTGAGATGTAACCAAGGTAACTTAAATAAATATTTAATAGAAACAGATAAATAAATAAATTTTATATCAGCTAACTTCAGAAAATCGAATGTATTTCTATAGTCAATACAATTAGTGAATTCAATGTAAAAGCAAATTATTGCACATAGTAATTTACTGGCACTATAATTGATCTCATTCAATAAAAAGTAGAAAGAACATCACAAAATGAACAACAGTTTTAAGTAAACATAACTTCAACAGTCTTTTGAATGAAAATAAAACGTTTCAAGCTGAAATGTAAAGGCATTAGAGATTAGCTTTTACTTAGAATATATTCAGATTTTCTTCAAAGTATATATATGTATATTGATAAACTGAGTAAAATGAGCATGCTGAAAATAAAAACTAGTTGATGAATGGTTACCGAAATCATCAACATTTATTTTTTCACATGTAGGATTTTGTGAAACTGAACAAAACATCATGCAGACATACAGACAGATACAACGCACAACTTCGTACATAAGTACATCAGTCCAGTTTGCTATACCACATCAGCACAGAGACGTAACTGTCAGTTCAAATCCAAGAGTGATAGTGATAGTAGAAGTATTAGCAGCAATGGAGAAGATTAGGGAGCGAAGATATGATTCAAAAAGTATAATTCAGTGAGATAAATTTAGAAGGAGAATGATAGAGACTATGAGGAATTCAGAAGGTTAGAATGAAAAAGCACACAAAGAGTGGATGCACCTGCGCCATTGCAAACGATTCTGAGCCATGTCAATCAAGGTCTCTAACCACCGGTGACTTTCGTCATGCAATAGAGACTTATTAATTCATCGCAGTGCAGTTTCCACTGTATGTACATACATAGAAAGATATGATATCACGTGATTGTAGTTATTTATTCACTTTAAATGAACTTGATGAACATATTTTATTTAGCCGGCTATGTTTACTGATGACACTCAAATATTAACACAAATAGCTTTGTAAACACATTCTTTTAATCTGTATTGTTCCACTTTTAGATGTGATTTCAGCGTGAAGCATTATTCGGATCTGAGATTTCCTCAATCTGACAACATGCCTTTCATATATCTTTTGATAAAGTTGATTGGACTGTTGCAGAAGGTAAACAAATCAAACTAAAAATAATTCTGTTTATTTGAATATTTTAAAAAGCTACCTCTAGACAACACTCTTTTCGAGTTGACGACATTATTAAGCACATAGTTTCACTTTTTAAATTATCCGACACAGTGTACTTGTTATGCAAAAGTATAATGTTTTCAACTTATACTTTCGTGTATGTAATCCTGAGTAATTGGAACGAAAAGGTTGGAAATAAAAATCTACATACATAGGTTCATCAAGAATTTATTAAATTCCATTAGAAAGTTTTCAGAACATGAAAGCGTAAGCGTTTCTTTTGGTTGATATCCTCATTTTACTAACGTTCAAAGAAGAATCAGTTTGGTAAATCATGTCGGAAAGTTCCACTCATTATAGTTGCAAACCAGAAGATACCATACCCGAATTCCATATCATCTATATGGTATGACTAGCCCACATGCTAACAATGTGATTCGAAGTTGAGTATATACATCCATACACGGGATGTTAGAATGAGCAACCAACACTGAATAAAAGGAATCAGTTTCTATGAATTTGCTAGCATTCAAGGAATTTCATGGTTTAGTTTTATGTCTTTTATGTAATACCATCTCTGTGCATTATGGCACAATATTCGAACTTATTTCACTAATTTCACCGACCTAAGCTGAGTCCGCTAAAATAATTCAACTGCATTATTGTATAAACAAGAAACTTTTTATCCGATCATTTATTTTTACTTAACGGGCGGATGAGGTACAATATAATTTTTCAATTATTTCCACTTCATATGGTTTTCTTTATGACAATTGCTTTTTAGTTGGTAAAAACAGCGTCAACATCAAAAGCGTTATATACATAACACAACAATTGAAATGGCAGAAACACAAGCGTAACAGAACGATTGACATCATCCCTTATGGTTTACAAAGTTGGTAGAAATGACAAATCGTGTCACTAACTTACGAATCTGCTTAGTCGTTAGGTTTAAATGGAGGCCTTTTCAGAATTTACAAGCGGAAAACTTCGGTCAATCGATTACACCAATTCAAATTTCTAAATGAGATAAAACATAGTGACTTCTAAGTGATAACTATTATTATTCTATTTACTTTTACAAAATGGTCAGTTAAAACAAACTAAAATAATAAAAACAAGAAACATTTCGATAGCCCATTATTGTGTGTGCATGTATGTGGTTGAATGCGAATGGATATAAACAAAAGCAATCGCAGCATAACACAGACAATGCCTGTTTCTATAAAAGAACAATGTGTATTGATAGATGTATATCAACCAAATCATAATTGAATATAAGCATAAGTTCGGATATATTGAAAATAATACAAAGATAAGTCAAGAGAACAAGTCAATTAAGTAAGGCACATTGTCCTATTCAAATATTGGTTACTCCATGATTAGACTGCTTTTTTTCTAGCCATCTTCTTATAAATATATTCATTAATATATGCATGTATATGCAACACTTGGAAAAGAACTGGTATATGATGAACATTGTGAATTCATTGTTACATGATCACAGAAGCTTGGATTAAAAATGACAATAAAAATAAAAAGGTGTAAAATGTAGGTGTTTTTTTCAAATAATTAATCATTTTGAATGATACCAGAATTTTCAAATGTAGTAAGTTCTAACAATAAAATACTATCTGAAAGACAAATATAGTTTGTTTTCCTTTAAGAAAAGAAAAACAAAATCTTATACACAAAATAAAAACCCAAATATTGCATACAAGTGCATGCAAGATCATCACCTATGCATACACATAAACATACATGTGCGTACACAAAAGTAAACACAAATTATGAAATCATATAAATAAATAACGTAAGTAAATGAACTAATCTCCATTTCACTTTCAGAAAAGTTAATTAGTAAAAACAACGTAAGTTGGTAGAATAAAAACCAATAAAAAAAAGAAAAGAAAAGAAAAGAGTAAGTTATTGAGCTGAAATACATTGATAAAATATCACTTTTATCGTCTTCGTCGATACCATTGGTGATCGTAAGTAATGGAATAAAAAATAATCTCACTTGTAAAATTTGGTTAAATGATTCCCTATCAATCGTTAACATTTACTATCCTCCTTTTCAAACAAACAAAAACAAAAACCGTTCACATCCTAGCCATTCATTATTGAACACGTTGATTTTGTTTTAATTGGTGAAGACTTGGTGCTTGTGTTCGCGTATTGTATTTTTCCGGTTTCGCTAATGAATCTAAATCAATGCTCAGTGATGCTAATTCTTTCCATGTATTACCAATGTTTAGCGGCTTAGATTTAGATGGTGAAGTTGGATTGGATTGAACCATTTGTTGTTGTTTAAATTCTTCAGTTTGCTTGATTTGATGTGACTAGTCAATACGTTAGGGAAAAGAAAACAAGGCATGTTGAAACATAGATTTATGGAAACTTGATAAATCTGAATGGAAACAAAGAGTTACCGTTAAAAAACAATGTGTCAATACCTCAATGACTAAAATTCAAATGGTCTAGTGAAGACAAATAGCATGACATATATGTACATCAATTCAGGAAGCCAGATTACATCAACACAGAAATACCTCAAAGTAATCTAATCAGTAACCGTATCGGTCCTAATCGTAGAAGAAATTAGGCATAGAATATATGATTCTAGAAAACACGGATTCTTGTAAAAGAAAAGTTACTTTCAAGATTACTCAGAAACAGCATCTAAGGAGGACTAAAGGATGAATACATCTGTAACATCGAGAAACATTCTGAACCCTGTCACTCAAAGTCTCTAACCGTTGAATACGATAGTTACATGAAACCTAACAAGGTGATCGGCACAATCAAAAGAGGAAATTACTGTCTTCACTAATTGCCAGTTAAAAGAATAGAAAAATATTGCACAATTACGAAAGTTATTCTCAAAGTAATAATAATTAAAGTTTTTGCCTCATACTACCTATCATTGAAATTCTATTCAGTCCAACAAGTATTAAGCTGGAAATAGGTGGAACTATCTTAACTGACAACGAGCATACACAAACGTGTCTGACATTGAAAACATAATGAAACGTGATAAATAGGGGATTCAAAGAAACATTGGAAGGTAATAGTCTTTGTTTGAAGTAATCGTCTAAACCACCATATCATCAATAGCTCAGTCAAACAACTCACTACTACTATCACTAGTGGGAAACTGAAAAGGCGATTCTGAAATAAAAAGCTGCATTCCTCAAATAAGTGGGGTTTATCAAATAAAAATATTGGTTATTATTATTCGGAATAAAAAACTAACTCATTGCGTTAGAAAAGAAAATCAAAGTACAAAAAAGATGAATAAAAAACTAAAACACAGCGAAACTACCTGAGAACTACGAGTTTTAGTAGTCGTAGTAACACTATCAGTGGTTATCGAAAAGATTAGGGATCGATGATAAGATTCGAGGAAATATAAATTAGTGGAATAAATGTAAAAAGAAAGGTTATGCGTAATTCAGAAGATTAGAATTTGGGGGAAGACAAAGAAAAAATGCACCTGGGCCATTTCAAACAATCTTGAGCCGTGTCATTCAGTGCTTACGATAATCATATGGACCCCAACCAAATAGTCTTAACCTACTAATATGGCTCAGTGCATCTATCAGTGATTTCATAGGAATGTACCTGAAGTCTTAAATATTAATTAGGAGATTCAAACAACCAATACAACTGGATTATTATGCCCTTGATTTATCGAAAATGTGTCATTTACTTATCGATTGAATGGATAAATATTAATACATAAACAGCCATACATTACACATACTATTGGAAAGTCAGCAATCATTCCAGTCCTTTATTTATTCAAGCCAATAATATTCGATTATGACTACTTACATTTTGATTTGATGGATATGGTTGAGCACTTGAAGAATTAGGTAAGAAAATATCGTCAAATGATGAGGAAGAAATTGTTGAACCAGTAGTCACAGGAAACATAGGAGACTGCAAAGATGATGCTGAAGTGAAATCACCAAACTCATTATCTAATAAACTGAAATATATTTTTAAAAAAGACTATAAATTTCAAAAGAAAATCAAAGTAGTGATGAGATATAATAAAAATATATAGTAACACTTAGTATTTAACATGCAGTCGTTATGATTGAACTTACTGGTCATGATCTTGACGCGGCATAGTGGTATGATTTTGAAACGAATTTGTATTTAAAGATACTCCCGGTGTTGAAAACATATTTTCTGGCCAATTAATTTCAAAGCCCATTTGAACTGGCTGCTGCTGGTGAGAGTGTACACTGGTTGTAGTTGGTGGTGATAAACTGCATATTGTATCGAAATCTATCATTTGATCTGATTTATTTACACTATTGTCAGTGAATGAATCGAATAAATCACAAGATGGAGGTCTTGGTTTTTTATTGTCTTTCTTGTCAGTACTCTAGTCGCAGAAAGCAAAAGTAAAAGTAATCTAAAATGTTTTCAGTTATCTCTCAGTTATAAATAGCCTTGTTGATGATATTAACAGTTAAAACGGTGAATCGAACACCATTATTACTATTATTATTAACCAATCACACAAACTATATAATAAAAGATAAGTATAATACTTAGAAATTTCTATCTTAATTTCATTTAAACACTAGAAATAACTTATGATCCTAATTGTAATTTCTAGGGGAACCCAAATTAAACGATGAGATAAACCAATGGAGTCATTGATAACTGGGTTGAGCCAAGTTGACGGGTGTAAACTAACTGGTTGGGGTCCACAAGAAAATACTGAGCGCTAGTTAGACTTTGAATCACATAAATAAAATCGAAACTCTAAACCTTTGAATTCCTCATGACCTGGTTCCGCCTCCTAAATATATTTCACTAGGATATACTTCTCGAATCATATCTTGAAACAATAATCTTCACCATGGTCGATAATACTTCTAAGACCTCTACTACTATAGGATCTGAATTAACAATTCCATATCTCTGTGCTAGTGTGGAAAAGCAACTTGAACTAATATACGTACATACAAAATTTAGCGTTGTAGGACCGATCATAGCTGCCACCTTGAGATGATGATTGGGCTTGATCAGTAGACGAATATCCATAAGTGACCCCCGACCGTAGCTGCTACATTGACGTGGTGGTCGGGCTTGCCTACCCAACCGAGCTATATTGGCTGGAACATATGTTGCTGTAGGCAAGCGGATGAGAGAGCGTTATGACTAAGGGCAGCAACTCAAGCTATAAGTACGAAGTGGTATCACTGTTTGTAGCGGAGTGTGACAGCAATAGGGTGTTTCCGTTGAGGTGATTAGGATGTGTGTTACGAATGCCTACACACCAACGGCCTCGAAGAGTGGTGTGTGTTGTAGAAGCAGGTGGGAAGAAAGCTAGGTGTGGCCAAACCAAAACATGGCAGAAATCCATGAAATCACTGACAAGTAGACTGAGTCATGTTGGTAGATACAGAAAACCTGGTTGGGGTCCGCGAAACGAAAGTCACCGATGGTTAGAGACATTGAACGATATGGCTCAAAATCGTTTGCAATGGCGCATGTGCATCCACTCTTTGTGTTCTATGAATTTCTAATCCTCAGAATTCCTGATCATCTCTGTCTTTCTTTTTTTAAAGTTATCTCACTGAATTTTACTTCTTATATCTTCAAACCCTAATCTTGTTCATTATCACTATTACGTCTACTACTTATATTACCATGGGATTTAAATTGACAATTGCGTCTGTGATAATGTGGAATGGCAACCTGAACTGATGTACGTACGTACGAAGTTCTACGTTGTAGCTGCGTTGTAGATATCTGACTGACTGCGTTTCTTCTGTTCATAATCCATTTACCATCGTTTATATTCCCAAAGATTTTTATTTATATAGCTGATTAAACTAAGGACAATAAATATCTTAGAAGCACAGGACACATAATGTAGCTATTAAGCAAAATATATTGGTGATATATTGCATGTAGTAGGCCACTTTCATATCAATAATGACTGGTGAAAGCTGAAGTAAGATGAAGGTGAAACGAATCAATGATTCTTAGACTAAAACGTAAAAAGCAGTAACATAAGTGCTATTAGAAAGTGGTAAATGTTAAGGCTAATTTAATATATATAACAAATGATATCATGGCTCACAATAAATCATTAACCGCACGAGAAAATCTGATAGCTGACACTATGATCTTGTAAGGACTTAGGTATACTCCACATATCATATCAAATGTGAAAGAATTAACATAGATAACAAATATCGACCACTTTTCAATAAGTCTGTGTGCGAAACGTGGACGAAATGACAGACGAAATAAGAGCTATTTAGTTAGCAGAATTAGACAGTCAAGCAAACAATATGCCTTAGTTGATTTTATATATGTCGGACGAATCGGTCGGAAAGCCGTAATACTAAGAGCAGCAACTGAAACTTGGTGAACGAAGTAGAACTGCTGAATGTAGAGAGGTGTGACGGCAGTAAAGTGTTTACTTTATGCAGCAAATATCTGCAGTGATGCTGTCTTCTCATAAAGGAAGGAGTAGGAGAAGGTCAACCAAAAGGATATCACACTACCTCCTCACACGGATTTTCGTCTCCGATAGTAAGGCCTTTCAGAAAGAGGAGCAAACAAACCAAAAAAGTTTTCATGAAGAGGTCCTTTTTGATTAGCGTCAGGTAGTTGTTCCTTAGGTCCTATATAGTCAAGCTCCCAAGTCACTAAGACTAACGCTAACAAAGACTCATTTCCAGGTCCCTCAGGAAACACCCTTTCATAGTGTGGTCAGCCAGGAAGTGACACCCGACCTCATACCTGTAAGAACTAACGAGACAAAACTGGTGGGATCAAATACCCCTTATACTTCATAATAGCACTCTAACCTCAACGACCAAACATTCTCCCGTATCTCTGTCAACTCACGCCGCAAATGCAAACGATTGGAATACACGAAATGTTATTCCTGGTCTTCTGAAACTACGCTCCGAACTATATGTTGAGGCTTTTAATGTTTGAACCTTGTGCCAAATAGGACAACAGGCTTCGTTGGCTAGGACTCTGGAATCTCGCGCGATTGTTGTATGCTGCATCTCGGAAACTCGCATACAGGATTCGAGTAGTCTTTCATCTGACCACACCTTGTCAAAATAAGGAACCATCGCGATTTACGCTCTGTGTATCTGGAAGCCCCACTGCTGCTTCCCGTGGACTTGCTGGTGTAGGCATAACATCGAATGCTAATGCAGAACTAGCTCTCTTAAGCTGGATCACAGTAGACAGTCGCTTATGCGCTGTCCGAATAAACGGGACGGTATAGACTCGTAAAGATAGGGAAACTCGCCATTGCCTCTTTGTTGTCTCTACCTACGATCCCACTAACTGCAATTCAGACGAGATTAAAGCTGAGTTTTACAGGAACCTCTCTAACCTACTTCAAAAAGTTAGGCGCTCTGATATAGTAATAATGGCTGGTGACTTTATTGCCGAAGTACATACCCTGAATCAAACCTAAAGGCATGTAGACGGATCTTACGGTGCAACTATGTTCATGCATCCATCTGTTTCTAGCAAACACTAACTTTAGGCATACGGAAAAAACACCACCTGGCTCGAATACATCACAAAGTCATCGTCTGATCAGCTTAATAGAAGACTGTCACTCATTCTTGAACATACCTTTAGACTCAGATAATGCTATGATACGAGCACGTGTTTATATGCGTCTTAGTGAATGTAAAAAAGCCACAGCAAAGAAACCCATTGCAGTCCAACTTAATGACACAAAATTCAAGAATGCATTTTGGGAACAACTACAAAACCAGTTATAAAACCACGCAAATGATACCCACTCCGAAGCATTAATTATTTTATACTGCATCTATATTTTTCTGTTGCAAACAATATCTTAGAAACGTATTTCGAAAGTATTTGCTATTCTTGTCTTTGATTGTTACAACCACTTTTTTCATATTTTATAAATATAAGGCATGAATTTTAAAGTATAAACTAGGGAGAAAACACGTCAAAAACTGTTGTTTCTCGGTCTTAGCATTGCGATAAAATTGCATGAGCGCATACAGTTATCGTTTATAAGTATTATATCCTAACAAATCTAAAATATGAAAGTTTAACGTAATTGAACAGTTTGAAAATAGGTAGATAAAATGATTGAGTAGGCCTCAAACTGTATATCGAGAGAAATAGTGACCGACTGCACAGATTCGATTGGTGGCAAACGGTAGATTATATTGTTTTGCCCATTTACATTTAGTATATTTATTCACTACGATATTATTTTATAGGTGAATAATGAGCACAAAATTTATCATGCATATACATATTTAAAACTTGGGCAAGATAACATACTTGATTTCTAGTTTTCACAATAACTTGACCCACAGATTTTCCATTAGACTGTGTTGCATGCATCCCGTCGCCATTATTATTAGCACTATTATTAACATGCGTATCAATACTACTACATTTGATCGACTTTGAAGAATTTGTCGATTGAAATTTATTTTGTGCAGAATAATCTTCATAAGATGACTGCAGTTTTGCTTCATATGTTCCACCCGACTCAACAGCATTTGATGGGAATTCGTACACCTCTTCAGAAACCATACGTGGATTGGACTCACTTTGAAAGTAATAAAAATATATATATATGTATATGTGAAATGCATCGAACTGTATTTTTGTCAACAATTGTGTCTTTACAAAAAAATTATTTGTAAGGAAAACTACACCGGAATCAGGAGCTAGTGAAGGGAAAGTATTTTTCTTATAAACGAATTCGATTGAATCGTTATTTATGAAAACAAGTGTTACAATTAACGAATAACAAAATAAGCAATGGTATGTATATATATATATATATTATACATTTATGCAAATTTACAAACAAATACAAGCATACACGTCGAAAACAAGAACTTTTTAATGTCATAAGAAAAATGCAAACAGTTTGAAATTCTATGCCAATCAAAGAAAAATACACTGAATAATAACAAACCAATAAATATTATGATACGGCATGACAGTCGGCTAATAAAATAAATAAGTAGAATGTATTTGAGTGATTAAGAATAAACATTCATTCAATTAACGTTTACCATATAAATTTTTTTTAATCTAGATTAACAGTGAATAAAAATCTTACACTAATAATCATACCCGACAATTAGCTTGTTTGATCTTTTGTGCGAGGTCAATCAATCATCCCTCTTTTAATTGTCATCAACGTCTATTATTTCCCGTTCATTTCGTGGGTGAGGGCTGTATCTGTGAGTATGATTCTATATATTGGTTTCCTATGAATTTTCTAAAGTTATCTACATGTTTTCTTAAATAGGTGACCATAGCGCATTCCAGTTTGCCGGATGATAAAAAAAGTAAAAATGAGAACTTGAAAAGAAACCATCAGTGAGAATTATGTTTTTTTTATGCAGCATACATATACATACATATGCAGCATATATACGGAAAATTGTTCGAAAATGTTTGACACCACATATATATATATATATATATATATATATATATATATATGTAGGACATGGCCTTTATAAGCTAAAATTATTTGGAACATTGCAGTAACGCATTCTAATAAATGTCAATTGTTAGACCCATATTAATAATGTTTTTAATCATTGTCCACAACCAATTAATATTAAGCGTATAATCAAGCTCTAATCAAGTTAAAAGCTTTTTGAACAATAATGAAAAAAATCCTACTTGTCGAGAAATCACTATTTTAGTATTACTTGCAAGAGAGTATAGACGATGAGAAATCACCAAAATTATAATTATATTAAACTAATACAACAGATGAGTAGCGATTTCGAACAAGTGAAAAGGACTATGATATAGCTGGAGAATACGGGTTGAAGACCTATGCTCTCCGAGGGGTAACAGGAGTATGTAATACAACAGACGAAACAAATATGACACAAATCATGTAGTGCCTAACAACTCCAAGACTTTTGGTTACTTTTCAATAAGGAACAAAATTACCAATTACGTAGATCCAGATTGTACAAACTTTAAAATCTTGGGTTACTCAATTTTGTCATTAATAATCGATTTATTTAGTTTGTGCCAATTAAATCTTTCAAGCACGTAAACTACTTGTAACTAAGATAACTTGCATTCAAAAATCTTTGGTTATGAATTATAAAGTTCAGACGATAGCAGATAAATAATTAAACGTGATTATTTAAACCATATTAATCAATTAACGAGAAAAGTAAGAATTTATGCGCATTTGAGTAATGCATTGATATTTTTCTCAGGACTTTTGTTTTTACTACAAGTTTTGGTCACGAGATTATGTCAAAAAAAATTATCCAATAAGTAAAAAAATTCATCAACACATAAAAACAAACCGCTTAAAAACAATAACTAAGTTTTATGCAATGGTTGATAAGAAAAGTTTTTATTTTAGTGTCACCATCCTTTTTGTATGCAAAACAAATGTATTTTAGCAAAACAACATCAGAAAGTAGCAAGTGTCTAAAAGGTCAAGGAGAATTATTTTAATGAAAATTCAAAGAGAACTATATTAGGCAAAAATAAATCAGGTATTTTACTGTCATTAGATGATTGTACTCATTCATAATGTAACTAAAATCATTAAAACATTGGTGTTCATGATAAACGTTAACAAAGAAAGAAAGACATGAGATGAATGAATATGATGAGCACACATAAACAACAATCTATTAATTGCAAATTAAATCATCAGCAATTAAAAACTACTCTAATGAATTAGGATACATAATGTATGGTTGTTAATACAAAGATTAATGTGATGCATTTTTAGTTAGTGATTTAAATTTGTTGAAATTACTAAACAGTTAACTAAACACCTTGTTGGTTACCTATTTTTCACACTATGAATAAACTGGATGCAACTAATAACAAATTACTTATCTTTGCTCAACGATACATGTTTCAAGGATAACAACTATCTTAAGAATTATGAAATGATAGTTATCTTACAATAATTTACAACTAATATAGAATGACATAAAAGTTAATAGCGGATTTTTTCCACACAAAAAAATGTTCATTTTGTTCCATCGGAGAACATAAACCACCTACTTTGATCTACTATCTTCAGGTTTTTTGGAGAAAATCAAATCCTTAGTAGATTCTTTGGCCAAATCCCATGCTTCTTTGAATTGTTCTAAAACATCGTCCATTACACCACGTTCTTTACCCACATGCCAATCATCAAAACTACCCAACCTAGGCGGGGGCAGATCTATTTCATGTTTGGATATTGTCACTCTAGGTTTGTCACGAGATTGGAATGTAAAGTTTTTGGATATGTGAGTTTCTTTATCATATTCATCAAGTGAATCACTTGAAATAATATAAGGATTTATATAAAGCATATATATATATATATAAGTACAAACACAATGCACGGAAAAAATGTTGAACAGAAAAAAGCCAAGCACAAAGTTAAAACGAAATACAAGGAGTGAAACACAAAACACAAAGAGGAAACACATAAGCACACAAAGCGGAAAAAACAATGATCCGAAATCAAATTATCCGGTAAACATTCGAGTATATACGTACACGGTATTGTGAGAGAATAGAGAGAAAGAAAATAATGAGGCAATTAGTGATGCGTAATAATAAATGATACGCTTAATACTCTAATTAAGTATGTTTGTAAAACAATATAAAAAGGTAGTAAAACTTAGAAAATATTCGAAATTTACTTTTGATAGTAGGGCATTTGTGAACTCTCTCTCTCGTAGCCTAAACCTATCGGCAAATTTAAAATACGTCTGCATGTGCTGCCAATAGGTAGTCGAAAATAGACGCTTTTGTAGATATTAGAAGTATAATTTGAGAAATTTTATATAGTACTCCTGAATCGGAACTGATTAGTTGACAGTAATAAGTTAGTCAGCTACAACGTAGAACTTCGTACGTATATCACTTCAAGTTTCCATAACACATTAGCAAACAGAGATAGAATTGTCAATCCAAATCCCATGGTAGTAGAGGTAGTAGAAGTATTAGAGTAATAAAGAAGCAAAAATATGTCTGGAATATTTCACTATCAATGTCTTATTATTCTAATTTCTTCAGTTTTATATTTCCGACAGAGACTTTTTCAGAAATTATAACTCCAATATTATCACACTGAAGTCAAATATTTACGTTAATGACATGAATTGATTTGTAATAGTATGTCTGAATAAAGAGTGAAAAGGTTTAGAAAACCATCCGTTAATAATCAAAAATATGGTTCATGTTACATGATTACGACATCATGCTACCTAATTTCCAGTGTCCCACATATTTTCACTTATTCATAGAACAAACAATTTCTGTAGAAAGTTAGAAATCAATAATTAGACGGTTAGCCTTTGGTGAGGTTTTGAAGACCTAGCTGAAATATTTGAAAGATTATACAGTATGATATTAACTTACGATCTTTGACCGTGATTCGCACTATTTCTGTACGAAGAATAACTCCAATCTGAATCATTAGTATTTCCATAACCTGTGTATATGTGACGACTAGCCTTGGCCTTTTGACGTTCTTGTTGTAGCTTTTCTGGGTCTTGTATGAGGTCGATTATTTCTTGAACTTTGATGCGGACTACAATACGAATGTTATAAATTAGAAAAAAAATATAATGAACTGAAGTACATGAACAAATAGCATTTATATACTGAACAATGTACAATATAATTAAAAATTGTTAAAACTCATCACATTTGTTTTTCCTATAGAATTAAGCTTTTTTCATCCTAAGGAAAACTTATCTATATGCATTAAGGTTTTCACTAAACGAAGTTCATCTTTTATCACTTAGTAAGCAGAACCCTGATGTTTACATGCAACCACGTAGTAATCATACAAGTAGTGTTTTTATGTTTAGCAGTATGCGAAAAAGAGAAGGCATACTTCGTAATTTTATCATGAAAACCATGAAACAAATAATGAGTCAATTTGAGATCTGAAAAACAGATTTGCAAAATAAATTCATGTCTATGTACCCAAAGTTGTGCTCGAGGAATTTTTCTTAGTTTACAAATTACTTTCTCTAGATGTTAAGATCCATCACTTAAATAAAATAAGTGTCCTACAAGTTGGATACAGGTGCGCTCAAAAATCTGCGCGCATTGTTATGAAGAAGCCTAACACTAGCAAACCGACCTAACTCTCTACTTTATGTCTGATAGACACATTTTATTACCTTAGAAGTACTAGGATATAAACAAAGAAGTGATACTTAAACCTTAATATTGATTTGCTACCGAATTTAGAAGCAACAACATTACTTCTATATTGAAGATAACTTGTTGATGACTAATAAACGAAGGCATTTTTGATCGGTAATCAATTAGGTGAATACAACTACGAAACAAACGTTTAGTAAGACAAAGGGTCTGGTTTTATAGTTTACTGTCTAATACGTACGAACAGAAGGAAACTCTATAGCAGAAAACTTGCACTTTTTTCAATGAAAGGTCCATTCGTAGCTGGTTAAGTTTATCTATAACTCACAGAGAACAGAAAGTCATTCATTCAGTTCAAACTCAGATCTTTCATAACAATGCTTAAATGCAATATGATCTGGTAACTGTCACAGAACTGTGTCATTTATTACATAAGAAATTTATGAAATTGTAAGTACTGATTACTTTAGGTAACATTTGAGAGAATAAGATAGCAAAATATTATACCAGGATAATAGGAATGAATAACAAACACCATGAGCTATTCATCACGTTTAATTTATTGTCTGACTACATAGTTTATCTCATTTTAAATTTCGAAGGGTCTCTCTTAAGTGCTTACTCAGGCAAGCACCTCTTTTAGAGTCCCATCTACAACGGCAATTTCTCAATCAGTTGATGGTATTACCAGTGATATTTCAGAGTTTCTTTATGATCCTGACGCCAATATTACATTTGATACCTGGTTCAGGAGTTATGAAGACCTTTTCAAAGTCAACCATTCTGACTGAGATGATACTTGGAAGGTGCGCCATCTCCTTAGGAAACTTTGTTCATCGGAGCTGGACAAGTATTGCAACCTAATTCTACCACAGAACCCACAGGACCGTTCCTCCGATGCTACAACTTATTGGTGATTACTAGTCACTTTTCAATAATCACTTTCGGTGCTTAAAACTGGTTATGAATAAGTTCGACAACTTCTTGACCCATGTCGGCATTGTCAACCATGACTGCGAACGGTTCGAGCTCAGATCCCTTTTTGACGACCAATTCAAGTCTCTTGCATTCATATGCAGTCTTCAATCACACGCATCCCCCGACATCAGAACTCGGTTGTTGAACCGCCTTGAACAAGACCCAACACTGACACTCAATGCGACCACCGATGAGTACCAACGCATTATCAACCTGCATCGTGACACCACTTTGGTCCAATCTGGGGGTCAAGGTGGTTCCACAGTTCACACTGTTCAGCATCAAAACAAATCTTCTAGATCAACAACCTTTAGTCCTTCGAACGCCAGTGCTGTTCCTGCCGCTAGTCACTACACACCGACTCAGCAGAAGCCCCCCTCGCCATGTTGGCACTGTGGAGTCTGGCATTTTGTGAAGTTCTGTCCATTCAAAGACAGACAGACAGATACAACGCACAACTTCATACATAAGTACATCAGTCCAGTTTGCTATACCACATCAGCACAGAGACGTAACTGTCAGTTCAAATCCAAGAGTGATAGTGATAGTAGAATTATTAGCAGCAATGGAGAAGATTAGGGAGCGAAGATATGATTCAAAAAGTATAATTCAGTGAGATAAATTTAGAAGGAGAATGATAGAGACTATGAGGAATTCAGAAGGTTAGAATGAAAAAGCACACAAAGAGTGGATGCACCTGCGCCATTGCAAACGATTCTGAGCCATGTCGTTCAAGGTCTCTAACCATCAGCGACTATCGTCTGGCGGACCCCAACCAGATAGCCTACATCTACCAACATGACTAAATCCAGTTGTCAATGGCTTCATGGATTTGTGCCATGTTTTGGTTTAGTCGCCCCTAACTTGCATCCAACCTACTACACCACAAAACATAGGTCGTCGAGGCAGTCGGTGGTTAGGCATACGTAACACATGTCCCAACCACCTCAACTGATGAAGTTTCAATGCTTCATCTATTGATTTGCCATCCTTACCTACAACTCGTTTCCTAACGATAGCATTGCTTACTCGGTCATCCCAGGATACACGAGCATTGCTTCGGATACACCTATGATCGAAATCCAGTAACCTACGAATGTCCTCTACTCTTAAAGGCCATGTCTCGCATCCGTATAGTAGGACAGAGGGAACTGCTGCGCAGTACACTCGTCCTTTGGTTAACAAGCGGATATCTCGCCTGCGCCATAAGTGACGCAGGTTGGCTAAAGCCGATCGAGCCTTCTGTATCCCAGCTGAGATTTCGTCAGTCACCAGGCCATCAAGATACGAGGAAGGGGCTTTTATGGGTATGAGGGCGGATGTTACTTCCCGGCTTCCCACACTGTGGAAGAGTTTTTCTTGAGGAACCTGAAAAAGAAGGTAGATTAGCATTGGTCTTAAAGACCTGGGAGCGTGACCGCAGAGACCAGGGGACAACTGCTTGAGGCCGGTTACGCACGGCCTTTTTATGAAAGGTTTTTTCAGTATCAGCTCCGCTCTTAAAAGCCCTTGGTGGGCAGCCTTACCCAAAGAGACGGAAATCGGTGAGTTAGGGGAGGTGTGACATTTTTAGAGTCAACCTGTTCTAACCTTTCCTTCCTTGTGAGGAGGCAATATCGCTGCAGATGCTGGTTGTCCGATGGAAACACCTTACTGCTGTCACACCCCTATGAAGTCAGCAGTACGACTTCGCCCTCAGACCTAGAGTAGCTGCTTTTAGTCTCATCGTTCTCCAATCGACCTGCCAGTATAGCTCGGTTGGGTTATCACGATAGGCAAGCCCTACCACCACGTCAAGGTAGCAGCTACGGTCCATTCAGAGAGCATGTGTGCGATCAGTCAGAAAGTTGGTCACAAAAACGGATTTACCAATCAGCCCAATTCAATAACGGTCGAGGTTCACAAATAAAGCGTCGGTTTCCCAAAAAGTCAGTTGCCTCAACAAGGATTTTAAGAGCAGTCTTCCACAATCAGCTTGGTCTCGGACTTTGTTCCAAAACAGCTTCCGTTTTGGAATTGCAGCCAGAAGCTACGGCAGTTTTTCGTCCAAAACGTACAGTCCCATACGCGTCTCTACCTCTGGTTGACGCTGAACTTCAGCGTTTGGAAAATGAGGGTGTTCTTGTACTTGTCTCTTATTCATCATGAGGTGCACCAACTGTAGTTGTTAAAAAGTTCAATTTCATACGCATCTGTGCAGACTTTTCCACAGAATTCAACGAGGCACTACAACAGCATCACTATATACTGCCGATCCCAGATGACATACTATTTTAAATGGTGGTACTTACTTTGCTAAGATGGATCTGGCGGATGCTTACCTTTAAATTCCTGTCGCTTTTAAATCAAGAGTTGTTGACAATTAATACTCACCGAGGGTTTTTTCAGCATACTCGGTTACTCTTGGGTATCAAAACTGCTTCAGCGATCTTTCAGCAGATCGTGGATACTATTTTGACAGATGTTCCTTGTGTTGCTACATACCTTGACGATATCCTCATTGCCGGCTCAACTGCTGATAAACTGAATGCAAGAACACACTCAGTTCTGCAATGCATCCATAGTAATGGTTTTTGCCTCCGTCCAGAGAAAACCCAATTTCTCTTACGTTCCGTTAAATACCTTGGTTTTATCTTTGATGCTTCCGGACAACATTCTGATCCTCAATATACTCATGCAATCTAACAAATGCCTGCTCTCACAGATGTCTCCTCACTGCGATCATTTTTGGGAATTGTTAGCTACTATTCAGCTTTCTTCTATCAATGCATGACACGCGATACCCATTAAATCATCTGCTAGAAAAGAATGCTACTTAGAATTGGTCCACTCAAAGTAAGTCAGATTTTTCAAAGCTTAAAGTCATGGCTAAGCTTCAAACTAATGCTAACCTACTACAATCCGAAACTACCCATTGTGCTTTCTGCTGAGGCTTCAGCATATGGACTGGGTGCTGTACTCTTGAATGTTTTTCCCGACGGTTCACAGAAAGCAGTGATGCATACTTCCAGAATACTAACACCCGAAAAACGTTACGACCAGATCGAGAAGGAAGCGTTAGTCCTAATTGTTGCTGTTCGGAGATTCAACAAACTCATTTACGGGCACCGTTCCAACTTGTTTGCTAACCTTAAGCCGTTGATATCAATTTTTGTATTAAAGAAAGGCATTCCAGCTCATTCCTGCGGAGAAACTAATGTTAAGGTGAAATATCTATCAGCAAAAAAAATATGAAGACAAAAGCAACAAAAAATTCTATGAGATGTTCTAAAATCAATCGCATGATTACAGAAGTCATTCACAGTAGCTAACACTAACAGTGGCATTAGTGACTGAACACTACTTATTTCACAAGTTGTATCGTTTACCTACTTTAACAGCTTTAGTCGTGTTCAAGTTTCCTCCTGTATAGTATAAAAGTCTAATAATATATAATAACATTACAGGGTAACGAATAATCGCTCACCATTCATTCCTTGATCTTTTCCATTATCATCGAAATATCGGAAAGATTCAAGCGTACGAATGTCGTATATATGATCTCGAGCACCTTGTAACACATAATCAGAACCATTCTTCAAAAGGAAGCTAAGGACAACTAAAGACTATAATTAAGAAAAATGAAATGCTTGAATGTATGTTGAAATGTTACTGTCAACTGAGTTATTAAATTATGAGAATAATGTTGCATCATAATATTGTGAATTTATTAATTCCTACTACGGAACGAAACTCAATAGTCTGTATCGTAACATCAGAAACCAATCAGTATAATAATGACATCGTGATATTACTACCAATTAAACACAGTTCTGTTTGGCAAAGATGTTGACAATATGCAGGGTATCTTGACCACCTTAAGTTAGTCAGTTACGACGTACAACTTCGTAATAGTGACGAACTTAGAAAACCATTACTTTATCCAGGATATATATTCTTATCTTGTTGGACAAATCGTAGTTCTTCAAAACATATGCCTGGGTCTATGTCGATAATTTGATCAAATGATGACTCGGATTCAAATTACAAGCTGCAGACTAATTATCAGTCAGTCACTTGGTTACAATGTAGAACTTCGTACGTACATACATTAGTTCAAGTTACCATATTATATTAACGCAGAGACGCAATCGTCAATTCACATCCCAAAGTAGTTAAGGTAGTAGACGTATTAGTGGTAAAGGATAAGATTAGGGTTTTAAGATACTATTCAAGAAGTATAATTCAGTGAGATAAATTTAGAGAAAGGTAGAGATGATGAGGAATTTAAAAGATTAGGATTTAAGGGAGCACAAAAAATGTATGCACCTGCGCCATTACAAACGGTTTTGAGCCAAGTCGTTCAAGATCTCTAACCAACACTTACTATCGTCTCGCGGACACCATTCAAATAGTCTAGACATACAAACATGGGACCACCTTAAGCAACAAGGCTAGTAGTTGGGATGCAATTATCCTCGTCCGAATGCAAAATGTTGCTTCAGGATTGGTTGCATCCTAATTAGTGATAGAAAGTGAAGTAGGTGGGCGTACCGACTGCTTCACTTATTCCGGAAGTTTCATCAATATAAGTGGTATGGTTTCTTAAGGCATCCCGGCATATACAGAAGATTGGACTCGTTTTCGCCAACTTACATCACTTATGGTGTGGGCTAGGCATGCATTTGCTAACCAAAAGAGGAGTCTACAATGCAGCAGTTCGCTGTTCTACGTTACGGGTGTGAAACGACCATTAAGAACGCAGGATATTCGTAGGTTACTAGTATTCAATCATACGTGTCTGCGAAACATTGTTCGTATATCCTTACTTACTTACTACTTACGCCTGTTAGCCCCAAATAAAGCAGAGACCGCCCACCAGTTTTCTCGAACCAACTCTGTCCTGGGCTTCCCTTTCCAGTTCTGTCAAATGCTTGTCCATTCTTCCCATATCTTTCTCTAGTTCTCGGCGTAATATGTTTCTTGGCCTTCCTCTTTTCGTTTCGCCTTGAGAGTTTCAAGTGAGGGCTTGTCCTGTGACTCAGTTGGGTACTTTTCGCAATGTGTGTCCTATCCACTTCCACCGCTTCTTCCTGATTTCCTCCTCCACTGGAATCTGGTTTGTTCTCTCCTTCAGTAAGTTATTGCTGATCGTGTCTGGCCAACGAATCCGAAGTATTTTACGTAGACAACTGTTAATAAACACGTGTTTCTTCTGGATGATGCCTTTCGTATTTCTCCAAGTTTCCGCTCCATACAGTATGACTCTCTTGACATTTGTATTGAAAATCCTGATTTTGGTTTTGGTTGAAAGTTGTCTGGAGTTCCAGATATTTTTCAACTGTAGAAATGCAGCCCTTGCTTTGTCGATCCGCGCCCTCACATCTGCATTGGATCCACCTTGGTTGTCGATGATGCTGCCAAGATATGTAAAGGTGTTAACGTCCTCCAAGGCATCTCCATCAACAGTGATTTGGTCGGTGCATGTTGTGTTGCATCGGAGAATTTCGCTTTTCCCTCTATGTATGTTGAGAACTACTGCTACACTGGTCGTCTTCTCTTGCATTTGTTGTTGCGTGTGAGATAGAAGAGCCAGGTCATCTGCGAAGTCAAGATCGTCCAGCTGCGTCCTAGCTGTCCACTGAATACCGTGCTTCCTTACAGATGCTGAAGTCTACCTAATCCAGTCGATCACCAGGAGAAAGAGAAAGGATGAGAGTAGACAACCTTGCTTGACAACGGTCTGCACCTCAAACGAGTTTGTCAGCTGTTCTTCGTGTACGATTTTGCTGTTGAATCCATCATAAGAATTCCGTATGATTTTAACTATTTTCTCAGGCACATCGTAGTGTAGAAGAAGCCTCCATAGTGTTTTCCTATCCATGCTATCGAACGCTTTCTCGTAGACGATAAAGTTGATGTGGAGTGGTGAGTTCCATTCTATTGATTGTTCCACAATGATCCGTAATGTAGCAATTCGGTCAGTACACGATCGATCCTTATGAAATCCAGCCTGTTGATCTCGAAGTTGGGCGTCTAAGAATAAATCAACTCATCAAATTAAGTACTTAGTCACAGACACATAAGGCTATACTTGGTTATCGTCCTTAGGAAAATAAAAAACTTGATAAACCTACATGTACCCGATTATTATGCAGAAAGAAATCCACTTAAGAGCGTCGGGGTTGGATGCAAGGTTCTACGTATAAAATTTATGGTTTAAAACTTCGAATAACCGGTGAAGCAAAGGAGATAAAATCCTTTCTGACTGACCACACGTTTCAATGAACAAGATTATATACACTAAATTGATGAATTCCTACACAAGTAATTCGGCTACTAGTCGTTCATATAATCACATATTAGTGAACTTTGATAAAAAAAACCTAGTTTCGAAAACAACGAAGATTAAAATTAAACATATCCTCCATTTATAGAGATTTCTGTCAATCATATTACGCTACCTATTGAGATTTCGGTAACCGAATTATATCACCAGGATAAAAGAAGCAGGAGCGAAAGTAAAATAGACAGACAGACAGTGATAGCAATAGTAGAAGTATTAGCAGTAATGGGATAAAGGAATGTGCGAAGAGTTAGTCGTGGAGATAAGAGAGGTATGTGTGGGGGTAAGGAGTATTTGATTTTGACCGATTTGGTCTCGTGTGCTGTTATGGGTATGAGGGTGGCTGCCCACACCCATGTTTTGGAATGAATTTCGAAATGAAGTAAACTTGCCTGTGTGCTTGTTTCAATAGGATCATAATTTGGTTAACGTGAATTTTAATTGTTTTGAATGGATCTAGGTTTCCGAAATGCTTTGTGCATTTATTCTACTTTCATCATCTCATGTAATTTGATAAGATTTCCGGAATATACCTTTTGAGATTTGCTCAAAATTCTCTACGGTTTTGAACTTTTTGTTTAATTTCCAGTTGTTCTTGAAATTATATATATAACAGCTAAGGATATGAATACAGCTATACATTCAATGTGCATAGACCACATCAGTCTCACATGGAATTCGGTACCTTGGGACACAACTGAAGAGTTTCAGGATCGAATTCAAGCTTAGGAAACTGATTGAAAATGTTGTCAGTGAAAGGAGCTGATGATTAAGGGTGAATGATTATGATGAAAAACACAAAAATGACCAGCGGCATTTCGAAAACTGAGATTGATGTTGTTCAGGTCTATAGAACTATCATAGGCTAATCACTCAGAATTACGGCTAGATGTTACAGTTTCTGAATTTCAAGATCTGATCGTAAACTTTTTGAACCTGGATAAGAATACGTCCAGGACCTAATAAGAGATGAACCAGGTCACATTTGAGATGTACTCGAACATCGAATGTCACAAATATCAGGTAAATGTGCCAGAACGACTAAGAAATATGAACCTAAATGTTAAAATGACGTCACGATTTCTTCTTTAAAAAAATGAGACATCACTTTTCTCAATTAGCTTGATGTAGGTTGATATGGTCTTATATTGGTTCTCAGTCCCATGAGCAATGATCTTCGTAACAACTATTCGTCCCATTTATATAAGGCTAGTCACCTGAACATTTCCTGTAAATCCAAAAACCAAGATTCAGTAGTCTACATCTGAAAGTTGATTACTCACATCGAGGCACAATACACTGCAATATTGTTCAGCAAAAAGCAATACACAGATTATACAGAATTCCTGGGATGTGTTTGTACTGCAAAATCATGCATGAAGGATAGGTCAGAGACTCGTTCCAAGTGGAGACCAGAATCAGACAAGGTTTCTTAGTCTCAACCATTCTTTCTCCTGCTGAACGACTGGATTATGAAGAGGTCAACATCCGAGAGGATGCAAGCGACACAGTGAACAGCAAAGATGCAGCTGGAGGATCTGGACTGCGCAAAGGTTCTAGACTTTATGTTCCATACGCAACAACAAATGCAGGAGAAAACAACCAGCAGCAGCCACCGTAGAAGTAGGTCTCAACGTACACAATGGAAAAATTAAAATCCCACCATACAACACAACATGCACCAATTAAATCGAACCAAACGGAGCATTGCAGGTTGTAGAAACCTTTACATATCTGGCCAGAATCATTGGTGAACAAGGTGTACCGAACGCAGATGTGAAGGCGCGGATTGGCAAAGCAAGAGCAGCATCTCTACGATTGAAGAACGTCTGCAACTCAAAACGACTGCCTGCCAACCAACACCAAAGTCAGGATTTCCCATACAATTGTCAAGACAGTTTTTCTGTATGGGGCGGGAACTCGGGGGTCCACGAAGGCCACCATACACAAGATACAAGTGTTTATTAACAGTTGTCTACGCAAGATAGTGAGAATCCTCTAGACAGACACCATCAGCAACATTGTACTGTGGGAGAGGATAAACCAGATTCCAGTGGAGCAGATTAAGAAGAAGCAGTGGAGGTGAGTAAGACGTACACTGGGGAAAGCACTCATTTGCACCGCAAGACAAGCCCTCACTTGTAATCCTCAAGACCGAATGCAAAGAGGAAGCTTAAAACATACCTTACGCCGAGAATTGGAAACAGACATGAAAATAATGAGGAATAATAGAATAGAACTGGAAAAGGAAGCTCAGGACAGAATAGGCTGCAGAACGCTGGTCGGCGGCCAATGCTTCATTGAGGGAAACAGATCTAAGCTGCTAAACAAGCAAGCAATATTGCCATCAGTTGGTGAGTCATATCGTACTATCGAGGATTTCGGGAATCAACTCTTTCATTAGGCCATCAAACCATACTGTTGAGTAACGTGCAGATAATTTATTAGAACTAGTTAATCGCAAATACATCTGTGCCGAAGTTGAAAATTTTACAGATTATGACTTAATAGCAGATAGGTGATTACGATCAAATCGTGCGACTGGAATACAGAGTAATAAGTTCCTTAAGCAACTTAAGACGGCAACCAATAGCCCGATCCTGCACACAGGCGATGTTCGAAATGATTCAGAGACCATATAATCGTAATCCGTCTCGCTTATTAATGAGACTCGTATACAACGCAGTTCGCTATTTAGAACAGCCTAGAGTACGTAAATTGAACCTAGGCACAATACAAAGCGTGGCATGAATTGAAGCAAAGCTACAGGATATGGTAACAATCAGCCCAGTTTTTCTCTGTTCACACGTTTGGTCCCGACTCTCAACTTTTGGCTCCGTAGGCCATCGGAAGAGAGCGCTATCAATTAAACGGCTAATGAATCACTGAGTTCGAAAACATGGTATCGAAAACCATAACTAACATTGCCTACTGATTTTTTGCGTATGATAGACATCTACAACATTTAACAGACGTGATATATTATGCTCCACTCGAAAAAAATTCTTGCCTTATAAACTCGCCTCCAACTGCATCTATCATCAGGATGCATTCTTTTCCAGAGGGTAGACATGACTTCCAGATAGGTTTCATAGGTATATGTATAATCTGCCAGCTTTTGTAAGAGGCGACCATGTGGACAACACATTTCATCATTAGTTGCTTCTCGAACCTTCAGTTCCGCCTCGGTATAGTTCATCATGATATTAGTTCTTCGAAGGTAGTTGTGAATAAACAGAACCTACACTTTGTCAGCCAATTCTTTACCCTTAAATATTATATCCCGGAGCATGCTTCTTGGTTAGTGCTAAAAACCCTCCGGATAGCAATTTGGATTTCTGCGCTGCCAACAAATTACGTATTTTGATACGGACAAACAGGTAACCGTGCATTAAAACATTGGACATCGTATTGTCATTATCAATCTTACTTATAAATCCATGGCAGATTAGCTTTCTGAATATTTGATCGTTACTGCTACTATATCATTTAGTAAAATGTTTCTGAGCTGAAGATGCTAGGCATGCTTGAGACATTTATCAGGTAGTTCTGTAGGTTGGTATAATTATTTTAGTTTTGGTGGTTTCGAAAGATCACATCGTACCGCCATTTAACCTTCAATTAAATCCTAAATATTCTGAGGATGGTTTTGATAAAAATTTGTCTTATAAGGCCTAGTCATTAGACTCAGTAAGAAGTAGTTTACAATTTGATAAGTCTAAAGACTAGTGTCACGAAGTCTTCACAAATCTCGTATACGTGTAACCTTGTCCACAATGTAGCATAGACATGGACTGCTATCTACCGGATTTTCAAAATAAAATACTTAAGATGGTGGCAGTACAATTTCGGCTGACACACAAACCAACACATCTTCATGTTTTTACCTTAGCCGAGTAATAAAACATGAATAGAGAGATACATTTAGAAGGATGCATTATTCTTACGACTAACAATTCAACCTTCTAGCCTCTCAGTGGCACCTCTTTTACTGAAGCAAGTTATATATTCTTAAGCAAAATTCGTTTGCTAAAGAATTAAGTTTCGAAGACTTGCTCATTCATTACATCTCGTAGGGATTTTAAGTTATATAGTGGACCACGTATTTGTTAACCATCTCATTTTTACTTACAGTGGTGACAGATTATGTTGCCAGTACTCTTTATAAATCGCAATCAGGGCTCACTACACTTGAAATTCTGTTTTGGTCTACTCCAACACGTCCAAGTATCTGAAGAATAAATATTACGGCAGCCAAAGGTTAGGCTTTCTTTACAAAAAGGTTGGTCAATGCAAACCACCTACAAAAATTAAAAAGGTCACTCATTATATGGGCAGCTCACAGTAAAATTATCGTCTCTTCAAACGTGGATGAGACGGTACAAAAGATAATACTATGTAGTACGCATTCTCGTAACTTGATATAACATTTAGTCGTGAATCCTCTAAAGTGAAGTGTGGCTGGAAGAGGGGTAAATAGAAGATGAACATACATATATTTTCCGAAAATTGCGGAACGCGGTTAACAAACATTCACTGAATCCATCCAAAACGACTGTTTGCTTATGTTAACGAAAAGGTGAAGTTAACTTGTGAAATTCCATTACCAGGGTTTAAGGAGATCTCAAACATTCCAACTACATCAGCTACAATAAAAATTTGTCGAAATACATCACTAATGTGTATCCAGAATAGGATGCATATATCTCAGGTTGGTACACTGTTGAGCTACTAAAAGAAGTATCGTTATTTATGATCGAAAAAGTAGCTCTTCGTTTGGTAAGCTTATTGTAACCTGACAGGCCAAATGGGTTTTAAGCATTGAACTATCGAGTTTTGATGTTGCAGAAGGATGCTTTTTAGAATATTCACAGTGTCCTCCAAAATAAAATTTTCCACAGTGAACTGACATGGGATTAGAAGAAACTCATTCTTAGTTCTATCTTTAGGATAGGAATAAGCAGCTCTCATAAAAATACCAATCGGTCAGTCTGGCTAGTGTCGTAGTTGACATGTTAAAACAAATGTCCGAACTAAGTTATTCAGCTACGTTACGTCTGTTTAATCCTGAAAACATAACTATCTGCAGACCGCTCTATACAGTATGACTCTCTTGACATTTGTATTGAAAATCCTGATTTCGGTTTTGGTTGAAAGTTGTCTGGAGTTCCAGATATTTTTCAACTGTAGAAATGCAGCCCTTGCTTTGTTGATCCGCGCCCTCACATCTGCATTGGATCCACCTTGGTTGTCGATGATGCTGCCAAGATATGTAAAGGTGTTAACGTCCTCCAAGGCATCTCCATCAACAGTGATTTGGTCGGTGCATGTTGTGTTGCATCGGAGAATTTCGCTTTTCCCTCTATGTATGTTGAGAACTACTGCTACACTGGTCGTCTTCTCTTGCATTTGTTGTTGCGTGTGAGATAGAAGAGCCAGGTCATCTGCGAAGTCAAGATCGTCCAGCTGCGTCCTAGCTGTCCACTGAATACCGTGCTTCCTTACAGATGCTGAAGTCTACCTAATCCAGTCGATCACCAGGAGAAAGAGAAAGGATGAGAGTAGACAACCTTGCTTGACAACGGTCTGCACCTCAAACGAGTTTGTCAGCTGTCCTTCGTGTACGATTTTGCTGTTGAATCCATCATAAGAATTCCGTATGATTTTAACTATTTTCTCAGGCACATCGTAGTGTCGAAGAAGCCTCCATAGTGTTTTCCTATCCATGCTACCGAACGCTTTCTCGTAGACGATAAAGTTGATGTGGAGTGGTGAGTTCCATTCTATTGATTGTTCCACAATGATCCGTAATGTAGCAATTCGGTCAGTACACGATCGATCCTTATGAAATTCAGCCTGTTGATCTCGAAGTTGGGCGTCCACGAAGTCCTTCATTCTGTTTAACAATACACTGTTGACGACTTTGCCTGGTATTGAATGGAGAGTGATGCCTCTGTAGTTCTCACACTTGCTCAGATCGCCTTTCTTTGGTATTTTGATCAGGTAATCTTCTTTCCAGTCTAATGGTAGTTGTTCCTCATCCCAAATCTTCTTGAAGAGGATATGAAATATTTTCGCAGTTGCTTCCACATCTGCCTTCATTCCCTCTGCTGGAATGTTGTCTGGTCCTGCTGCTTTGCCGCTCTTGATTTGTCTGATGGGCGTACAGATCTCCTCATTTGTGGGTGCGTCAATTTTAATTGGGAGGTCCGTAGATCCTGATTCGATGTTGGGTGTGTTCAGTGGAGTTGGTCGATTCAAGAGTTCCTTAAAGTGCTTCACCCACCTGTTTTGCTGTTCTTCAGTGATTGCTCATTACTTTGTTTCCTTGCTTTTCACTGGTCGTTCTGGTTTACGATAGTTTCCGGCTAGCTTCTTTGTGTTTCGTACAGTTGTCTTAAGCCTCCGTCTCTTGCAGCCTTTTCTGACGTCATTGCTAGATCTCCCTTATTTATTGTACTAATGTAATTGTTTTTTTTACGTTTAGAAACAGATAAAGTTTGAAACTAAGTTGACCTTCTCTTACTATAGCTTTACTACAGACTCCGTGCTCGCCAGTACTGCGTTTACTGTAGAATCTTTTTTGAATGGTTTGTTTTTTGGAAAATCCCTCCATGTATATATATTTGTGTTATGATATGACTGACTGTTTCTGTAGACTTTTTGGTACTGTATTTGATTCCATTTTGAGATTTTATCACTGTATATTGTTATTATTTCTATATTTTGTACTTATATTGAAGTTTTTATGTTTGCTTCTGAACTGCACACATGTTGTTTAAATTTGATATTTAATATGGCTACAGCCGTATTTGGATTTGATACCGTGGCAGTTAGAACTAGTAACACTTATTCTTTTGGAATCAGATACCCATCAGGGTAACTTAGACTTGGAAGGTGTATTAATAGTCAGGTAGTTGTTTGTATTTCCATTTTATTATAAAAATAGACCGCTTTCTCCTAGAATTATTGTGTTTTGATATTGGACTGGGTGATAGCGCGTTCAACCTACACCCACTGGAATCAAAGTGAACTGCTAGGGTAGAAAATTCATCTACATTTACTGTTGTAGAATTACATCTGTAGGACAAAATAAATCCTACATACGGTGAGTCTGTCATTTTTCTATCCTATTTACTTACTACTTTAACTGTTTGTAGTATATATCGATATTTTTTTGCATGTATATATTAAATAAAACAGCTTTTGAAAATGGTGGATAGACTAAAAAAATGACGATAGCCTATAAGACTCCCAAATACAGGTCCATAAATCCCGACCTGTCGCTTTTATTCCTCACGACCCATAGGTCTGAATCTCAGTTGGGATCCGCCGCGTCGCGAACCACTGACAAATGTTTGCCTACGCCCTGAAGTCTCTTCCTTGGGACCACATTGCTGCTGTCCGTGAGATTGTTCTCAACCCTACAGCTCCTGATGTCTACGATCGTCTTAAACAGGCTATTCACAAACACTTCCTCCCATCGAGGGAGGAACAGTTGAGAAAATTATTGGCACGTCACCCTCTGCGTGATGCCAATCCAAGCCACCACCTCACTCTCCTGCGACCTTTGGCAGGACCTAGGACAGCTGATTCTGACATAGTCAGATAATTCTGCCTCAAAGCATCACCAGCTCATTTGCAACCAACAATCACTGCTCTTCTCGAGGGCACGCTAATTAACAGGGCTGTCCTGATAGCAGAGAAGATATTAGAGCGGATCGGCTCGCGATACAACTGCATAGTTGCCTCTACGTTGACCTCGAAACTAATCACCTTCAGGCTCAACGAAACCAGGGTTGCTGTAACCACAGCCATCTCAAATTTCGAGACCGTTCTTTCGTTCCTGAACCCTATGTCCCACGAGCCCGCTTTTGATCAAGAAAGGCCGCAAGTAGTCCCCCCCAGCAGGCATCTTCCAAGCCAGCTTCCGCTAAACGCGAGTTTGACAATTTACTAGCTTTAGGTATTATTCGTCCTTCTCACAGTCTATGAGCCTCACCTGTCCACATGGTTCGCAAAAAGGATGGGATAGTTCAAAGTTGTAACAGCCAGACGAGTTTGTGAAAGGAACTTGCAGAAATAGTGTTTCTCAACAGGATGCGAGACATAGAACACCAAGTAGAACTCAATAGCTTCTTTTAAACATTTAACATGAGCCTAACAACGTAAAAGGAAGGAGGGTGGAGTTACTGACGAGCAAACATTGATGGTATGGGCGATAACTTCGAACAACCCATGTTTGTGGGGCAGAAAATTTTGTTTGCTTTTGGCTCTTTAGATTGATGAGACGACTAATCAGTAACACTGAGGTTGCTCTTACACGCTTGCTACTTCTGTGGTTCATGTTTCCAAAACTATGTTGAGGTCGCTATTCTGTCGAGATACCCGCAACATTCTTACTCAGGCGCTAACAGTATGACTTAGAGGTTGGCATTCAATAATAAAAAAAACAGTTAGACAGTGCGAGATTTTATTCATCAAATTTTTATTTTTACAAACTCTACTCTTTCAACTAGAATTTCGATTTCAACGTACATAAATCCAGCTTCTTACTTCGACTTCTCTTCTATCCACCTGACACTGCACAACTCTTCCTTCTTTTTGCTGTACTCCTTTATCTGTGTTATATACTTATATTCCCATAATTTACTTTAATTTAAGTGGTCAGTATGAATTTTATCTTGACTTACTACTGTATTGACTACTTCAACATGACAGGTTAAGTAGTGCTTTGGTTATATATATACACTTGCCACACTGCTGCCTTTTTCTCTCTCTCTCTTCTCCTTTTCAGAACCCCATTCACGGTGGGAAATCCTTGGCGACTCTAGGGAACATGCACCCTAGGTACATGACTGTCTGGATCACAGCTCGTATCAAGCGCGTTCTATATGACCTTTCCCAACAAATTCACTATTGATCTCGGCAAATCGCCAAAAGAACCTATTGTGCATCTTCCTTCCTTATTTGTACTCTACTATTGAAAATGAGGCTGTATAAGACTGTTTCTGTCAGTGACATGGTGTAAATATGCAATCAGAAAATGACTCTTATACTTAATTTAACTGCTATAACTTTACAGTAATTGTGAAAGCATTTGTGACAATTTGATCTAGCCTGTAAACTGGCGTGACTCTTGTAACGTAGTTATTTGAGAATAAATTATTATTATTATTATGATAAGTTGGCGACCATGCGGAAACTACAGAGCATTTAACATAGTAGCACGTTTCGATAGCTATCCCGTCCCCCACATGCACGACATCGTGGCATCACTCAAAAGCATGACTATCTTTTGTAAGATCGACCTGGTATGAGCATATCAACAGATCCCATTCGCTGTTGAAGATATCGAGAAAACTGCTATCACTACTCCTTTCGGCCTGTTTGAGTTCCTACGAATGCCATTTGGATTACGGAATGCTGCTCAAATTTTCCAGAGGTTTATCGACAGCATAGTACGAGACTTTGATTTTGTTCACGTCTATATTGATGACTTGTTAATCGCATCATCAAACGTAGATGAACACTATCAACATCTGACACTCTTATTCCAACGTCTCTAGGATAATGGAACCATGATCAACCCAGAGAAGTGCGAACTCGGCAAAGCAGAAATAAAATTCCTGGGTCATGTTATTAGGCATGAGGGTATTTTACCTTGTGAAGATAAAGTACGTACGATCATGGAATACGCTGTACCGTCTTCACTCAAAGAACTGAAGGCTTTTCTCGGTTTGATTAACTTCTATCGACGTTGTATTCCTCACGCAGCAGAACGGTTATGACCATTAACCGACTGACTTCGCGGTAATCAACGTAAATAAGAATTGGAAGATGCCGCGCGTACTGCATTTTTAGAGGTAAAAAAGCTATAGCCGAAGTCCTGATCCGTCAGCCACACTTAGTACAGCGGTTGATGCATCAGATTTCGCTGTAGGAGCCGTTATACAACAGATCATCTGTGGAGTTTGGCTACCTCTCGCATTTTCCTCACAAGCCCTACTCCCACTCAGACGAGATATAGCACTGTAGGTCTCGAACTGCCCGTCTCGTCCTCGATGCCCTTGATGGGCTGTCTCATCCAGGTATCGTAGTCACATTACGTTTCATCGCTGCACGATACGTCCGACCTTCCATCAATAAGGATTTCCGTATATGGATAAAGAAACGCTTACAGTGTCAAAGATCAAAATTGCACAGGCACGTCGCCGCCCCCATCGGCACATCTGCTACGCATGATGCTCGCCTCGATAATGTTCGTATTGACATCGTCGGGTCGTTTCCATAATCGCATGGGCATGATCACATACTTATGTGCATCGATCGTTTTACAAGATGGCCCAAAGCTATTCCCATCACTTCTATTACGGCGGAGACAGTTGCTCACCGCTTCGTAGAACGATGTATAGCTCTGTGCGGTTGTCTCTTGACTGCCACAACTGACCGAGGACAACAGTTCGAGTTCGAATTATTCTGCTCACTGACCCAGCTGCTTGCTTCGGAACGCATCAGCACTACCGCATACCATACAGCTTCTAATGGTTTAGTTGAACGGTTTCATCACCAACCTGAAAGTGTTGTTTAAGCACACGAAAACAACAACTGGTACGGAACCTTACCGCTCATACTCTTAGGTATCAGAACGAGCCCAAAGGAAATTATTCAATGTTCCGCCGCTGAATTTGTACACGGCTCGACACTGCGTCTGCCCATGGAATTTTCGAAACCACGGGGCAGCGATAACTTCAATAAATCAGACTACGTCTCTCAAGAGTTATCGACCTGTTCACACGTTTTTATACGAATCGATTCGGTACGCAAAGCTATGCAACAATCTAACGAAGGACTTTTTCACTTGATTTCTCGTCGTGAAAAGACCTTCAAGGTTGCTCGACATGGCCGCGTCGATATCAACAGCATTGATTGTCTCAAACCAGCACACGTCGTTGACGGTGCACTACTTACTAATCCAAGACTCAGTGCTAGACCTATCAAACCTACTAGCGTGATCCTTAAAGCTACTTCGGATCCCAAGCTAGACAAATCAGAGGCCTCACTCTCACGTCCCAGCCAAGAGCACGCGTCATCTGCACTATCCACGGATGAGACTCCGGTCTCACTTCCAAATCGACAGAGTATGGCGCCCCTGAATTCGGATGAGATTACTGGCTCACGAGGTACGCACGAGACTACCGTATCGCGTCCCGGTCGCTGCATACGCCTACCTGCGCGTTTTCTCTAATAACCGCCCAGGCAACAACGGGTACGCGATAGGACACTATCCTCATTCTATATGTATGCTATAATTATTCTTTCATTCTTTATCCTGAGCCCATGCCTATGACAATCGCCGACTTCAGTCAATCTTCAGACTCTGAATACGAGCTACGCTGGTATGGCACGCCAACCCGAGCAGCAAACCTGGTACTTTACTATTGATACATTTCAATGTAAAAGACTTTCGGTGACAACTATAGCTTCATTGGTCGCTTCACGTCCATAAAACCTTTCGCACTACAATCGCACGATAGTCGACTAGACCCGCTCCGCACAAAACCGCTACATATCGAAAGTGTAAACCCTTTCTAGGGGGGGCGATGTATTGATATGCTATTACGAAGAAAACACAATTGCTGAAATGGAAACATTTATTATTGTACTTAATTCTGACAATAACTGTTATATTGTACTACTTATTTAACCGTAATAAAGACTGTCTCTCGCACGCCAAGCGTATCATTCCCACACCGTTTGTCTCCTCTGTGGTTGTTAGCCACTCCTGTATTCTGGTCTTGATATTATTTCGACATCACAAGACCAGCGATAAATATACTTCTTCATCCAGAACAGTCCTTTCTTTGAATTCTGGATTTGTCGGGATTTAACTTAGTAATCCCGCGAAGAATTATATTTATATCAACTCACTACAATTGGTGATCGACGACTACGAACACGCTTCAAATGCGGTGTTAGTTATTTTATAACTAAGTGTAGTTATACCATAACTAACCAATCAGACTGTTTTGAGCGCTCACCACGTTATCTAGTCTGACCGGTCTGTAAACCTTCATCGTTGTAAATGACCTTTTGATTGAAGGACGTTATTATTTTATTATATTGATGTGACACATGTTTTATTCATTTTCTAAAGACACGCTATACCGATCGGTACGTTTGTTCGTCTTACTTGATAATTGTAATTTCCTTATTTATTGTACTAATGTAATTGTGTTTTTACGTTTAGAAACAGATAAAGTTTAAGACTAAGTTGACCTTCTCTTACTATAGCTTTACTACAGACTCCGTGCTCGCCAGTATTGCGTTTACTGTTGTAGAATTACATCTGTAGGACAAATTAAATCCTACATACGGTGAGTCTGTCGTTTTTCTATCCTATTTACTTACTACTTTAACGATTGTGTAATATATATGGTTGTGGTAAACTTTAATTAATATTGAAGTCTGAGCTCTATTTTTAGGTCGGTTGCCTATGCTCTATCATAAGTAACAGGCGTAAATAAATGAACGGATCTATTTTTCGCAAACACTGTCGGAAAACACTGTTTCTACTTGTTCTATGTTACAAGCAAACCAGACACCCCCATCTCCTGTATAATCACTTTTATATCTGTGAAGCATATCACAATGATATTAATTTGACTAACGGTATAAATTGTAAGTTTTAGGTCAACTAACAGATAGTTCGCAGATGGGAATGATAGGTAGCTGATGAAAGAATATGATGAAAATTCATATTAAGGTTTCATGAGTAAGGTGATAAGAGAGTAGGGAAGCAGAATGTTTGCACTTCTGGGATACTAAAATTCAATGAACTGGTAATACATTGACTAGAATGCACTCACAAGGATTCCGGATAGTTTAAGCTTTTTGAGATTGATGATATTTGAGCGGCATCCAAAGGTTTTGTAATCTATCTATCTACGGGAAACGAAAACTGAGAGTAATGCGAAAGATAAGATAGTTATTTGGCTTTAAATAACAAAGAAAAAGTGAATTTTAGGGATAGGAGCCTAAAAGCGTGACATATTATTGTTAGTACGAGAAGAGAAGTCGCGTGTCTACCTTTTGAGGATACTTACATTATTGACAATGTGAGTGCAATATATTCATGGTCTGTTAATAGTTTCTAACGTTAGTTTAGATACTGAGTGGACAACAAAAGTGTGCCTTGCAATTTAGGTCTCCCATCAAAATGGACAAATCCTTTGGTGAGCATTTGTCAACGATTGACTGCAGCCCTTCGTAGAATTGATCTTTAACGTCATCATTGTAGTCATTGGTAGGTACATAGCATTGGATGACGTTCATCGTAATGTCCTCCTTCTTTGTTTCTAAGGATGCTTTAATGATCCTTGGTCCATGAGATTCCCATCCTATCAGTGCCTTTTGTGCATGTTTGGACAGCATCAGTGCAACTCCTTGTGTATGTGAAGCATTTTCCTCTTCATGACCAGAGTATAACAGCAGTTCCCCTGAAGCTAGTCTCAGTTGTCCTACCTGTGTCCAATGCGTTTCACAGACGCCGAGCTCCTCGAGTTTGTATCTTTTCATTTGTGCCGCAGTTTGAAGTAGTCTTCCAGTCTCCTACAATGTACGAACGTTCCATGTACCTCAAAGAATGGTTGCGCTGGTAGCCAGAAAAGGCATCGGTCCCGTGACTTCCGAGGGAACTAGTCTTTCATCACGCGACGTAATAATTCTTCTTCCAACTCCCAGGGCAGAGTTAAATTTGTTTGAATTATTTCTTCTGGTTAGCGTTTTTTGGCAGGTCAAGTTATAGTTGGGATGGGGGCGCCAGCCCCTTGCCCAACCCTCCTCCTTTATCCGGGCTTGGGATCAGCAGTAGCCTTGAAGGGTCTACAGGCGGAGTTCCCTGCTCCCACCAACAGTAAAAGGTTACGTCTTTGATGTTCCACCGGAGACATTTGAAATTTTCTGAAAATTTAAATTCCAATCCGTATTTTCTTATTTTCAAAGCAGTTTTTGTTTCTATTTCTAGTAGACAAAAAAATTGAAAAGCCTGTAGATGCTGATCAACTACTGTCAATTACAAGGAACTCAAACTCCCTGTAGCATTGTGAGTTCCTTCTTGTTTAAGTGTTATCAGTTTAACATATTTTCATTTTCCCAATTCATTAACATACAAACACCTTGTCTGCTTATCGATTTATCCTTTTACACATTAATTTTAAACACTATTTCAACCCTTTTTCCTTTAGCTCCCTATCCTTCCTATGTCCAAACTACCTATTAACTGACACATACCTTACAATATATACCATTAGTTTACTTAAAATCAGTTTGTTATGCTACGAGGATATTTTGTCCTACATACAGAAGGCAAAGTTGTATGGTATGCTCGTAACGTGGAGCTGTTAGAGAAAGTGAATTCCAACAAGGTGAGTAAAAAATAGAGCGTAGACTAGAAAACATGGCTTAAGATCTACCATTAAACTTAAGAGAGCTTAACATCACAAAAGGATAGAGGGTAGTGTAGCTGACTAGCGTTCATAACGGAGAGGCGATAACCTCAATCCACCCGTGTCTGTGTGGCAGAACATTTTGTTTGCTTACGGCTCCTTAAGATATAGCAAAATGTAACAAATCAGTAATATTGATGTTACTTTTCCTAGTTAACCTCGTCTACGACTCATGTTTGTAACCTTGAACTGGTCTTAACTTCCTACCAAGAAATCCTATTAGAAGCAGATTTGGACAATTATGCAGAAAAGAAGCTCATTCACAACTTCTTGAGCCACAGAGTTAAAAATAGAAAGAATAAATAAGATAAAATAAAGGCATAAGATCACTGAGCCTCATTATTATAGTCTGTACATCAACATTATTGCTAACAAGTTGGTTCTTCTGAATTTTCTCTATTCATACGATTAACTGCCCATTCTTTATCTTACTGGTGACTTGTCTTCATTAGCCTACATATGTGCGGGCGCACATTTAGTGTTCTGATATTAAAAAAAGAATGAGTAAACATACTTTTGTTTTATCCAGAAACGTTTGTGCTGAATCATTGTTTGTCTTTGAACAAGAATATTTTCTATCCTGCTACTCGCCCCGTTCACTCTATTTCTCTTTTTTCAGCACCTTATTCCAATACCTACGTATTACTCTGGATATTTGCCGATGAGTTGGTTACTTCACCCAAGGGCCTATTAATTTATCAACTAGCCCTTGACACATTCACCTCATCAACTCTTGTTATATGCAAACCTGGCTCTACCTTGTATTGTTTCAAGGTCATTAAGAGCTCGTCGCAATGCAACCGTCGTAAATCGCGCTAATTATTCGCGATGTACATTGTAGACCATCTGAATGGAGCCAATGTATCTTATGAAATATTTCTTTGACTGTACACCGTTTTAAAAGAAATATGTTGCCGAACTTAAAACTTTGATCTTGCCTGTAAATTGGCATGCCTCTTGTAACATGTTCGTTGTATGGGAATAAATTATCATTATTATAGTACTCCGTGTTGTACGTACTTTGTCCCCACAAGGTAAAATACCCTCTCGCCTAATAATGTGACCTAAGAATTTAATTTACTATTTTCCAAGTTCACTCTTGTCCGGGCTGACTATTATTCCATTAACCGAAATGCTTTGGTTTAGGAGTGCTAGATGCGGATAATGCCCATCTACGTTAGATGATGCCGTTAGGAGTTTATCAATACAGACGTGAACAAAATCTAAGTCTCGTACTATGCTGTCGATAAACCTCTGGAAAATTTGAGCAGCATTCCGTAATCCAAATGGCATTCGAAGGAACTCAAACAGGCCGAAAGGAGTAGTGATAGCAGTTTTCTCGATATCTTCAACAGCGAATGGGATCTGTTGATATGCTCATACCAGGTCGATCTTACAAAAGATAGTCATGCTTTTGAGTGATGCCGTGATGTCGTGCATGTGGGGGACGGGATAGCTATCGAAACATGTTACTACGTTTGATGCTCTGTAGTTTCCACATGGTCGCCAACTTATCCTATCCTTTTTGCGAACAATATGGACCGGTGAGGCCAAGGAATCGCGAGAAGGAAGAATAATATCTGTAGCCATTAAGTTGTCCAACTCACGTTTAGAGAGCTGTTTTGTCCCGTGTCAGTCGGCTTGGTCTTGCCATGACTAGGGTGCTTCTGATGACGTTGTGGTGTACCACACGATTTGTCACCGATGGGATCAGTAATTTGGTTGAAATTCTCGAATAAAGCAAGTCATAGTGTTTTAGGAAATCGATACCAAATGTAGATATAGGAACAGCGGCTATGATGGACGTCTACAGATACTGTCGTCAGTCGTTCAACTTGACCGTGAGTTGTCGTTTACCATAGGAAAGAACGAATGAGCCTTTCGCAGCGCGTAATCAAAGCATCGTTGCTTGAGTCTTGCCGTTACCGATTGGTAACACAGAATCTTGGGTACCTGTATCTACTAGGTACCTAGCGATAGTGCGATAGTAATTTACGTGAAGTAAGCGGCCAACCTTAGGAGAGTGGCCGGCGAGTGCGGCCTCATTTACCCCTAGGGAAGGGATTTTCCGGCCTTGTATGAGCTCGAGCAGAGCCGTGATCGTAGGCCATATTTGGGCTGGTAAATATTCGAGCCACAATTCTTTCTGGAGCGTGAGGCATAAAAGAAACAGGACGAAAAGTAATAACACTGCTCTTATCGCTATCCACCATTCCGAAACGCTGTCGCAAGTATAATATATATTAAAAGGTATCAATATGAAAGAGGCGACGAAGTGGATAGATGAATAATAGACGAACCGTAATTGGCTTCCTTGGTAAAGTCTCCAGCAGTTGAGGCTTGTTCGAAGTCGCCGCTCACCAGATGTACATTGTCGAGTCGAATATTACTTTGAACACCACTACAGATCAGTTACGTACCAATTTTCAGGTTAAAACTCTCCGTTGAATAAATACTAGGACAGTTGTAGATAGTAGTTTGGATATATTTGTTGACAGTCCCGTGGTATCTAATATCGAGGTCGTGCCAAATTTTACAGGCGATACTACCGTGCTTACGTAAGTCCCAGGTCACAAACAATGGAAAATTTGTGTCTTTGGTACACTTAAACAGAAGGGTACGTAAAAACATTCACAGGTACAATTGGTTGTAATAATAAATGTTTCTATTAAACCAATCGCGTCCTCTTCATAAAAGTAGATCACTACAAGAGTACCGTTCAATCCTGTGATTTTCACTCCTGATAATAATCGCTTATCCAGTGTGACAGTTCGAAGATCTCTCTAGTGATTGTTTTAAAACAGTTTTATCAAAACAATCTCTTATCACCAATCTCATAACTTCACCACCTCTCAACACAGAATTTCGAAATGTCACAATTATCCTTGTTGAGCTGAAAATCCTCCTTATTTATTATCATATCCGTAATTATATACTTTCATTGTAATAAATCGCGATGTTTCTTGGGACCGGGCATATATCCCGCTTGAGACCCACCCTCGATATACTAAGGCCGTAACTAACTTGTCTGTCATTATCGTATTTTTCGAACTCCTATTTAATCATAGTTTCAACGTTCTATTAACTGCTGAATAAACAAATAGTTCAGGGACTAAATTCACCATATCAGCACTCCTACCGTTCATCAAGCTAAAATAAACGCTAAAATTGTCTAAAACCCTCTAGCCTCCGACTACGCTGTCATTAATACTCATAAACAGGTTCATGCAATGGTATTTTGAAGGAATCATCTTCAGTTTCACCAATTATGGAATTATAAACGACTTTTACTGACGTTTACATCTATTATACTTCAATACGTTGAATACTGCAATTCTCAACACTTGTCAGACTTGTTATTAATAAAGAATTGAGTAGAGTTTATAGAAATTAAACTTTAATCAATGTAATGTTCTAGTTTAGACCATTGTTAATATAGCGTTTTTTATTCAGTGATGACCAGGACTATTTGGCAAGTAGATTGGTTCATTTTTGGGGCGAAGGTACACCACACGTAAATATATTCCCTCTACTAGCTAGCCCTAACTTGGTTGCCGGACTAAACCGACTTTTCGAATGGGAAGTTATTATTCAGGGCGAAAGAAATATAAAGTGAAATGACCAAATTTCACCCCAAAGTAATCGTGCCATGGTATCTATCCGCTAACTAGCGTCGATCTTACGTGACCTTGAAGACGTGCCAGCGACCAAGCACCAACCAACGACCTTCCGACTACAGTGAGGAGGAAGGTAGTAGGTCCAAGGTTGTGAGTTCTAGTTTTGAGTTAGTGATTTTGTAAAGCCAGAAATGCGTGAGTATAAGACAATTTCACATTAAATTGATTGCGAAATACAATCTCATTTGTACAGGCTACAAATTGGTCCAGACGTAGTAGTTAGATGGTCCTAACTTTGTGCAACAGGTTTTATTCCGAGGATGTGTGCTGGTACTAACAGAGCATAGTAAAGGTACCCAATATATTTTCAATGAGGCACCGACTCCATACCTACTGGAAAAAAAGCCCAGGGATAACAGTAGTTACGACTTAAGAGCAACTTTGGATTGCACCATAGCAACTGCGAAAGGTGATCCAGTGTAAATGTAAATCTAGGAAGCGTTCGGAATGCTTTGGCTGGAACATGTTTCCGAATTTAAACCTCATGTATGCATTTCCATCTACTGATTAACATTGTGTGCTGGTCAACTACAGACCTGTAGTAAATCGTAGTTACTCTAACCGTTTGCACACATGTAGTTGAATTTCTTAACAGCAGCATTCAGAGCAGTAGTCGGACTCACTCAGATAACGAGACTCACAAATGTTTAAATAACTGGCAGCTGACTACAATTATAAAAATTGAGTGGCTAGACTACCATCCATTGGCCACTGCCGAATCCCTGAAACCATCCCAAAACAACAGAACAAGGAAACCTATTGGTTTGTAGCTTGTGAAAAAATATTCGACATCTCACTGCTATTTTTTTGCTTCATAGTTTGATAGTATTTCTGGATTAGGTGATAGGTCGGTCACAGTCGTCAACAGGTCTTACTTTAACTTTACCAGGTTGACTCATGGTTAAGTGCGTCCCTAAACAAACGTTATCAGTAAAATTTTCGGAACATGTGACATCTGTATCATGCCTCAGTAGACGGTTTTCCAGCTTCTAAAGTCGCCATTTCCATAAGATGATTGTTGTCCTGACAATCTGCCACGATATAGACAATTTTGGATTTACCTTAACACAATTTACATCCTTGCTAGTATCATTTCAAATTAATAATACATGACGTCATTACACCTTAAAAAGAATCTATAGGTTGCATTTGATCCCAGTTAAATAAGTATAGCATCACATTTCCAAATCCAAAGCAATATTCGTAGGTTTGCTTTAAGTGTAAGTGTAAGTATTCTAATCATCTAATTAATTGACACAATGTTGTCTTTTTGCTGTTAACGAATAGAACTTGACTTGTGTTCTTTTTAGTAGAGAATATATTCGGTTAGTTTTGTTTGTTTTCGTTGATTCATCACTAATGGGTAGTCCCGACCATAGCTGCTACCTTGACGTGGTGGTCGGGCTTGCCTATCGTAATAACCCAACTGAGCTATATTCTGAAGGTTCTACTATGCCAGGCAGGTTGATTAGAGAACGATGAGACTAAAAGCAGCTACTCAAGTTCTAGGGGCAACGTTGTACTGCTGACTGCATTGGAGTGTTACTGCAGTAAGGTGTTTCCCTCGGACAACCAGCATCTACAGCGACGTTGCCTTCTCACAAAGAAAAGGTCGACCCTAAAACTGTCACACCTCACGGATTTCCGTCTCCGGCGGAAAGGGTGCCCACTAAGGGCTTTTAAGAGCGGAGCTAATACTGAAAAAACCTTTCATCAAAAGACCGTGCGTGACCGGCCTCAAGCAGTTGTCCCCTGGTCTCTGCGGTCACGCTCCCAGGTCTTTAAGACCAATGCTAATCTACCTTCTTTTTCAGGTTCCTCAAGAGAAAAGCTCTTCCACGGTGTGGGCAACCCATAAAAGCACACGAGACCGAATCAGTCACGATCAAATCCTTTCTAAACCTCTTAACAACTCTCTTATCTCCTCGACCAACCCTTCTTTCGATCGTTTATCACCCCACGACACTGAAGCAAACGGTACGAGCTCTCGAAACAATATTCCTGGTCTCCTGAAACCTCGTGCTAAATTACATATAGGAGCTTTTAATGTTCGGGCCCTATGCCAAATAGGGCAGCAGGCTTCATTAACTAGAGCTCTGGAATCCCGGGCGATCGATGTGTGCTGCGTCTCCGAAACGCGCATACAAGACCTGAGTAAAATCATCAATTTGATATCACCTAGTCCAGACAGAGACACAACAAGGTTTACGCTTCGTGTTTCTGCCAGCACTGCTTCCGCTTCTCGTTGCCTCGCCGGCATAGGTATAGTATTAAGTCCTAGGGCAGAACAAGCCCTCTTAGACTGGATCCCGATAGACACTCGCTTATCCGCTATCCGACTAAACGGGACGGTACGGATTCGGAAGGATAGGGACATTCGCCGTTGCCTCTTCGTTGTATCTTGATGGCCTGGTGACTGACGAAATCTCAGCTGGGATACAGAAGGCTCGATCGGCTTTAGCCAACCTGCGTCACTTATGGCGCAGGCGAGATATCCGCTTGTTAACCAAAGGACGAGTGTACTGCGCAGCAGTTCCCTCTGTCCTACTATACGGATGCGAGACATGGCCTTTAAGAGTAGAGGACATTCGTAGGTTACTGGATTTCGATCATAGGTGTATCCGAAGCAATGCTCGTGTATCCTGGGATGACCGAGTAAGCAATGCTATCGTTAGGAAACGAGTTGTAGGTAAGGATGGCAAATCAATAGATGAAGTAATGAAACTTCATCAGTTGATGTGGTTGGGACATGTGTTGCGTATGCCCAACCACCGACTGCCTCGTCGAGCTTTGTTTTGTAGTGTAGGAATAGGTTGGAAGAAAGTTAGGGGCGGCCAAACCAAAACATGGCAGAAATCCATGAAGTCATTGACGAGTGGATTTAGCCATGCCGGTAATTGTCGACTACCTGGTTGGGGTCCGCGAGATGATAATAATCGATGGTTAGAGACCTTGAATGACATGGCTCAAAATCGTTCGCAATGGCGCCAGTGCATTTATTCTTTGTGTTCGCTCAAATCCTAATCTTCTGGATTCTTCAACCCCTCTAGTTTTGACTTTCTAAACTTTTCTCATTTAATCATACTTCTTGAATAATATCTTCTAATCCTAACCTCTCCGATTACTTCTAATACCCTTACTAACTCTTCTACTATTGGATTTGAATTGACAATTACATCTCTGTGCTGATGTGGTATGGCGACATGAACTGATGTACTTACGCACGAAGTTCTACGTTGCAACTGACTGACTGACCTTTTGACCTGGCCATTCCCAAAGCCGACCCAACGATGGAACCAACTATATCACATCGCTATAAGCCATCGGTGGAGAGGCTCCGTTGAATACTACCGCTCAATCTGAACCACTTGTTTAGATTCAGACCATGCTCTAGTGTGGGCGCGTATTTGTTTGCGCCTTACTGCACGCAAGAAAAATATCGCAAGGAAACCTCTTAGGGCTCTACTTAATGATAATAAAGCTAAGAATATATTTCAGGGACAACTAGAGAAACAGTTAAGTAGCTGTGGAAACAGCAGCGATATATGCTAGTAAGGTAAACCATAAGGCTAGGAAGAAGCGGTGGATCTCAGTAGCATCCACCGAACTGATAGACGCTCGTATACTCATCCCACCTGGCTCTGAACATGATAGAGAGCGAAATCAGCTCAGGCGCAGGCTGATAAAAAGCCTACGCAATGATTGAGAAGTGTTGGGTAGAGAAAGCAAGAGCGATGGAAAAGGCAGCGGCGATAGTCAATAGTAGAATACTACTCAGACTCATCAAGGAAACCGGTATTAGGAACCCGAATGTGAGTGAGATTATTTCAGAAAAGTATGGTCTAATTATTCATTCTCAATCCAGGAGATTGGATCGACGGGCAGAACACTTTAGGGATCAGTTCAATTGGCCTTCAGCCACATTTTGGCTGCCCACGATCTCCAGTCAACCAGAATGGCGAATCGATGTAAGTTGTCCGACGCTTGATGAAGTTGAGGAAGCGATAGGAAATCGGAAGCGAGGGAGAGCAGCAGGGCCTGATAGGCTCACTCCTGAGATTTTTAAGGATGGTGGCCCAGTTTTAGCAGCTAGGTTGACTGAGATCTTAGGTAGAATCTGGAAACTGGGCGTAATCCCATCCCAATGGTACCAATCACTGATTGTCCCAATTTATAAGAAAGGACAAAAGTCTTCTTGTAACAATTAAAGGGGAATAAGTCTAACTAATATAGTTTCTAAATTGTTAGCCTCCATTATACTTAGACGCCTAATTAGAGCTCGTGAAGAGCAGACTAGAGAAAACCAGGCTGGTTTCAGACCTGGACGTGGCTGTATAGACCACATCTTCACACTACGATAGGTCCTGGAACACAGACACAGGCGTCTTCCCGTACCTTAAGGCGGCATTCGACTCTGTGGACCATGCGATTCTGTGGCAGTGCCTGTTACTGAAAGGTGTACCAAGGAAGTACGTTAACCTCATATAAGCTCTCTACTCGAACACCGCTGGTCGAGTAAAAGGGTTAATGTACTTCTTTGGCGCACCTTTCAATGACAGACACTGCCATAGAACCTCATGATCCACTGAGTCAAAAGCCGCTTTTAGGTCCAGGAAGATATCTATTGTGGGACGCCTAAATGTGTGTCTCTGTTCCAGGACCTTTCGTAGTGTGAAGATGTGGTCTATACAGCCACGTCCAGGTCTGAAACCAGCCTGGTTTTCTCTAGTCTGCTCTTCACGAGCTCTACTTAGGCGTCTAAGTATAATGGAGGCTAACAATTTAGAAACTACATTAGTTAGACTTATTCCCCTTTAATTGTTACAAGAAGACTTTTGTCCTTTCTTATAAATTGGGACAATCAAGGATTGTGGCCAGTCAGTTGGGATAACGTCTAGTTCCCAGATTCTACTGAAGATCTCGTCCAACCTAGCTGCTAAAACTGGACCACCATCGTTAAATTTCTCAGGGGTTAATCTATCAGGATCCGATACTCGCCCTCGCTTCAGATTTCCTATAGCTTTCGCATCTTGATTAAGATTCGAGGGACTTACTTCGGTTTCCCATTCAGAATGACTGGAGATCGTGGGAAACCGAAGTGTGGCTGAAGGCGAGTTGAACTGAGACCTGAAGTGGTATCTGAATGCGTAGAAAAGATGATATGTTTTTGACGTTTCGTTACTCAGTTTAAGCCACTTCAGTGACTAAATAAAGGAATGGGATGGACCTAAGTCCAAAAACTACAAAGGATAAAATGAAAAATATTCTGTACATTAAAACCCAGGTCATAACACTTCAGTCTAGGTGATTCATATGAGATATGGTTGTAATATGGTGTGAAAAATTGTAGCATCCCAGTGTGAAGTGATGCAGTTTAACTGGTATGTATGATAGGTGTGAGATATTCAAAGATCAGATATAGTAGCTTGGATGGTTCTTAAAACCTATTCTATTAACGGCAGCAGGACTTAGCGTTATATGGGAAGCTTCAGCTACTCATGTTTCCTTGTAGTTGTGGAAGCCTTTTTGTTTTGTTCCGATATTTTTAATATCCACTTGGTGATGAAACGGCTGACAGAGTCACGAAATGTTAAAAAATTTGAAGTTCCCTACTCATCGAGATACTACAAATATAAAATTAACGACCTATCTAATGCTCAATTTATTTCAAATTATCAAAGTAAACCTTGATAATGATACCTGTAAATTTTTTAAAACTTGTTTATTTTCTGTATGAACCACTTAAGAATCTTATACGCTTCATCATAGTATTACACCAAATTGCACTTCATACATCTCGATTAACAATACCTGAGACTCACCACATAAGGAATATCAGTATTTCCTGCATTTAAGGGAATCAAAGTGTTAGAATCCTTGTCAGTTATTTCCTACAACTATGATTTTTGATTCCTCCAGAAAAAGGCAGTTTCTTTGATCCGGATCGACAAACTCATGTATAATTAAGACAAATGAATATCGTATATATAGTTTATTTACGGATTTAGCTTGACCTTAAGCAAGAGTCCTGATAATCGGTCTTCAGCACAGTATCATATTTGAATATCTTTTTCACTACTTGTTTGTCGGAACTGAAATAGTTGGAGCGAGTTCTTAAACTGTTACCTTATGATTTCAATACGGCTTAGCACAAAGCTAACGCCCACACTTGCATGTTTCGTAATATTATGAAAGTCTTGAATAAAAAGCCATTCTACACTGTTTGAGTATTCAGCAAGTATACCAGCCTGCACACAAATTCGATTCAGGAGGCGCATATTTACTTTGTTGTCTATTGAGTGAAATAATTATACTCAACACCACTTGATAAACTTATGCATTAAGCCTCACTGCTCATGCTGAAAGACTTATTGGAAAAATCTCTTCAAAATTACTTTACCTTCTGTTTTGAGACACCTCTTTGCTAAACAAATTTCTGGACTGTAACTTTGTCAGTAATTTCAGACAAAATAAACGTTATAATTCTCAGCATCATTATACCACTATTTATTCACAGTAAATACTTTATGCAGGCAGAATAATTGGAGGCAAATACCATACCGTAAATCCGTGTAGATAGCCGTTTTGTTTTTCAAAATCACGACGTTGAATTCAAACAAAATCTGATATAAACTTGAGGAGTTTCACCTCCATTACTTTAATGCTATAAAAGATGGATCCTAACTCAGCAAGAATCGTGTAATCAAACTAAGAGAAAGTATTTACAGTTATTCAATACCCAAGCCGTATTGGTTATTTGAATGACAATATGGAAGGTAGCTGCGTCATGATCACTATTTCACTATAAACAACTCCCACGCACGATAAATGGATGATGTCCTGACTTTATTGACTATCTTAAATGCTATTTGATACATTATATGTTCATGACAGTGTCCAAGAATTAGGAGCAACATTGAAATGATGGAATATCCATAGTTATCTCATAATTGTTTGCCTAAAAGTTTCTTAGATACCGGATAATTTATCACTTCTGCAGCTCAAAAGCAAGTTGAGCCATACCAATCCAATTATCATACAAATGATTTCCCGAGTATAAGGTTTTTCTCTTAGTCTATGAAGATAGTGTTTGAACTTGGAAATCGATTTCAATATAATCCTAAACGTGCAATGAAAATGAATTTTATGAAGTTTGAATCGCCTTAAACTGCAAACCTATTTTAAATATGTATGCAGAAAAGTTATCATGCTTATTAGCTAGATGGTATGAGATGAAGTCTTCAAAACTTATTCATTCAGGGATGCTTTCAAACGAACATATTGTATTACAAAAGATCATCCGAAAATTAGTCAAAATTTAGACAGAACAGCAACTTGCACTATCCCTAAGCAAAAAAATTAGGAGAAAAAATAAACTTGTTTATGAAGTGGTTAATTTCATTGAATCCTGTCAGCAAATGATATCGTATAACTGATGTACATAGGTAGCAATAAATCCCTAGATCAATCAGAGTTAGACATTAACACCGTTGGATGCCGGCCCAGTGGTCCGATGGTAAGGCGTTCGCCTACAATGCCAAAGGTCCCGGGTTCGAATCCTGCGAGGAGCAGGAGTCGTGGATGCGCACTGCTGAGGAGTCCCATACTAGGACGAAACGGCCGTCCAGTGCTTCCAGGTTTCTAATGGTGGTCTAACAATGATGATTGATTAATGATTTCAAATGAATAAATTTATTACCTAAGTTTTCAGTAATTGGCGAATATGACTTATCACTGATTGAATATATTATTGTTAAAAAACTCAAAAATTAAATAAAAAGCTTTTCTTAGTCACCGATGACAATTCGAATTTCCCACGAATCTATTTAGGTTAATGGATAGTTTATCCAGACTAGACTTGGCGGGGAAAATTATCAAGTTTTACAACTGCTATTTAGTTAAAGAAGAGCATTTGGTTAAAGATGACTTGTGGATTCGAGATGGGATAATTCTTGATGGATTAACAATATTCTTTTTCGAAAAGGCAATGCCAGATATTCTTATCGATGTCGGCGGAGGTATTATTTCTCCCGGTCTTATAGATGTTCAAGTTAATGGCGCATACGGTTATGATTTCTCAAATCCAGATCAGGACATTGAAGATGTCTGTATCCAAGTTGCAAAGAGACTTCCACAAACAGGAGTTACAGCTTTTTGTCCAACAATCATCACATCCTGCCAAGAATTTTATCCAAGACTTATATCAGCATACCAGAAGTACGTAGACAAACCCAACTGTTCAAAAATGCTAGGAATTCATCTTGAGGGTCCATTTATTAGTACAGATTGCGCTGGAATGCACCCAACAGACTACATAAAAGGATTCGGTGCTAATCCCATAGAGGTAATTTTTAACCGTTTTAGTTTTATAGTATCAGACTATTTCAAAGGTTTACGGTCCTAATCTTGGCAGAGTGAAAATGATTACAATCGCACCAGAGTTAGAAGGCGCTCCTACAGCCGCAGCATACTTATCGTCACAAGGTATCGTAGTGTCTATTGGTCATACCAACTCCGACTATGAGTCGGCAGAGTCTGTTCTGTCTTCAGGAGCGACTTTTGTCACTCATCTGTTTAATGCAATGCCATCTTTCCATCATCGCAAAGCACACATCTTTGGTTTATTTGCTGGCAACAAGACACCACTCTACATTGGGCTAATTGCTGACTTAGTACATTCACATCCAGCTGCTCTACGTTTAGCGGAGGCAATTTCACCTGGTCACGTAACCCTTGTCACGGATTGCAACACCGCATTCGGCCTTCCAGATGGTTCGTATACGTTTGGTGAACAAAATATTCAAGTAGAAGGTGGCAAGTATGCGCCTAGCTGTTTGTACTTAGTATTTTTATTACTTCTGACAATAAACTTTTTCTTTATGGTTCTGTCCTTTTTTCGTAGGAGAAACGCAATGATGTGAATCCCTTAGGATCGACTCCCTTTGTTAAACATTTTATCAAGAAAAGATAAATCCCAGTTTACGTAGTACTACAACACGTCCCGCACGGGCGACTACTATCTGTCTACCTCATAGACATTGTAGTAGGAATATTTTTGTTGTTCGAGTTATCGTTTCCACTAAGAAAAAACTCATCAGTCTTATTATCTTAAACTCAGATTAGTAATTTTGAATGATACATCCATACAAAAAAGATTCATGGTGCTTACCAGAGTCAAGGATGTTAGTCTAGTTAAGTCGATGGCACTATATTCTCTGTGAAGTTTTCTGCGTTCTTAGCACGATAGAATCCAACTAAAGGTGCAGGCGGATACATCGGATCCACTTATGTAATACAGAGAAATATTGACGTGATGAAGGCATGTGGTTCTAAACAATTTATGGGTGGATACCTTAGACAAGGAGACCGAAATGAGCCGCACTAGCACAGGTGTACTCACTAATTATTATCCCTCAAATCTTGATACCTATTTTTTCTTAGTTTTCTTTTTCCGTTGATGCTATAGCGTCATAAATGTAATAACTAATCACCAGAACTGTACACTTATTGCAAAATATTCCCAGGTGGTTGTGCGAGATGTAGGTGAAGATACGCAGCAAATGCTTGGAACACATCTACTGCCTAGTTTTCACATTTTTGTGTGGTCATCTGTATTCGCCAGCCTCTGATTGTCGTTTTATGTTTTTGGTATTAATTTTAGGGCATATATTGCTGGTACGAATTGTTTAGCTGGAGGTACTACGCCACTGTTAACATGTGTGAGAAACTTCTGGCTAGAAGTCACTTACGAGAAACTCAACGCTGAATTCAGTGTTCCTAAGGAATGGGCTGGACTTGGGTACGCGTTGGCTGCAGCCAGCACAAGACCAGCAAGTGTTCTTCGCCTTTTATCTTCAAATGTATCCAACTCAAAACATATGCCGCGTTCGGAATCCATTTTGCCTTTGGGAACGTTAAATCCAGGCTCTTCTGCAGACTTCATAATTATACACCCAATATTGGATGAAGCAAGTGTGAAGCCTCAAATTAAACTGTTATGTACTTGGATCAATGGTAAACCTGTCTATTTCTGCTCAGATCATCATGCTTATCTCAGTATAAAATGCTCGACATAATACCTTCTAGCATCGTTTATTGTTTTATTACCACGTGATAACCCAATTTTTACTCTTCGAAAAATACTTCTTAAAAACATAAACTAGTTTTTAAATATCAAACAGTTCCCCAAATTTATTCCTAGGGAAAATATAGACAACCAAGAACAAGTAACGATCATTCTACAGTAATTTTAGTTCTGGTTCTGAATGGATAGAACAATCTTAAGACAAGTTAATCACTAAATGATAACATGGGTTTAACTGGGACAGTTCGAGGATCACCAGTAAACCATACATATTAGGCGGTCTACTGACAGTTAGTTACAACGCAGGACTTCGTACGTAAGTACATCAGTTCAGGTTGCCATATTGCGTCAGCACACCGACGCAACAGTCATTTCAAATCACATAGTGGTAGAGATAGTAGAAGTATTAGCAGTAATGGAGAAGATTAGGGATCGAAGATATGACTCGAGAAGTATAATTCAGTGGGATAACTTTAGAAAGAGAAAGCATGTCCGGGATGCGGTTCTCCCTTTCGAAACGTAAAGTTTTGCTTTAGGATTAGCTTGGATCGGCACCTGAACTAGTGATAGAGAGTGAAGCCGTTGAACGTGTTGATCGTTTCATTTATCTCGGGGGTCTCATCAGTGCTGATGGCATGGATTGGATTGGCTTTTGCCAACTTGCGTCACCTTTGTTGTAGGCGAAATATCCGTTTAGCTAATCAAAGGACGAGTTTACTGAGTAGCAGTTCGCTCCGTGCCAATGGGAGTAGAGGACATTTGTAAGTTATTTGTTGTGGACCACAGGTGTCTCCGTAGCATTGCTCGTGTATCTTGGTACAACTAAGTAAGCAATGCTGTTCTTAACTCCGCATTTAGACCCTTCGTGGCTACTGCTTGATAAAGTAGGAGGGTTGCGGTTGTCGAACCCACCTCGCAAAAATCTAACTCGCTAAAAAACGCTAACAAGAATAAATAATTCAAACCATATAAAACCTGCTCTGCGGATTAGGTCTTCATCTAGAAGAGTTCCTTCGGAAATCACGAGGCCGATGCTCCTTCATACAACCGGAATCCTTCCACGTTGTGGGCAGCCGGGAAGTTACATCTGCCCTTATACCCATTTAAGCACACGAGACCGAATCAGTCCCAACCGATTTCTTTCTACACCTAATAGCTCACTTATCTCCTAGACCACCTCTTTCTTCGATCGTTTATCACCTCGCGCCACCTCAGCAGACGCTTCGAGCTCAAGAAACACTGTTCCTGGTCTCCTGAAACCATCTACTAAACTACATATTGGAGCTTTTAATGTTCGACCTTGTGTGGAATAAGGCAACAGGCTTTATGAGCTAGAAATATGGAATCCCGGGACATCGGTGTATGTTGCGTCTCCGAAACATGCATACAAGATCCATGTGAAATCATCAATTTGATTTCACCCAGTGCAGATAGAGACACAGCTCGGTTTGCACCTCGTGTTTTAGGTAGCCTTGATACTGCCTCCCGTGGCCTCGCCGGCGGAGATATAGTATTAAGTCCTAGGGCAGAACTAGCTCTCTTAGACTGGATCCCAGTAGATAGTCGTTTGTGCGCTGTCTGACTAAATGGGACAGTAATGATAGGGACACTCGCCGTTGCCTTTTCGTTGTATCTGCCTACGCCCCCACTAACTGCAGTTCAGACGAGGTGAAAGATGAGTTTCACAGAAAGCTTTCGGACCTCCTCCAAAAAGCTAGGCGCTCTGATATAGTAAAAATGACCGGTGACTTTAATGCTCAGGTAGGTAGACTAAGTGAGCAGGAGAGACCTAGGTGGATGTTATGGTGTCACAGCTCAGAGAACAGACAATGGTGACCGTCTGTTGCAAGTATGCTCAGACAACCGCCTATTCTTAGCAAGCACTAACTTTAGGCATAAGGAAAAGCATCTCTTGACCTGGCGACCTCCAAAGTCGTCTCAGCGTTCGACGAAACTAAATCACATCGCTATAATCCATCGGTGGAGAGGCTCTGTTGAAAACTACCGCTCATTCTGAAGCACTTGTTTAGACTCAGACCATGCTCTAGTGTGGGCGCGTATTTGTTTGCGCCTTACTGCACGCAAGAAAAATATCGCAAGGAAACCTCTTAGGGCTCTACTTAATGATAATAAAGCTAAGAATATATTTCAGGGACAACTAGAGAAACAGTTAAGTAGCTGTGGAAACAGCAGCGATATATGCTAGTAAGGTAAACCATAAGGCTAGGAAGAAGCGGTGGATCTCAGTAGCATCCACCGAACTGATAGACGCTCGTATACTCATCCCACCTGGCTCTGAACATGATAGAGAGCGAAATCAGCTCAGGCGCAGGCTGATAAAAAGCCTACGCAATGATTGAGAACAGTGTTGGGTAGAGAAAGCAAGAGCGATGGAAAAGGCAGCGGCGATAGTCAATAGTAGAATACTACTCAGACTCATCAAGGAAACCGGTGTTAGGAACCCGAATGTGAGTGAGATTATTTCAGAAAAGTATGGTCTAATTATTCATTCTCAATCCAGGAGATTGGATCGACGGGCAGAACACTTTAGGGATCAGTTCAATTGGCCTTCAGCCACATTTTGGCTGCCCACGATCTCCAGTCAACCAGAATGGCGAATCGATGTAAGTTGTCCGACGCTTGATGAAGTTGAGGAAGCGATAGGAAATCGGAAGCGAGGGAGAGCAGCAGGGCCTGATAGGCTCACTCCTGAGATTTTTAAGGATGGTGGCCCAGTTTTAGCAGCTAGGTTGACTGAGATCTTAGGTAGAATCTGGAAACTGGGCGTAATCCCATCCCAATGGTACCAATCCTTGATTGTCCCAATTTATAAGAAAGGACAAAAGTCTTCTTGTAACAATTAAAGGGGAATAAGTCTAACTAATGTAGTTTCTAAATTGTTAGCCTCCATTATACTTAGACGCCTAATTAGAGCTCGTGAAGAGCAGACTAGAGAAAACCAGGCTGGTTTCAGACCTGGACGTGGCTGTATAGACCACATCTTCACACTACGATAGGTCCTGGAACACAGACACAGGCGTCTTCCCGTACCTTAAGGCGGCATTCGACTCTGTGGACCATGCGATTCTGTGGCAGTGCCTGTTACTGAAAGGTGTACCAAGGAAGTACGTTAACCTCATATAAGCTCTCTACTCGAACACCGCTGGTCGAGTTAGAGCCTATGGCGAACTTTCATCTGAATTCTCTACATCAGGTGGTGTCCATCAGGGCTGTCCACTCTCTCAATTGTTGTTTAACTTTGACGTAGACATCCTCTTAGAGTTAACATTAAGCTCATCAGATTTTTCATTGGTTGACCAGGAAAATCGCTTACTGACCTAGAATATGCCGATGTCGTTGAAGACGCTGACAAAATGCAGTCTTCTGACCACCTAAGCTACATGCAAACATGTTCGGAATGCGGTTTTCCCCCTCGAAATGCAAAATATTGCTTCAAGATTGGGTTACATCGGCACCTGAACTAGTGATAGGGAGTGAAGTAGTTGAGCGTGTAGACCGCTCCACTTATCTAGGGAGTCTCATCAGTGCTGATAGCCTGGTGACTGGCGGAATCTCAGCGCCGATACAGAAAGCTCGATCGGCTTTTGCCAATTTACGTCTTTTATGGCGTAGGCGAGATATCCGTCTGCTAACCAAAGGTCCGGTGTACTGTGCAGCAGTTCGCTCCGTTCTCCTATATGGATGTAAAACATATCCGTTAAGAGTGGATGTTTTTAGGTTACTAGTTTTCGATCATAGATGTCTTAGAAGCACTGTTCGTATACCGTGGGACAACCGAGTAAGCAATGCTATCGTTAGGAAACGAGTGCTAGGTAACGATGGCAGATCAATAGATGAAGTGGTGAAACTTCATCAGTTGAGGTGGTTGGGACATGTGTTACGTATGCCTAACCACCGACTGTCTCGACGAGCTTTCTTTTGTAGTGTAGGTTTAGGCTGGAAGGAAGGGGTGGCCAGACCAAAACATGGCACATATCCATGAAGTCACTGACAAGTGGACTAAGTCATGTTGGTAGATGTAGGCTATCTGGTTGGGGTCTGCCAGACGATAGACACCGATGGTTACGAGACCTTGAACGACATGGCTCAGAATCGTCTGCAATAGCGCAAGTGCATCCATTCATTGTGCTCTCTCAAATCCTAATCTTCTAGATTCTTCAGCACCTCTACCCTTGTCTTTCTAACCTTATCTCACTGAATTAAAATTCTTGAATAATATCCTCAAACCCTGGTCTTCTTCATTACCATTAATATCTCTACTACCTCTATCACTATGGGATTTGATTTGACATTTGCGTCTCTGTGTTAATGTAGTATGGAAACCTGAACTTATGTTCATACGTACGAAGTTCTACGTTGCAACTGACTGACGTAGCTGACTGATTTACAAACCGAAATATTTTGACGGATCATATAAACAGCTTTATAGACAATCTAATCTGATAAACACCATTGTCCACTTCATTTTTTATACACTCATAAGCTGATTTACTGCTGTGTGTAAATCCGCCATTCAAGTGCTGGTTTGTGGTGCTCCAAATCTCTAAAAAGCTATTACCTCAACGTGATCTTTAATCAATATAACCCAGTTTTACCTGCAGGACATTGTATGTAAATACGAAAATATACTTTAGAATATTTATAATTTGAGGTGGATCCTACTTGGTATGAAGGCTTTTATCCCATAACTGATCTCATTATGTAATCTTCTTGCTAAGATGAATGTAATCCAGGGAATTTCCGAAGTTATTGCTTGAAGGACTACTTGGATTCCCGTACTATTAGCTTTTATGCACAAATACAGTGCTATGGGTTTTTTTATACCCTAGTAAAATCGCAAATTGATAAAGTTTCTTCAGGAGAACCCGGATTTACTTATTTCAATGCTGCGAAAACACCTTACAAATTCATAGGCGAAAATTACGATAATCATGAAGTAAGTGCTCTTAAATGTTCTGTCCCAAAAACCTATCTCTGCTACTTTACTGGGTTTACAGAGAGATTAGTACAACGTCGACTGTTCTAAAACTGACTATGGTCCACATCCTAATGATAAGACGTCATTGAATAAGAATTTTTTACTAAACTAAACCTACTCATATCGGGTTCATTACATTCAACGGAATCTTGCATAGACTTTATTCACTTTTTTGGTATCAGATAATGAAGGAAAAGAGTATGAAATATTTACCGGACATTTACTACTAGATTACATAATTTTATAGAACTTCAAGTAAGCGACAAAACTAGACAGCTGCAGCACCAGATATAATTTCAGTGAGTTCGCGTGTGATTGCTGCTTGACGTGTCCGATTATAACTGAGTGTCAGTTTACCCAACATATCACCTTCAAAAAATGCAAAAAGATAAAAGGCACATACCTGCGTTTTTTGTAGCAGAATCCATTGCAGTCATGCGTGCAGACTGTTCACTCGCAGCTGCTTCTTTCATAGCAGCGAAAATTAGCGAAGTCAAGAGGAATTCATTGTAACTTCTCAAGACCTCGTCGTCTACTGAGTCATAGATATAGATGTTTTGAGATTCAGACAATTTATCTAAGCTTAAGAGAGGTTGACTTGTCGTTGTATAGGATACAACTGTCCTACAAAATGTCAAAACCGAAAGAAAACTACTTGAACGTATTGTAAAACATCACAGCCTTGTCAAATTTAAAGTCAGTTGATATTATTGCTTGAGCTATTGTAGACGCATCCTCGAAAGTAGGTGCTTTTTTGCCGACTTCGTTGACAGTCATCAGAAACATGTTACGATACTGACGAATCATCATTGCACGGGACTTGTCACCAACCAAAAGTAACTTACACGACTTTTCTAGCTCTGGATTGCTACGAAGCAGCGATCTGACTGCCTGCAGGTTTTAATGTAATTTGTCTCTGCTAACCTTTACGATGCTGCTATTAGCTGCACCACATAGACCTCTATCGGACGTGATTGCAATCAATAAGTCATTCTCACTAGGTTTGATCTCCTTCGGCACTAGTTCTGCGGTATTATAAAATGCTATAGCAATCAAAATATGCTTCAAAAGTACCTCGAGCGCCTTGACCATAAGGTCTAGCTGGACGTAAGTCACGTTCAGCTCTGGCGAACTTCGATGCCGAAACCATTTTCATAGATGCGGTAATTTTCTGTATATTTTTGACAGACCGTAGTCGTACAGCGATATCCTTCAACGTGGCCATAGAACAGGACTTTTGTCCGAAAAATGAATATGAGCATTTCGCACCGAACATAATTAGGCTAACTTGCGCGAAATGTGTCCTTAACAGATGAACACTATAAGTGAAATGATTAAACAACCTGACCAAATTCCTGGCCTGTTGTTTATTTAGAAGAGAATGAGAAGGATCTATTTCGAAGTGAAAGGTTACAAGGAAAAAGTGGAGGATGCCTCATATATGCCCACTCTAGCCAAAACTCATTCTTATATGATGTACCGGAACTAAACAGATTGCCAGATTCTGTGTGGATCGTTCTGAAACCCTCAAATACAGTTTCCTTACTGTTCGGCTATGTCTACCGTCATCCTAATGCACCAACAGGAGATCTAGCATCACTGTCAGAAGTATTCACATTTGTTTCATCCCTACCGTTTACAAGCAAGTCTATTTGTGGGGACTTAAACATGCCTGAAATCCGTTGACTTCCAATCAAAGTACCAAAACCACTTGAATCATTTACTGAATGCTTAGAGCTTGGACAGTGGACTCAACATGTTAACGACCCAACCAGAAATCAAAATAGATTGGATTTACTTTTCACCAGCAATCTCATTCGTCACACTGTATATATTGGAAAATGTTCCCAGGTAGCGATTATAATATGGTCATATGCAGCCTTGATATAGGAGCTACAACTATAAAACGTAAATCCACCACACTTCGTAAGGACTTTCGTAGGATTGATTGGGAAAAATTCCAAAATCGCCTCAGAAGCACTGACTGGACGAACAACTTTACCCCAAACAATACTGATGAACTAATAAATGTATTTTATCACAACGAAAATAATATATTGAATAAATTTGCACCCTTATGATCCTGGAGCCCCAGAGTTCCTAAGGGCTTATATATGCCAGGCCATATACGAAAACGTCTTCGAAGACATGCTTCCAGACCTCATAACTGTAATGACTTCCCCTCATTAGTAACGATGATTGAAATATGTGTCAAGGCAGAGATAATACGTACTAAATCGTCAATTGCCCAGGAAAAGAGTGCTGTTCAGCTGAACAACGAATCGTTCTAAACCCTCATCCAGTTTCTGTACGGATATGGTGAGGAAAATGTGTAGCTCCGGTGAATGATTGTGATGGAGAATTTTTCTCTGAGCTCGATGTGTTAGTTGTGAAGCTTCACTTTTTCCTCTGAACAACATCAGCACAAGCGACAGGTAAAAGTGAAGTTTTAGAATTTCACCCGGTTTGACCGGTAGCTTGTTATGTTCACCTCGATCTTGATTGGTCGTTACTGGCCTTAAACCTGCGGTTGTCTACACCTTTATTTTAGTCGTGTCTCGTTTTATCTATTTCTCGTTCCTCCATTTGCCTACGATTTTTCTGATTGGTTGATAAATTAGGTCAATCTCGATTTGTTTACTGATTGACTTGAGTTTCAAGCTTCTAAACATTTTGTGATGTTCTTTTTACTCTGTCTATCCAGTATTTTAGCATTTTTCCAGTCGAATGTATGCTCATATTTATCCGTATGTATTGATATAAGGGAATAAATGCCAGGGTGTTTGACTGCTAATTGACGTTTACGCAAAAGAAGCTGAAGAGGGCCCAATTTGTCCTATGTTGTGTTTTTCACAGTCTAAGCAGTCTACTTTGTAGATGATGTTTGGTTTTTCTTCTTTTTTCGGTTTACATAGGAGTGATTAAAGTGATCTTGTTGGTTCGTGTGCTACACAAAATCCACGTTGTTTCATTAGTCCTGCTGCAATTCCCTATATGTCTTTCGTGTAGGGTAGGATGATCCATCTGTTGGCTCCTGTACTTGATTTCGCCTCTGTTGATGGTTTCAATTGACATTTTTTGATGAGGTTGCATGAACAGCGGTTTTATTAGAGGACAACCATTGGGTATTTTCCTTCGTTTTTTGCTTCATGTATGTCGCCGTGTGCTTTCGCCGCCCTTCAACAAGATTTGTACACAGTTGATTTTGTGAGTTTTTGAGTTGTTGTAGTAGTCAATAATTAAACCTTTATTGGTTGTCTTCTTAAGTACTTGATTTTCCAGTTTTCTTGGTACTTAACTTCTACCTGATGTTTGTGCTGATGATGCTATTCAGAAGAACAATGAAAGCCATACTACCAAAACATCCAGCTCAGAGAACAAAAATCCGTCAAAAGTTTCCTTATTGTTCAGCTGTATTCACAGTCAGCCTAAAGCATCAACAGAGGATCTAGCAATATTGTCAGAAGTATTCACGTTCTCTTCATGCCTACCTTTTACAAGCAAAGCAATTTGTAGGGACTTCAACATGCCTGAAATCCCTTGATTTCCAATCAAAGTGCCAAAACCATTTGAATCATTTACTGAATGCTTAGAGCTTGGCGAGTGGCCTCAATATGTTGACGGCCATATCAGACATCACAATATTTTGCATTTAGTCTTCACTGATCGCTTCATCTCCAATACTACATATATTGGAAACAAGTTCTCAGGTAGCGATCATAATATCACTGCATATAGTCTTGATATAAAAACCACAGCTACAAAACCACCACATATTTTGCGGAATAACGTAGGGTTGATTGGGCAAAATTCCGAAATTGAATCAGAAGCATTCACTAGACTACCTTCTTTACCGCAATCAATATCGACGAACTAATGAACATATCTTATAACAACCCTAGTCATATACTCAATAAATCTTAACCTTAGAACACTAGAGACAGGATTTCTAGGGATATATATGGCAGATCATATAAGAAAATTTCTTCGAAGAGATGCCACCAGGCTTCATAACCTTAATGACTTCTCCGTAGTTACGATCACAGAAGTGTTTATCAAAACAAAGGTAGTACGTACAAAAAATGCAATCGCGCAGAAGAGACTTGCTGCCGAACCGAATGATGACTCTACCGCATCTATCACAATCCTTCGAAATAAACTTAAATGCTGTTAAGTGAAAGGAGGGAGCGCATTTATTGGGGCAATAAAGTGTAAGAACACCTTAATTGCATCATAGAGCTATGTAGCGAGTATTTATGTGCCTTATTAACAAACAAAAACTTTCTAAATGAACCACAGCTGACCCCAATACCATCCTATGAAGTCACAAGAGTACGCTTCAGTGCACAGATTACTTCTAAGGTGATCAGCGCAATGAAGCACTTTTAAATTGAAGTACTGGATGGTGTCCCAGCAAGTACGCTGAAAATGGAAACAATGATCTGACGGTTTAACTTCGTAAACTGTAGAATTTATTTCGCCGGCGGCTGTCCTAATCGCGTCCAATAGAAACACACCGGTACGATACTCCTAGATCCAGGTCCCAGCCAAATTAAAAGGCCAAAAATTCTAGGAGAAAACGTCTCTATATTGTTATAAAATGGAAATACAGAGGCTTACGGTGTTTTTGTTTCTTCCAGGACTAAATTACTCCGTAGAGTATCTATTACAATAGCTAGTAAGTGACACTAAGTCCAGCAGCCACCGCGTCTATCCAAAAATGTGGCGGTAGCCATATTATATCAAATTTAAGCAATATATGTACAGTTCAAAGGCAAACACAAAAACTTCAATATAAGTACAAAATATGGAAAGAATAACAACATACAATGGTAAAATCTCAAATTGGAATCAAATAAAATACCAAAAATGTCAAGAGAAAAAGTCCATCATGTCATAGCAAAAATATGTAAACATGGAGGGATTTTCCAAAACACAAAACATTCAAAAAGAATTCTACACCGGCCCGCAAAATCCCTCCATGCAAAAACAGCAAGCGTTAATGACACCTTATTTAGGGTTCCCATGTTATCCCCTAATCCACACCGGAATAACGTGTAGGACTTACAGCAGTACGCCTACCCGCCATCCAACATGGATATGACCTGTCGTGTTAACTAGGTTCCTATACTTTCCCATCAGGCCCTTGATTCCCCTATCTATCGTGGAATGACCTAACGGTAGTATAAACCTTACCCAATTAACCCATACGAACATGAACAACGCGTCGCAAAACTGGTCATATCCTATCCAAGGACTACATTCTCTATCGTGGGGACGAGTCGCCAATCCACCACCACTTGCTCTGATCAGCAGATACCATGAAGTCCGTGATGCTAACTTATCAACAGAAGTTTTTGACCCATAAATAATATGCAAGGGTGAGATTTCCAATTTTGACATTTCGTCGTCTCCAGAAGACCTTAAGTAGCATGACGTAGGATCAATATTTATCCTTCCATCTCCTGATGCAGAGGAGGTTTGAACAGTATCCATCATCGTCGGTAACTCATTTGTCACATCAGTGACATCCAGTTTATTATCAACGTCTAAATGATTCCGTTCTGCATTAGCATCCGTTTCCGCGGCACAAGACATATGCTCAACAATAGCATCGTCATCACACAGCACTGTAGACTGGCTGTTACCATCAAACATTTTCTTCTCATCATCACTCGACTGACGGTCAACCGTAATAGGAACAGTTACAGTTGCACAACCTTGTGCATCTTCAATCAACTTAACCTTCGTGACGAGGTCCAATGGCGTCGAAACACTAGGAGGCTCACTCGATGAAGTCGATAAACTAGTCCCTATAAGTGGACTGCTGACACTTTCTATATTCTTATTATCACTGTCACTACTGAGGTTCTGATGGCTACTATTTCCATAGCTAGTCGTAGCATCCGAAAGAGCATGAGGTTCAGGCTTCTTAGTAATAGTAGCATCATGTCTCCTAGGCTTCTTAGCCGTTACTGTACCACCATCACTTATCCTAGAAGCTACTCTAGGTCCAGTTATATAATTTACCCTAACTGAAGGGTTCCGAAAATAAGCTTTATTCCGTTCAGTCAATCCTGCCTGGGCTTTATTCATATTTGCTGAACTCACTAACCTCTGATTACTCGAATCCAAATTACCGTTCCAGGCTTTTCGAGCAGTTAAGAGGCTTTTATCATCACACACTTCGGATCCATCTTGATGCCTACACTTTTCGCCTTTTTCTTTCTTTTCTACACTTAGAAAAGCCATCTTATCTGTTACATCAACCGGCTTCTTGCTAGGACACGCATCAAGAGGCTTTACATCGTTACGGTCAGATACTCGTCCTTCATCAGCGTATGCTTTCGTGATATAATTGACAACTCTCTTATCTTCCGAGCGTGCTTTAGGTAGAAACGAAAAATCCGAATGTCTCGCACGCAGACCACTAGTAGCTTCCGTATTAGTTCCTGTTTTAGCCTGATAAGCTAATCTTCCAAACCTACTACTAGCTATCTTAGCACGAGACATAATAAATTCCGTCAATTCATTAAACTTAGGCTCTCTCTCCTCTTCGTCCCACTTGAATACTAGCTCTGCCCACTGGGCTTGCATTCGACGAGGTAAGAGCCTTACTATTCGTTCTAAAGTATCCATAGAGTTAAGTTCAGCTGTACAATTTAACTGTTCTAAAGTTAAAGAAGCATTCTGCATTTTAATGGTCAAGTTCGTCAATGATTCAGGATCATTAAATTCTACATTCCCAGTTCTAAATAAGTCCTCTAAGGTTTCTCGCGCTATTACATGCGATTGTCCAAAGAGCTGTTTTAGAATGGCCTTAGCTCTCTTATATCCTGATTGTGGATCCATAATAATACAACCTTCAATCGCATTTTTTGCTTTTCCCTTACAATAATGAATTAAATACAATAAACGCACTTGATCATCCTTGATTCGAGGTTCTACAAACGTCTCTATCTGTCGTATGAACTTAAAATAGTCGCGAGACCTTCCATCAAAATATGAAAGCTCAACCTTAGGTAATTCTAAACCCTCTATCGATGACTTACAATAATAAATATCAGACATAACATGTGGGTTACCCATAAAAAGGTTATCATCAACGACTTGCCTAGAGCCCTGTGATCCGTCGAGCTCTTCCACCCTCCTCACGTGTGATTTTTTTCGGTTTGACATCATAAATAAAGTTCAATAAAGACGGTAACGATACAAAATAGAATAAATCCAAAATTCAGTTCAAAATTAATGATAAGTAGTTCCAGCGTCTTCCTCCAAGGAAGTCTAGTATGATAAACGATTAAATTCCAAATGTTTCCTTGTAATTCTTAATAATCCAAATAGATCCGAATTATATGCGTCCCGACGGATATTTCCAAGTATAATTCACGCAAGAAGAGCAAACACCAGACTGTAGAATTTATTTCGCCGGCGGCTGTCCTAATCGCGTCCAATAGAAACACACCGGTACGATACTCCTAGATCCAGGTCCCAGCCAAACCAAAAGGCCAAAAATTCTAGGAGAAAACGTCTCTATATTGTTATAAAATGGAAATACAGAGGCTTACGGTGTTTTTGTTTCTTCCAGGACTAAATTACTCCGTAGAGTATCTATTACAATAGCTAGTAAGTGACATAAACTACTTGCCATGTCACTTTCTATGTCGTGTTACCGTGATAATTGGAAGATTACAAATATCATCCCTAAAATTTAATCAGGACCTCGGTAGTATATAGGGTGATGGATAAAGTAGTAAAGGTGGCGGTAATACAGCGTCTAGTTAGCAAAAATCCCATCTCGACCTCTCAGCATGGGTTATTAAGGTCCAAGTCTGTTAGCAGCAGTCCTATTCTTAAAATTTAAGAAGGATTGTATTGAATCCACTTTTATGGAAAGAACGCGACTGGTTTGATGGAAACATTTATTATTATAACCAATTGTACCAGTGACTGTTTTACTGAACCTCTTCGTTTATCACACATCTGAACGCGCAAGCTATCTGTTTGTGTGGCAGTCATTTAGGCCCCACTGTCCCTGTAATTCTGGCCCACTTTTCTGGCACGATTTCGGTATTCTTTCGATACCACGAAATCGTCAGCAAATATATTCTTTACTATGGAATAACTCTTCTTCTCTGTGACGGGTCGGTCTATAGTCGTGATCTTACTCAACTGTGATTCTCGCCGCTACAATTGGTGAGCTAACGTGTCATCAAAATAAGTCAATTCCTGTGAATCTATCATTCATCTATTGCCATTTTTATCATGTTGCAATACTATTATTAATGTCCTTTAATACATGTTATACTTGCAACAACGTTTCAAAATGGCGGATAGCTATAATGTAATCGACTTCGAGACGCAGGTTACTCAAGGTAGTCTCGCCTGTAAACTTTGGCACGATCTTCATATTACCTCGACCTCACGAGATCGTTAACAAATGTATCCCAACTACTATTTACAACTGTCCTTCTAATATTTATCCTATGGAGGGATTTAACTTGGTAATTGGTGCGTAATTGGTCTGTAGTGGTGATCGTAGTCAATTTCGAATAGACACGTTACACTCTATTAAGTGATGAGCATTTTAAATGATGGAGACAATTAGACAAATTTGCTTCAGTATCTATGAAGTAGTGATCCAAGAACGCGTTACTTACACAAATGGAGTTAGAGAAAGGAAAAGGGATGCTGATGAGAGACGTTAAATATGATATTTTCTTGAGGCCGTGAATGGTGAACGATCGCTCAGATGTTTTAGTTACTAATCTAAGTCCCATGGCTTTAGGTGTACCATTGTAAGCCAAAGGGACTAATGTTTTCTGAATACTGGTTTATTCTTGTTAACTTTCGGTAGTATTAGTTCGAAAGTACACGATCCTTAAAAAGACTCTCAGTATTCGTTGAACATTCAGGGGAGTCTAGAAATGGTGAATGCGGGAACAGTTGATAGATCTTGTAACGTCATTGCTTCGCGCAAAATCGTCTCAAGTTTCAAGGCCTTAAATTACATCCCGAAAATTTATAGAGACTTATGATTGTTTTTCCCAGAAATCTGTAACATTATTAATAATAATAATAATCTGTTCTCAAATAATAACAACAAGTTAAAAGAAACATACGGATCTACAGACAAGATCAATATGATAAAACTGACAACACATTTTCTGTAAAAGGTTGTTCAATTAATGAAATATTTCATAACATACATTGGCTTCACATAAATGGCTAACATTTTCCACCAAAAATTTAGATAATGTTTCAGACTCTGCAATGTCCAGTGCGATTGTTGGCGCGAGTTATGTCGGTCACGTTACTACGAATCACTAATGGCTGAGAACCAGAGCAAGGAAAATCCAGGTCTGGATATGACGAGAACTGATGAGATAAACGTGCAAAGATATTTGTCAGATAATAAATTTATAGGCTCTTGGGTAAAGTAACCAAGTCCTTAGTAATCATCCAGACTTACTTAGGGATTAGAATAAGGCTCTGATTAAGAGAATTAGAAAGAAGAGGGCTAGGAGCAGAACGGCCTAAAGCTGAGTCATGACTGAGCAGATACACATTTGGATAAGACAAAGGTATTATTACTGACATCTTTCTTTATCCGTAATTAGAACACCAACTTTACACCCGCACATATGTAGGCTAATGAAGACAAGTCACCAGTAAGATAAAGAATGGGCAGTTAATCGTATGAATAGAGAAAATTCAGAAGAACCAACTTGTTAGCAATAGTGTTGATGTACAGAATATAATAATGAGGCTCAGTGATCTTATGCCTTTATTTTATCTTATTTATTCTTTCTATTTTTAACTCTGTGGCTCAAGAAGTTGTGAATAAGCTCCTCTTCTGTATAATTGTCCAGATCCGCTTGTAATAGGATTTCTTGGTATGAAGTTAAAACCAGTTCAAGGTTACAAACATGAGTCGTAGACGAGGTTAACTAGGAAAAGTAACATCAATATTACTGATTTGTTACATCCTGCTATATCGTAAGGAGCCGTAAGCAAACAAAATGTTCTGCCACACAGACATGGGTAGATTGAGATTATCGCCTCTCCGTTATGAACGCTAGTCAGCTACACTACCCTCTATCCTTTTGTGATGTTAAGCTCTCTTAAGTTTAATGGTAGATCTTAAGCCATGTTTTCTAGTCTACGCTCTATTTTTTACTCACCTTGTTGGAATTCACTTTCTCTAACAGCTCCACGTTACGAGCATACCATACAACTTTGCCTTCTGTATGTAGGACAAAATATCCTCGTAGCATAACAAACTGATTTTAAGTAAACTAATGGTATATATTGTAAGGTATGTGTCAGTTAATAGGTAGTTTGGACATAGGAAGGATAGGGAGCTGAAGGAAAAAGGGTTGAAATAGTGTTTAAAATTAATGTGTAAAAGGATAAATCGATAAGCAGACAAGGTGTTTGTATGTTAATGAATTGGGAAAATGAAAATATGTTAAACTGATAACACTTAAACAAGAAGGAACTCACAATGCTACAGGGAGTTTGAGTTCCTTGTAATTGACAGTAGTTGATCAGCATCTACAGGCTTTTCAATTTTTTTGTCTACTAGAAATAGAAACAAAAACTGCTTTGAAAATAAGAAAATACTGATTGGAATTTAAATTTTCAGAAAATTTCAAATGTCTCCGGTGGAACATCAAAGACGTAACCTTTTACTGTTGGTGGGAGCAGGGAACTCCGCCTGTAGACCCTTCAAGGCTACTGCTGATCCCAAGCCCGGATAAAGAAGGCGGGTTGGGCATGGGGCTGGCGCCCCCATCCCAACTATAACTTGACCTGCCAAAAAACGCTAACCAGAAGAAGTAATTCAAACAAATTTAACTCTGCCCTGGGAGTTGGAAGAAGAATTATTACGTCGTGTGATGAAAGACTAGTTCCCTCGGAAGTCACGGGACCGATGCCTTTTCTGGCTACCAGAGCAACCATTCTTTGAGGTACATGGAACGTTCGTACATTGTAGGAGACTGGAAGACTATTTCAAGTTGCGGCAGAAATGAAAAGATACAAACTCGAGGAGCTCGGCATCTGTGAAACGCATTGGACACAGGTAGGACAAATGAGACTAGCTTCAGGGGAACTGCTGTTATACTCTGGTCATGAAGAGGAAAATGCTTCACATACACAAGGAGTTGCACTGATGCTGTCCAAACATGCACAAAAGGCACTGATAGGATGGGAATCTCATGGACCAAGGATCATTAAAGCATCCTTAGAAACAAAGAAGGAGGGCATTACAATGAACGTCATCCAATGCTATGTACCTACCAATGACTACAATGATGACGTTAAAGATCAATTCTACGAAGGGCTGCAGTCAATCGTTGACAAATGCTCACCAAAGGATTTGTCCATTCTGATGGGAGACCTAAATTGCAAGGCACACTTTTGTGGTCCACTCAGTATCTAAACTAACGTTAGAAACTATTAACAGACCATGAATATATTGCACTCACATTGTCAATAATGTAAGTATCCTCAAAAGGTAGACACGCGACTTCTCTTCTCGTACTAACAATAATATGTCACGCTTTTAGGCTCCTATCCCTAAAATTCACTTTTTCTTTGTTATTTAAAGCCAAATAACTATCTTATCTTTCGCATTACTCTCAGTTTTCGTTTCCCGTAGATAGATAGATTACAAAACCTTTGGATGCCGCTCAACTATCATCAATCTCAAAGAGCTTAAACTATCCGGAATCCTTGTGAGTGCATTCTAGTCAATGTATTACCAGTTCATTGAATTTTAGTATCCCAGAAGTGCAAACATTCTGCTTCCCTACTCTCTTATCACCTTACTCATGAAACCTTAATATGAATTTTCATCATATTCTTTCATCAGCTACCTATCATTCCCATCTGCGAACTATCTGTTAGTTGACCTAAAACTTACAATTTATACCGTTAGTCAAATTAATATCATTGTGATATGCTTCACAGATATAAAAGTGATTATACAGGAGATGGGGGTGTCTGGTTTGCTTGTAACATAGAACAAGTAGAAACAGTGTTTTCCGACAGTGTTTGCGAAAAATAGATCCGTTCATTTATTTACGCCTGTTACTTATGATAGAGCATAGGCAACCGACCTAAAAATAGAGCTCAGACTTCAATATTAATTAAAGTTTACCACAACCATATATATTACACAACCGCTAAAGTAGTAAGTAAATAGGATAGAAAAATGACAGACTCACCGTATGTAGGATCTAATTTGCCCTACAGATGTAATTCTACAACAGTAAACGCAATACTGGCGAGCACGGAGTCTGTAGTAAAGCTATAGTAAGAGAAGGTCAACTTAGTTTTAAACTTTATCTGTTTCTAAACGTAAAAACACAATTACATTAGTACAATAAATAAGGAAATTACAATTATCAAGTAAGACGAACAAATGTACCGATCGGTGTAGCGTGTCTTTAGAAAATGAATAAAACATGAGTCACATCAATATAATAAAATAATAACGTCCTTCAATCAAAATGTCATTTACAACAATGAAGGTTTACAGACCGGTCAGACTAGATAACGTGGTGAGCGCTCAAACCAGTCTGATTGGTTAGTTATGGCATAACTACACTTAATTATAAAATAACTAACACCGCATTTGAAGCGTGTTCGTAGTCGTCGATCACCAATTGTAGTGAGTTGATATAAATATAATTCTTCGCGGGATTACTAAGTTAAATCCCGACAAATCCAGAATTCAAAGAAAGGACTGTTCTGGATGAAGAAGTATATTTATCGCTGGTCTTGTGATGTCGAAATAATATCAAGACCAGAATACAGGAGTGGCTAACAACCACAGAGGAGACAAACGGTGTGGGAATGATACGCTTGGCGTGCGAGAGACAGTCTTTATTACGGTTAAATAAGTAGTACAATATAACAGTTATTGTCAGAATTAAGTACAATAATAAGTGTTTCCATTTCCGCAATCGTGTTTTCCTCCTAAAACCATACCACCACAAACTGCTCACTGAAATTGATCTTACGTTTTCATCATCAACTTCATCTACGACATGTGTTCGCAACGTTGAAGCGATTTCACTTCCTACCAAGTAATCCCGCAACATACTGATCTGCGTGAGAGAGAAGCACATGTATCATATGGAAACAAGTGGAAATTTCTTTTTCAATCTAGATGACGAAACAGTCTTAAGATGTTCAGGGATAATTCCAAGTCACCTCATAATACCCTGTACACATGAATAAGGTATGAATTTGTAAATGTTCAATGCTCTTGAAATATAAGAATGATTATTCCTGTGTATGTTAAAAGCTTATTTGATGTCAAGTACCTGTTCTGTCATTGATGAACGCGATTTCAATGTGCTATATTCGTTTTATAAGAACACCCTGATTGATTCTGATGTACCTTCAGTACATCTTCCTTCACTGTCGATTGCATGTGTACCGAAACAACCATGTGAACTGACATACTGTTAAATACAGTTATGCGCAATATAATGATCGAACTTTTAAACATTCGCAGAATTTAGATCTGTATGTAAAAATCCAGTATAAAATTTCATGTACAGCCCAGTTTCATGTAAGAAATGAGAGCCGTAAAGCATGCAATTATAGTCTTTTCACGAATTTCAAAAGAAAGCTTTTAATCCTGTGTTATTCACAGAGGAAAACATAGCACTTAACATTGTTGAATGAAATATCGTTATATCACAGTAGTACAAGTCTCGAAAAACACTTTCTACGTGCTGCTTCCTAGGGAATTATCTTCCAGAAGACACACTATTTCAGTCAGTCAATTAACGTAACGATAGTGCGAAAATGTTTTGGACTCTTATTGGATTGTAAAGTTTCCAAGGTTCGTAAGCAGCTCATGAGTGAATAATACTCTCCGATTAACGCTTTCATTGAGATTCTTTTGCATGCAGCAGCGCTTAATTTGGTATATCATGGAAAGCAGTCGCCATTTTGCAACCCTGATCTCCACATAATGAGTAGTGAGTGCACAAAATATGCATTTTATAATATTGACCGTTTGTTTCCAATCATAAACCTCTTGAAAAGCTTTAGTTCACTGACAGTAGTACACATATCTTCCTGATGTTAACTTGTGCTTTTGCCTTTCGTTTGTAGTGACGGGATCTGTTTCATTGTGACTATTGACTAATAAATTCCATTGATTGGTTTAATATTTTCATTTGCATACTTATTTTTGTTTAATCTACATGTTTATATATTGCACGTAGAAAAACTTTTCAAAATTTTATCGTAGTAAATGAAATGGCGTCGAAAATAGTATAACACTGAATATTTTATTGTAGATGAACTATGTTGTATGTACACGGATCAGAATAGCTAACTTATTGAAATATCTATTAGCTGAACACTTTCTTTTTGATATAACATTCAACGTCATACAGGCGCATGCAATAAAGTAAAAGAAATTACATTAAAATAAAAATCAATTTATTCACTTTTAAGGATTCTTCAATTCACTGAAATCGTACAATACTGATTACAACTCTAGAGGTTTATTTGACTTCTTATTCTTTCGACTTGCATTGAGAGATCCTGCAACCGATGAGAACATAGCATTAGTACACTTACTTCTTTTCATAGAATGGACTTACATTCGATAGAGATAGCAACTAGAAATAAATTCAGCATGAAAGCGAGACAAACTGATAAACGAAGCTAGAAGTTGATAGAGTAAGGTTTCGAATGCGTTACAGAAGTTGTGTTAAAATCTCCCGCTAAGAGTATTTGATCAAACCCTAGGAGTGGAAGTTGTAGCACTGCCTCAGTCAGTTTAGCTTTCTGGGTCTTTGTACTCAAAGGGACCAGTAAATTCCTCCGATTAAGTATTTCGTGCTATTTGTGTGGAAACAACGCCAACTTGATTCTACTTCCTCGGTTAGTTGGGTGTTGTGCAGTCTCTCGGCTTTTAGGTGGCCGTTATTATACATAGCCATTTAGCCTCCTGTCTGGTCTACGCTTTAGCATTGGCGAGTGTCATGCCTTGCAATCTGACTTCGTCGTCTGCTGTGTCAGGGAATGGCAATGTTTGAGGTTATGATCTTCAGATACATTTGAAAGCACATGTTGCTGATTTAACAGCTTATCCCTTAGACGTCTTCCGTAGCTGTAGAGGCACTTGGTGGTCTGTCTCATCACCTGGTACACCTCAGAAGCAAGAGTCGATGTCGGATTTTCAGACAAGATTTTCAAACGGAGATAAGATTCAAGAAGCGTTGATATCGCATATACAGTAGCTTAATTAAGGTCCCCGTTCTATTTTATTGGCATCTGTTTTAGGGGTCCAGTCCTCAAATTTATTGATTCCTTGAAACGAACTGTCTTAAATCTACCAAATAATGATCAGGTAAAGTAGAAGAACGGCAAACTGTTTGTTTCCTGGAATCTTTGTCTGTATGATGCTAAGGCATTCTCAATATGACTGACCCTCTCGCATATAAAGGGAGAAATGATAGTAGGCGGTGAGGGAAGTAATTTTGAAGTAATACTCCACGGTCTACCCAGATTAGCATGTTTATGTGGGATCAACACTATTAGGATCCCCTCGAGTTTAGACAGACTCAGAATACATTTGCATGAAGCTAAGGGCTAACGAAGTTTCAAATGGCCACATGGTCGTGTTGGCCGAAATAAAAGTGGGGCTAAACAAGCGCTGCCACTGGATAGAGTGTATTATAGAATTTTATTGCGGTTCTTGTTAGGATACTGGTAAATTCAACGAATTGAAGTTGGAAGTCCTACATGACCTATTCAATAAAGAAGAAACTACCATGTAGACCAACTGATAAGAGATCAAGGAAGCAATAATTCCAGCATGTCATTAGGTTTATGGCCACAAGAAACAGCATCACAAGGAATGGATCATTACTAATACACTGGATAAGACTGAAGAAAGGAGGAGTAGGAAGAAATCGATCAATAAACGTTCATATTCGTCAATCAAGTTTGTCAGCGATAGAGACCTGAAATTCATGGACCTGATAATCTATTGAATACAAATTTATCCACGAGTGGTTTAACCAGACTCTCCCTGTGACCTAGTACCCTTTTTCTTTCGAATTCCGGCAGAGACTTTGCTGAAAAAGAAAGTTCTTACCAGAGCTGTGTCATGATTCGTTCTTCAGTCATAATCAACGTTTGCAAATCCATAGCATATATTGAACACAGACTCAGTTGGTTGGCGTCAGTTATTTCACAATCACATTTACATTTCGAAATTGCTTGGACAAACTATGTCGTCATCCACATTTTTATCCTTGAATGATTTATAATTCTTCACAAATCATTCCGATGCTAATAAATACTTACAATTCATTCGAAACATTTAGTATTGGATGGCACATAATAATTGCTAGCATATTATTATTCTGACGAATTTTTGTTTTCACCGAAATTACTTTCAACAACCATGTCATCAGATTGTATGCGTGAGATGGAGTTGAGCTGCAGATATTGCGAAACCGTTGATATTATTTGATAATCGCATTAAACCGGACTTCACTGGACATTCATTTTCTGTTCAATCAATATCTCTTTCAAGGTGGTTTTTTCAGTCATGTTCAGCTGAACCAAATCCACAGCACAAATACATGAGAGGAACCATCTTTAAAGAAGAAATCTATGGGCCTGATCCACGCGGAATCAGTGTATGTGGATTTGGAACTTTGCCTCCCCTTAATTATGTATCTAGTTGATGCATTGACCTTGAAATTAACTGATTTCCGAAAACCAGCTGCCAATTGAACGACATAAACCTCCAGGATTCTACCGCCAGCCACAGTCCACGTATCCTACATGGCTTGCAAAAAGATGGATTTTTTCAGACATTTTTTATCCGGTGCCTATATAAAAATGAAGACTGACAGAAATTCAAACAATAGTATCAACAACGGGATATTTCCAATATTTTCTAAAAACAATCACTGGTGTTCTTCTTTCTTTCGTGTCATCAAGAAATATTTTTAAAAATTTTTTTCCACTACAAACATTTCTGTGTTCTAGGAATATTTTTTTGTTGATTCCATTTAGATCACGTGTAAACCTCATCAATATGATCAGAAAAAGAGAAGAATTCAGCTTTCGAAATATGTATTGAAATTCCAAATCACTGTCTTTAATTACTCAATTTAAGAAGTAATTTCGTCACAGACCAATTAGACGGAATGGGAAAAATATTTTAAACCAGCTCAGAACAGCTCAGGATTGCCTACTCATTACGTCAGCGAATGAACTGACTGAAACATAAACCAGTGACCAAAATATGCCAAACAAGTACTACTTCTGGATTATGAGGATTCTGACGACTACAACTCTCATTGGTCTGTTTCAAACACGACTTGGCAGAGTCATTAAACGCACTTGAGTGACTAGGCATGCGTGAAGTGCCGCTAGATGGACTAAGGAGCGAAAATCCTCGAACTTGGATTATTTTTAACAACTGATCTGCTTCGGATTTAGGACGTTCACGTCCATACACCAGAAGGAACTGGTGACCAGGGTAGAGTCTTGATTAACACGTTCGTAAATGAAACACACAGACAGGACGAAAACGAGCTCTACCTTTATTACACAAGAACTCACTACACACATATGAGAGAGAACCTTCTACATGCCACGTATCCACGGGATTGGTGGAGGTTGACAGTAGTTAATCAGTGGGAAGCAGTGAGAGACATCATGTAGAATGCTATCTTAGACGATGTACCTCAGTCACACCCCACCCGGAAATAGAAGATCATGGGTTCTGCGCGGCACTCAGTGCTTGCAGCAGGCGAATATGAGATTCTGGCAAAAATGGAAGGTGTCCTTGAAGGATTCCGCTATTAGTGTTTACTTGGCACTGATAAACAAATACGATACCGAGGTTCGAAGTGACAGGAGAAGCTTTCAGACGAAGCTAGCTGTCTATACGCAGGCAAACTCAAAGCATCTCTTTAGGTTCACGGCTAAAATAAAACCAAAGAATCAGGATTTGCGTTCCCTCAAAAGTCCGAATGGGGAAGACCTCACCAACCTAGAGATGACTGAGATCTCTAACACTAGCTTCACCAACCAGTTAAACCAGGCATCTACATGTTCAAAGTACTATGTGAACCCAGTGCCAGCTGACAACTTAAGGGATATCCATATTACTCCTGACGTATATCTAAGGAAACTGAAGTCCTTACGCCTATGAAAGTTACCATTGTGTGAAAATATTCGCCCTGTAGTCTTGACACAGTTTTTAGGAGCCCTTCGTTCACCGATATGTGACCTGTTTATCAGTTCGCTGGAGTCACACCAACTCACAGCTGAATACCAGTGCACATAACATTTCTAGACTTTGACAAGCCTTCGACACAGTACCCCACACAAGCCTAATCGCGAAGCTTGCGGAGGTGGGTTTCACTAACCCACACTTATTTCGGATCGGAAACTACCTTGAGAATGGAAAGTTTCGTACCAAGATAAATAGAGTGCACGCGAGTCTCAATATCGAGAGTTTCACAGGGGACCATCTTATGTCCACTCCTCTTTCTTTTATTCATTCACGACCTGTTAGACAAAGTTAGCCACGCAACACTAATCGACGCAAAGATATGGAAGTCCGTTAGAAGCGAAAAAGATTCGACTGAGACCTTACATCCAGCTGAAAATTTACGTCATGTACATACTGCACCACATGACGCAAACGATTTACACCATAAATGGACCTCCACTCTCTAGTGTCTCCGTAGTGCGTGGTCTCAATTCAATTACCAACGACACACTGAACACGAGATCCAACTGTATAGGGGCCGTATTCAAGGTTAATGCAACTCTTCACATTATGAGAAGAAAAATTGGTGCTAACAGCCTTAAATTATTCTTGACGTTCTTTAAGACATACGTGAACCCCAGATAGAGGTTTAAAATGACGTCACACCCCCCTCCTGAAAAGAGACATAAATCTCTTGGATCGAGTTCAGAGACGAGCAACTAAATGGGCGATAGGGTTGAAGAAAAATCCTTTCGAAGATAGACTCTAGCGTTTGGAATTATTTCCCCTGAATTATAAGACAGTCGGATGTGATCTGACTATAACGTTCAACATATTAAGCACACCAAACCACTCCAATGTGAGCATCTCAACACTGCATCACCACCACCCCCTTCGCTGACTAGCTGTACCTGGTGCTTTCCTTGAGACTTGCTAGTCGTTATTATTGTCATCTTCTCAAGTCAACAAACTATTCTATCTCGTCTATGATCTCCGTTTCCTTTTTCTTGTTTACACTCCGGCCTCTTGCACAATGTTTACTACAAATTAATAGACTGAACTATCCATTATTTACCTAGTTCTAAAATCTTACTACTACTGTGGTGTGAGCTACTTATAAGTAGTATATGACATGAGTGTCAATGTAATGTCTGGCAGCAGCATATGGGGGAAGATCAAGAAAGGAAGAGTTAGAAAACAATGGAATTTGTATGAAACGCATGAATAGTGACAATGGATTGATGTTTTGCAACAGGAACAGTCCAGTTCGATATGATGGACTGATATTTTGCAAATTAACAATTTACGATATGGTTTTCCGATTTTACTGAGTAACTCTGTAATTTTCGTTAAATACAATTCGGTTGCCCCACCGGTGTTCTCGTTCACTACACTACTACCATTGGAATTTTCCCCCTATGTGCGATGTGGAGAATAACATCGCAACTAAATGATCCTTGGTCTGGTAATGTGATAGCTGCTGGTATCCAGAAACCTAACTGCCCTAAAGCAAGCGTGTTTGTTTAAATCGCGAGACATACAAACTCACCAAACTTTTAACTTACTGGAATCAGGCAGTCGAGTGGCTAGACTACCATCATTTAGACAATACAAAGTAAATGGAACCGTACCAAAAGAAGAAGAATCGGGCGCGAGGAAATTAATTGGTTCATACTAGCTCGTGAAAAAGGTATCGGACGCTGAATATATTTTGCGTGCTCATGTAGAAAGTCCAAAACTCCGCGCTTCTAGGTTCGATTTCCAGACTGCTTTAATCTGAGTCTTTTGTTACTGATTGCCAACAGCAGCTTTCCTTAAAGACTATAACGATATCTTGTGCCCTTTCTGGGTCAATGGTTTACTTTTTTTTCTGTACATTTTTCTTCCATCTCCGACCACTCACTTTGATCTTCATACCTCGCTAAAACACTAAGTTCTTTCCGGCTAGACATAGACGACTACACTTACCCACTATTACATATTTCTACCGAAAACGGAAGATTACTATGCAGGAACAATTTTATATAGATATCTATATATATTAGATACTACTGGCCTGAAACAAACGTTTTCATTCAAATCCCGAGACATACAAACTCACAACCGACTGTCAACTGTCTAGAATTAAAAAGTCGGGTGGCTAGACCTCCATCCATTGGAAAATACCGAACACCTGGAACCGTACCGAAAGAAAAATAATCGAGCGCAAATAAATCAGTTGGTTTACAATAGCTCCTGAAAAAGATATTGGATATTGGATACGAGAAAGGTTGCGGCACATTTGTGTTGAACGCTACTTCCCTATAATTCAGTGTGAAGTGTAGTTTTGTGTAAGCCTTCCTAAGAGAAGTATTAGGGTTCTCTATCGTTATCTCGCCTATCAGATTATTTTAAATAATCTTCAATGTTTATATCCTCACCAAATTGTTTCTGCTGAAACTTCCACAATCAAGGCATTTTACACAGTTTTAAGGGTCCATGTTAGCAGTACTCAGCGCTATGTTATTGTAATAACTGCGTGTAAATGTATTCCAACGGATTATCCATTTGGAATCACTTATCTGTGCAATATATCGCTCATGTATTTCAGCAGTTCTCTTTGAGAATTATTGTTTGCCATTCTCATCCCGGGAGTGCTTTGAAACATAATAAACAAATCTGACACCAGAGTTGCCATATTTCTGGGCATAAGCATAATAAGACAACCAGACTAAGCCATAAATCTAGTTTCGAATATTGCATTCGTACCCCTCCCCATAACATTAAAAGAAGTTATTATTTACAAAGATATCTGGTTATTATATATATGTATATATTCACTTTCCAGTGGTATGGATAGCTTATCTTTGTTTTAACTCTGCGTTTGTGAATGACGTTTGATATCTTGACCATCATCTACGTAGCGTTATCTAACTAGCGTTTTGTTCGTTTTTGTCAGTATTTTAATCAGTGAAAAATACCATCACTGAATTAATAGCCTGTACTCCTTAAGATAAGCCATCAGTCCCCTCCCCAATTCGAGTTCGATCAGAGTTTACTAGGTTAATTAGAGTTTATGAATCACGACCCAGTAATATCCTAGTACTAATCAATACTCTGTGTTTATGTATTTAAGTGAAAACAAAAATCCGAATTTCTCGCCAGTGTTTCATATTTAAAAATGTTTAATCTATTTTCATTTTGCCGTACACATTATCTGCTGCAACCGATTGTCTCCTTATTTGGATTTTATTATCTGCTTCTTGATTATTCGCGTTCCCATAACACAACGACAATGTGTGATTCGGATAACCTGTTTGCAACTAACCGCAATTAAGTCCAGGAACACCTTAATAATCAGGCTTTTTATTTCTAGGCTGTTCATCTACTGAAAAATGACCACAGCTGGGAGACCAACATGGGATACTGCTAAAGGTAGTAGGGGAAAGTGGGAAGGTGATTTGAGTGCTTTGTCCAAACAGTACTCTGTTCGCGACTTACCGGCACACACAAAATTAAAATTGCGCCAAGAAGGACAAGGAAGACCTGAAGATATTCAAGGAAAAGATTTTAAACGTGCTTTGGAAGAAAAAGAGAAACGGTTAGCTCAAGAAAAGTCGGGGAGACGTAAGTATGCTCAATTTGCTTATTCTTGATGCACGTTGATTGTGAATACATTGAGAAGTGTTAAACAATTATGTAGGGATAATGCATTAACTCCTAAAAATTTATTCCAACTTTATCTACATTTATAGTATAGATTCAAGTGCTTTGATTAACATGACATCAAATATTCATAGGGAGTGAAGTAGTTAGGCGTGTTGACCGCTTCACTTATCTCGAGAGTCCCATTAGTGCTGATAGCCTGGTGACTGACGAAATCTCAGAACGGATACAAAAGGCTTGATTGACTTTGCCAACTTGCGTCATTTATGGCGTAGGCGAGATATCCGTTTTCTAACCAAAAGACGAGTCCACTGTGCAGCAGTTCACTCTGTCCTATTATATTGATGCAAAACATGGCTGGTAAGAGTAGAGGACATTGGTTTCCGATCATAGGTGTCTTCGAAGCACTGCTAGTATATCCTGAGATTATCGAGTAAGAAGAGTTATCGTTAGGAAACGAGTAGAAAACCTTCATCAGTTGAGGTGGTTGGGACATATGTTGCGTATGTCTAACAACCGAGCTATGTTTTACAGTGTAGGTTAGAAGAAAGCTAGGGGCAGCCAAGCTGAAACATGGCACAAATCCATAAAGTCAGTCAGTTGCAACGTAGAACTTCGTACCGCATCCGCACAGAGAGGCAACTGGCATTTCAAATCCCATAGTTGTGGAGATAGTAGAAGCATTACTGGTAATGGAGAAGATAAGGGTTTGAAGATATTATTCAAGGATTTTAATTCAGTGAGATAAAGTTAGAAAGACAAAGGTAGAGGTGATAACGAATCCAGAAGATTAGGATTCGAGAGAACACAAAGGATAAATGCACCGGCGCCATTCCAAACGGTTTTGAGCCATGTCATTCAGGGTATCTAACCATCGATTGTTATCATCTCGCGGACCCCAACCAGGTAGTCGACAACTACCGACATGGCTCAGTCCACTTGTCAATGACTTCATGGATTTCTGCCATGTTATGGTTTGGCCGCCCCCAGCTTTCTTCCAGCCTATTCCTACGCCAGGAAACATCGTTAGACGAGGCAGTTGGTTGTTGGGCATACGTAACACATCTCCCAATCACATGAACTGATGAAGTTTCACCACTTCATCTATTGATCTGCCATTCTTACCTAGGACCCGTTTCCTAATAACATCGTTGCTCACTTGTGTCCCAAGATATACGAGCAATGCTTCGAAGAAACTTATGATCGAAGACAAGCAATCTACGAATGCCCTCTACTGTCACCGGCCATGTTTTGCATCGATATAATAGGACGGAGTGAACTGCTGCACAGTGGACTCGTCCTTTGGTTAGAAAACGGATATCTCGCCTACGCCATAAATGACGCAAGTTGGCAAAGTCAATCAAGCCTTTTGTATCCGTTCTGAGATTTCGTCAGTCACCAGGCTATCAGCACTAATGGGACTCTCGAGATAAGTGAAGTGGTCTACACGCTTGACTACTTCATTCCGTACCACTAGTTCAGATGCCGATGCAAGCCAATTTCGAAGCAACATTTTGCATCTCGAGGGTGAGAACCGCATCTCAAACATGCTTGCATTGTTGCTTAGGGTAGTCAGAAGACTGTATTTTGTCAGCGTCTTCGCGAAATAGGACTATGTCATCAGCATATTATAAATCAGCAAGCGTGTCTCTTGGTAAAATGTGTACTCCTTAAGAGCCAGACGATGATAATGTAAACTCTAGAAGGATATCTACGACAAAGTTAAACAAGAAAGGAGAGAGTGGGCGGCCCTGACGCACACCACTTGAAGTAAAGAATTCCGACATAGTTCGCCATAAGCCCTCACTCGACAAGCGGTGTTCGAGTAGAGAGATTATATGAGGTTAACGTACTTCCTTGGTACACCTTTCAGTAACAGGCACTGCCACAGAACCTCACGATCCACTGAGTCAAATGCCGCCTTAAGGTACGGGAAGACGCCTGTGTCTGTGTTCCAGGACCTGTCGTAGTGTGAAGCTGTGGTCTATACAGCCACGTGCAGGTCTGAAACCAGACTGGTTTTCTCGAGTTTGCTCTTCACGAGCTTTCGTTAAGCGTCGACATATTATTGAGGCTAATATTTTAGATACTATATTAGTTAGACTTATTCCCCTGTGATTGTCACAAGAAGACTTTTGTCCTTTCTTGGATACTGGGACAATCAATGATTGATACCATTGGGATGGGATTACGTCTAGTTCCCAGATTCTACCTAAGATCTCAGTCAACCTAGCTGCTAAAACTGGGCCACCATCCTTAAAACTTTCAGGATTTAGCCTATGAGGCCCTGCTGCTCTCACTCGCTTCGGATTTCCTATAACTTTCTCAACTTCATAAAGGTTGACTGGAGATCGTGGGCAACCGAAGTGTTACTGAAGGCAGGCGAACTGATCCTTAAAGAGTTCTGCCCATCGGTTTGCCTCCTGGATTGACAATGGATAATAAGACCATCCTTTTCCGAAATAGTCTCACTCACATTCGGGTTTCTAATACCGGTTTCCTTGATACGTCGGAACAACTGTTTACTGCTACCTATCACAACTGCCTTTTCCATCTTCCTCGCTTTCTCCACCCAACACTGTTCTCAATCATTGCGTATGCTTTTTATCAGTCTGTGCTTACGCTGACTTCGCTCTCTATCATGTTCAGAGCCAGGCGTAATGAGTTATCAAGCATCCATCCGTTCGAGGGCGGCCAAACCAAAACATGGCAGAAATCCATCAAATCATTGACGAGTGGACTTAGCCATGTCGGTAATTGTCGACTACCTGGTTGGGGTCCGCGAGATGTTAATAATATCTTCTAATCCTAACCTCTCCGATTACTTCTAATACCCTTACTACCTCTTCTACTATTGGATTTGAATTGACAAATTACATCTCTGTGCTGATGTGGTATGGCGACATGAACTGATGTACTTACGTACGAAGTTCTACGTTGCATCTGACTGACTGACTGACTGACTGACCGCTTCTTCCTAGCCTTATGGTTTACCTTACGAGCATATATCGTTGCTGTTTCCACAGCTTTTTTGATATCATTCCAAGCTGCTTCCGAATGGGGATCACTCACATAGTCGCCCAACTGTTTTTCTAGTTGTTGCTGAAATATATTCATAGCTCTGCTATCATTAGGTAGAATCATAAGTGGTTTCTTTGCGGTGTCTTTCCTACGTCCAGTAAGCCTCAAACAAATATGCGCTCGCACTAGGGCATGATCTGAATCTAAATATGTGCCCATGAACGAGCGACTGTCCTCTATCGACCCTCTCTATCTGTGGCTGATGGCGATGTGATCTAGTTGGGTACATCGTTGAGACGAATTTGGAGGTCGCCAGGTCAAGATATGCTTTTCCTTATGCCTAAAGTTAGTGTTTGTTAGAAATAGGTGGTTATCTGAGCACATTTGCAACAGACGGCCACCATTGTCTGTTCTCTGAGCCGCGACATCATAAGATCCACCTAGTTGTCCTTCTTTTACACTTAGTCTACCTACCTGAGCATTGAATTTACCAGCCATTTTTACTATATCAGAGCTTCTAACGTTTTGGAAGAGGTTCGAAATCTTTCTGTAAAACTCATCTTTCACCTCGTCTAAACTGCAGTCAGTGTGGGCATAGGCAGATATAACGAAGATGCAATGGCGAGTGTCACTATCTCTCTGATTTATTACTGTCTCATGTAGTCGGAAAGCGCACAAGCGACTATCTACTGGGATCCAGTCTAGGAGAGCTAGTTCTGCCCTAGGACTGAATGCTATACATACACCAGCGAAACTGCAGGAAGCAGCATCTGGGCTTCCAGATATGCGAAGGGTAAATCCAGCTGCTTCTTTATCTTGACATAGTAGGGTCAAGTGAATAACGCTACTCGGGTCCTGTATGGGCGTTTCCGAGACGCAGAATACATCGATGGCTCGCGATTCTAAAAGTCCTAGCTAATGAAGCCTGTTGGCCTGTTTGACATAATGTCCGTACATTAAATGGTCCGACATGTAGTTTAGAACGGGGTTTCAGGAGTCCAGGAATAGCGTTTCGGGAACTTGAATCGTTCGTAGCAGAGGTGCGGGATGATAAAGGAATGTGAGGAGAGTTAGTTGTGAAGATAAGGGGGATGTTAGGGGGTGTAGGAAGGATTTGACTGTGACCAATTCGATCTAGTGTGCTGTTAGGGGTATGAGGGCAGTTGTCACTTCCCGACTGCCCACACCGTGGATGGGTGTCTCTTGAGGAACCTGAAAAGATTAGCTTTGGTCTCAGAGACCTGGGAGCGTGACCATAGGATCCGAGGGACAACTGCTTGAGGCCGGTCACACACGGCCTTTTTAGGGGTAGTAGTTAAATTGATAGCTCCGTTCTTGTTTAAAAGCCCTTACCTCCGGAGACGGAAATCCGTGAGGTAAGGTGAGATGTGACATTTTTAGGGTCGACTTTTTCTATCTCTTCCTTCCTTCTTTGTGAGAAGGCAGCATCGCTGCAGGTGCTGGTTTTCCGAGGGAAACACCTTACTCCTGTCACACCCCTCTGCAGTTAGCAGTACGACTTTGCCCTCAGAACTTGAATTGCTGTTTTTAGTCTCATTGTTCTCCAATCGACCTGCCTGGTATGGTAGAACCTATAGAAATATATGTTCCAGGCAATAGAGCTTGATTAGGTCATTACGATCGGCATGCCCGACCACCATGTCAAGGTAACAGCTACGGTCGTTAATCCATGAAGTCACTGACAACTAAACTGAGTCATATTGATAAATGTAGATCATCGGGTTCGGGTCCGCGCGAGATAGAGATCTTATATGACATGGCTCAAAATCGTTTTCTCAATGGCGCAAGTGCATTTATTATTGGTTTCCTTCAAACCCCAACCTTAATTCCTCATCATCTTTTTCTTTTCAAGTTTACTTCACTTGATTCTACTTCTTGAATATATCCTCAAACCCTAATCTCCCCGATTACTGCTGATACTTCTACTTCCTCAACTACTTTGACATTTGAATTGACAATTGAGTGCCTGTGCTAATGTGGTATGGCGTCTGGAACTGATGTTCGTACGTACGAAGTCTTAAGTTGTAGTCGACTGACTGACTAACGTAAAATATTCTCTTCTTCTCTCTCGAATTTTCTGTTTGATATCCTAGTTTCCGAGATAACACTCAGTTTTAAATTTCGACTTTTATGGGATTTATACATCTATATTTTAAGATATTCTACTTTTTCACTTCCATTCCGAATTTACGGAACGACGATATTCTGGGTAAATACTTATAGAGTAAATCAACTCACCAAGGTTGTTCCTCGAAACAGATATTATATTGTTGAAGTTTATTACTGCGTATGTCTCTATTCCGGGTGAAATAGAATCAGGTTACAAAATGTCGGTGTATCTAGCAAACTCACTTGGTTTAATCTTCTGGTTGGTAAGGTCTAAGGACTTTCGCAAACCTGCAAGTTAATACGTATATTTTAGTAAACATTCACAGGCGATTGCGGGAAAATCAACCTTCAATCAAGATCTGTCTGTTAGGACTTAATTCTGGACAGTGTTTTAGAATGGTCCACTTAAGATCAATCAGAACCATGTACACTTTCCACAGTCAGTTTGCAAAATTCTATTAACCTAGGAGCTGAATACCTTAAGCAACAGCTGAAAATCAGCAGCAGTATTCCTGATCCATTCACTTTTACTTGATTGTAAATACTTTGCCTTCCACTTTCCTTTAACTCGTCCCTACTATCTACTCTTAAATCTTCCCATGTTCGTTGGTTTTACCGTTCTATGTTGTTGTAAAGAGAAATACATCCTACTGCCTTATTTCTCACAAGTACTACGGTAGGTTTGTGTTCATAATATTACTTCTGAACTTTGATTCCATTATATACAATAGCGGTCTCATTCTATCTATTTTAAGGAACTTTGAACTATGCTGATTATAGACTTGCAAACATGAATATCGTGTTATTTTGTAAATGTATTGTGTCATGGCGTATTGGAACGATTGAATATCACCAGCAAACATTAAGTGCTTTTAGAGTCCGTTTTATTGTTCAATGTACTCAATTAATTAATCTGGTAAACTTGTTATCTGAACTCAAGTCCGGATCACGCTTTCGTGAAGATGTAAATTTTCAGGAACTTCTTAAAATTCATATTATATTTCAGATCAGGATTTTGTACCGTTTACGTTTTGGTATTCAGTTTTTCAAGAATCAAGATATTATGCCTGTAGAAATTGTTATATTTAAGCTATTTTTCCTATTGCTATCATTTAGCCTCAATAAATACCACTAGTCAACAACCAGCGATTACTAGCGCCAAACGACCGAATTCTACTGCTATCGCGCCAACTGTTGAAAGTACTACCATAGGTAGTATAAAACGCACACGCCCTGAAACAACTACTACGGTGTCAACATCTAATTTAGACGCTGATGATCCGTGGGACGAGGATTATGATGAAGATCAAGACGATATAGTTATCACTAAGACATCAAATAATGATAAAAACAAAAATTATACTGAGGATACTTTTGATGATGACAATCAAAATAATAATGATAACAATGAAGATGCTGACAAAAATGATATGGATGATGACGATGATGATGAAGAAGATGAAGAAATGCTCCTAGCTGAATTGGCCAAAATTAAACGTGAACGAGCTGAGGAAGCAGCTCGTTTAGCTGCCGAAAGGAAGGCAGCCGAAGAAACTATTCGTATGGAAAATATTTTGAAAGGAAATCCTCTTTTAAATTCATCTAATTCTTCAGGTTCGTTGAATGCTTGTCTTTCCTTACAGTCAATCTATAATAATAATAATAATAATAATAATCTATTTATATTACACCAGTAAGTAGAAAATCGAATTTTCGACGTTCCATGATTTAGTTTAATTACTTTTTCATTTAGTGAACCGTTTAATTTCGATAAAATCAGGCATGCAGATTATTAATCTATTTCAACACGGATGTTTAAATCATCTATCTTAGAACAGATTCACTTTGTTCATTCCAGTACGTTATAAATCATAAGGTTGACCTGTTGACACGAAGATTGATCGGTAGTCACTTACTTACGCCTGTTACTCCAAATGGTGCCCTATCCACTCCCAGTGCTGCTTCCATTTCAATTGACACAGTATAATTTTAAATTATTTAAACTGTAAGGTAAAAATGGTTATACAATAAAATAATACTGATTAGTTTTAGATATTTATTACAAAGAAGCTGGTTGCTTGAACCGAAGGTTATCATCGTCATCAAATGATATATTTAGTTTATGAATGTTTGATTATTATCGATAATAGGTTAATTAGAATTCGATTTTATGCACAAATGAGTCATATAAAAGTATTAATGAATACAACCATAGTATATACAAATCTGCTTATTTCATTGAACATAAGGTTTATTTATATACTTACTTACGCCTGTTATTCCAAATGTAGCATAGACCGATGACCAGTATTCTCTAACTTACCCTGTTCTTTACGTCCTCGAAGGCATCTCCAACAGGTGTGATTTGGTTTGTTGAAGGCACATAGGTTTGCGAATCTCTCACTATTTTTGTTCCTTTCTCTCAGTCCATGTCGTCCCATGATGTATTCATATCCAGTGTTGTCCATTCCAACCTTGGCATTCAGGTCTCCCATCAGAATGGTCAAATTCTTTGATTAGTATCTCTCGACGGTTGACTGCAGCTGTCGTTGAACTGATCTTTGATGTAGTCATTGGTAGGTGCATAACATTGGATGACGTTCATTGTAATTCCCTCTTTGTTTGTTTTGAACGATGATTTGATGATCCTTTGTCCATGTGGTTCTCATCCTACAAGAGCCTTTTGTACTTATTTGAATAGCATCTTTGCAAATCCTTATGTGTGTGAGACATTTTCTTCTTCACGGCCGGAGTGTAACAGCAGCTCTCCTGAAGCTATTCTTAGTTGTCTACCCTGCGTTCAATGTATTTCACTGACTCCCAGCACATCCAGGTTGTATCTTTTCATTTCTGCAGCAACTTGGAATAGTCTTCCGGTCTCCCACATTGTACGAACATTCCATGTACCTAAATTAATGGTTTCTCTGGTTGTCAGAAGGGACATCGTCGTCGTGACTTCTGAAGGAACTCGGCTTTCATCATGAAACGACATAACTCTTCTAAAAGGAGACCTAACTAACTCCCAGGACAGAGTTAGAATGGTTTAAATTATTTTTTCTGGTTGGCGTTTTTTAGCGAGTTGTTGTTCTGCGGGATGGGGTCGTCAACCCTCCTCCTTCATCCGGGCTTGGGACCGACAATAACCCCGGCTGAGCTCCAGGCGTAGTTGGTCGAACTTAAGTCATCGTACTTTTCTGGAAAAACTATGAGGCTAGTATGTAAATAGATTGGTTGAATTGCACTGATTTATATTTGGTACCTTTATAAAAGAGATTTTCTGTTTCTCCTCAAGTTCTAGTGACTATTCAATAGGTTTGCTGACTAACGAGCTTGTGAGAACGCTTCAAAATCATCGATTGAGTCCCAAGTGGGTAGTCATACACATATACAGATTACGAGGCTTTGATTACTGTTATATTTTCAGTATTTGTTCAAAGAAGTCATAATCGTGGTCTGAAAGAAATTTTCTATATTTTAATGACTAAAATTTATCTTATTGATTAGTGAACGATAGTGTTTACTGTGTCTATAAACACTGTATAGTACAAAAGAATACTCATTTGTACAAATCAACTGAGAAGTTTAAAACAGTAGCACACAATAGCCGTAATAACTAGCACTAAACATCACTAAATAATAGTATGAAAAAGGTTCTTAACTGAATTAAACGAGTTAACTGATGTTGTGTTCTCCAAGCTGATGTTTCTACTTGAATTATACACTGGCGATTCTATTAAGAGCAGAAATCAAAGCCTCACAAAAAACTCATCCAACTCAGAGAATTAAGTTTCCCCCAGTTTATTTTAGCTACTGAAATAGAATATGCCACCATTACTTGAATTGTTTAACGGATTTTCAATTTATGATAGACAAACCTTAAATCTGCCAATTATTACTAATAACACTTGGAATTAATTATTATTTTAAACATAGCCACTCACCACTAGTCATTAGTGAACAAATTTCTGAACTTCATTCATTTCTATTAAGTGTGTCAAGAGTATTATCTTTCCATTCACATAGAACGTTTACTACAGCCCGATCAACAACCCTAATTTACAGTCATTTCTGACTCAAAAATTATCACCATACATTACATAAAATGCAATAGCGCTAAAACACTAATGCGCACATCCATGTTCATTACAAAACACTTTCAAATCGGTTGTAGGCATGAAATTGTTTTTATTCGTCATTGTCCATAGATATAGGTTTCGTATAAGACTAGTGGCTCAAGATGTTAATTTCTGTCAGGCGTTGTTTTTAAATACCAGCATGTGAAAAGTCCAGATTTTGTTGTAAATTGTTATGTACATTTTACTGTTTAGACTCATGCATATTATACTTCTAATATTGTATAATTTCATTCTTTATGAAATATGTTCTTACTTTTCACACTCAAGAATTCAAAGTCAAACGAAGATGGGATGATGATGTCGTATTTAAAAATTGTGCTCGAGGTGAAGTCGATCATGTAAAACGTGGATTTGTCAATGATACACTACGATCTGAATTTCATAAAAAATTTATGAAAAAATATATTCAATAATGAACATGTATATTGTCTTTTCTCGTTAATGTGTTTATTTCCTGTAAATAAATAATTCTCTCAAACCATATTCTGTTAACTGATGTAATTCAAATGTGTCTTCACATGTAGTGTATTGAAACGTCATAACAAGCATTGTTTCTAGAAACACCAATAAGTCTTAATCTAGTAATATTATGGAATTTGATTAAATCTTTAATTTTTCGAATTCCACTACACTTCTGATAGATCAATAGTGACGAACTTAGAATACCATTAATTTATCCAATATACATATTACCATCTTATTGGATAAATCGTAGCTCCTTAAAATATATGCTTGGGTCTATGTCGATAACTTGATCAAAAAATGACTCAAATTCAAAATGCAAGCTGCAGACTAATTATCAGTCAGTCAGTTGGTTACAACGTTGAACTTCGTACGTACGTACATCAGTTTATGTTGCTATGCCACATTAGCACGGAGAGGCAATTGTCATTTCAAATCTCATAGTGGTGGAGATAGTAGAAGCATTACTGGTAATGGAGAAGATAAGGGTTTGAAGATATTATTCAAGAATTTTAATTCAGTGAGATAAAGTTAGAAAGACAAAGGTAGAGGTGATAACGAATCCAGAAGATTAGGATTTGAGGGAGCACGATGAATGGGTGCACTCGCGCCATTGCAAACGATTCTGAGCCATGTCGTTCAAGGTCTCTAACCATCGGTGACTTTCGTCTCGTGGACCCCAACCAAGTAGTCTGCATCTACCAACATGACTCAATCCATTTGTCAGTGATTTCACGGGATTTTACAATGTTTTGGTTGGGCCGCCGCTAACGTTCTTCCAACCTACTCCTACGCCAGAAAACATCGCTCGTCGAGGCAGTCGGTTGTTGGGCATACGTAACACGTCCCAATCACCTCAACTGATGAAGTTTCAATACTTCATCTATTGATTTGCCATCCTTACCTAGATCTCGTTTCCTAACGATAGCATTGCTTACTCGGTCATCCCAGGATACACGAGCAATGCTTCGGATATACCTATGATCTAAGACTAATAACCAACGAATGTCCTCTACGCTTAACGGCCATGTCTCGCATCCGTATAGTAGGACAGAGGGAACTGCTGCGCAGTACACTCGTCCTTTAGTCAGCAAACGGATATCTCGCCTGCACCATAAGTGACGCATGTTGGCAAAAGCCAATCGAGCCTTCTGTATCCCAGCTGAGATTTCGTCAGTCACCAGGCTATCAGCACTAATGGGACTCTCGAAATAAGTGAAGCGGTCTACACGCTTGACTACTTCATTCCGTACCACTAGTTCAGATGCCGATGCAAGCCAATTTCGAAGCAACATTTTGCATTTCAAGGGTGAGAACCGCATCCCAAACATGCTTGCATTGTTACTTAGGGTAGTCAGAAGACTGCATTTTGTCGGCGTCTTCGCGAAATAGGACTATGTCATCAGCATATTCTAAATCAGCAAGCTCGTCTCCTGGTAAAAGATGCACTCCTTAAGAGCCAGACGATGATAATGTAAACTCTAGAAGGATATCTACGACAAAGTTAAACAAGAAAGGAGAGAGTGGGCGGCCCTGACGCACACCACTTGAAGTAAAGAATTCCGACATAGTTCGCCATAAGCCCTCACTCGACAAGCGGTGTTCGAGTAGAGAGCTTATATGAGGTTAATGTACTTCCTTGGTACACCTTTCAGTAACAGGCACTGCCAAAAAATCGCATGGTCCACAGAGTCGAATGCCTCCTTAAGGTACGGGAAGACTCCTGTGTCTGTGTTCCAGGACCTGTCGTAGTGTGAAGCTGTGGTCTATACAGCCACGTCCAGGTCTGAAACCAGCCTGGTTTTCTCGAGTTTGCTCTTCACGAGCTTTCGTTAAGCGTCGACATATTATTGAGGCTAATATTTTAGATACTATATTAGTTAGATTTATTCCCCTGTGATTGTCACAAGAAGACTTTTGTCCTTTCTTGGATACTGGGACAATCAATGATTGATACCATTGGGATGGGATTACGTCTAATTCCCAGATTCTACCTAAGATCTCAGTCAACCTAGCTGCTAAAACTGGGCCACCATCCTTAAAACTTTCAGGATTTAGCCTATGAGGCCCTGCTGCTCTCACTCGCTTCGGATTTCCTATAACTTTCTCAACTTCATAAAGAGTCGGTGAAGTTACGTCGATTCGCCATTCAGGGTGACTGGAGATCGTGGGTAACGGAAGAGTGTCTCGAGGCCAGTTGAACTGATCCCTAAAGTGTTCTGCCCATCGGTTTGCCTCCTGGATTGAAAATGGATAATTAGACCATCCTTTTCCGAAATAGTCTCACTCACATTCGGGTTTCTAATACCGGTTTCCTTGATAAGTCGGTACAACTGTCTGTTGTTGCCTATCGCACCTGCCTTTTGCATCGCTATTGCTTTCGCCACCCACCACTGTTCACGGTCGTTACGTAGGCTTTATATTAGTCTGTGCTTACGCTGACTTCGTTCTTCATCATGTTCAGAGCCAGGTGGGATGAGTTTACGAGCGTCTATCAGTTTGGTGGATGCTACTGATATCCACGGCTTCATCCTAGGCTTATGGTTTACCTTACTAGAAGATATCACTGTTGTTTTTATAGCCTTTTTGATATCATTCCAAGCTGCCTCCTGTTGGGGATGTTAGATCCCCAGAACTCGCTTCATAAATGCCTTATTTTGGATTTCACGTTTGCTAGCGTGGGCTGATCAGTTGACCCTGAGATTTCATTTCCCACCAGGAAAATCCATGGTAGTGATTGGCTGCTGTGTATTTGGTGCTATTTTCGTAAATGTCCCAGTCACGTAATAATAAACGAGAGTTGTGTGCTTGATTGTATTGTGATTGCTGGGTGTTTGTAGAATGTATTTTCTACGCTTACCAAGCCTTCGTTCGCATTTATCGACTAAGGTGAACTCGTAATAGCTTCAAGCGTACAAAGTGACGAGCATAACAACTGGCGACGGGGAGGGCATCACATTGATCATTTGAGACTTGAATTATTACCCTAGCAGGAGCTGAATTAATGAAGATGTCATTGGATACCGAGCTGCATCGTGACACTACTGTTGTTGGATCAAGTCAGTCTGACGTTTTACATTGTATCTGTCAACTAACCACAGTAGCTGATCCCCCTGCTACATCCATTCCCCCTCACTTCAGCTCAATACGATAGCCGATCTAAAATCAATCTGTTATATTTGTTTAAACAGCTAACATTAGCAGATGTTTCATCAAGCATATAAGAAGAAGCCGACCCGCTCAGAAGTGTCCAAGACTGGTCCTCATCTCCGTTCCAGAAATATCCTCCCCGACAGCAGAAAACAACAGTCCAGATCCAAATAAACCGTCGTGTGTCGCTTCAATTTCTTCAGAGGTAGGTGTTAGGATATTCATCCAATATCTAAAGAAAATTATTAGTCAGTTCCTATTGGTTCATTCCTACTGGTCAATTTTATGGTCGCCCTAGATATCAATGTCACGTTTTCCAATGTTGTTTCTTATTGGTTGTCCTGACTATCAATGTCACTTCAAATGTTGCTTCCTATTGGTCGTCTTAACTGTCAATGTCACAGAATTCGATGCTGTTTCCTATTCAACAAAAATGTATAAATACGCATGATCTGTAATGTTTTATGACCAGGACCAGAACCTGGTCCGGGAGCTTGATTCTCTTCTGGATTCGGATCTCGTACTTTCTGGATGCTTGTAAAATACAGGTTCTGCTTCGTATCAAGTCTTCTTATCTCAACTAAATAGGCGGGTTGAGATAATCGGATTTAAGTAGCATGTATTGTCGTCGGATCCTCGATCCTCGCTCTCGTTTTCCGACTAGGTAAACTCGTAATAGTTGAAGCATATCAAAATGACGTGTTTACGTGCAGGCGTAACACCTCCGGATGGGAATCATTTACATGGTTGCCTAACTCTCATTCTAGTTGTTCCTGGAATATATTCTTAGCCTCATTATCATTGAGTAGAACACTAAGAGGTTTCTTGTGGTGTCTTTCCTACGTCTAATAAGCCTCAAACAGGTACGAGCACGCACTAGGGCATGATCTGAATCTAAATATGTGCCCCACAACGAGCGACAGTCCTCTATCGAACCCCTCCATCGGTGGCTGATGGCGATGTGATCTAGTTGAGTCCAACGTTGAAACGACTTTGGAGGTCGCCAGGTCAACAGATGCTTTTCCTTATGCCTAAAGCTAGTGTTTGCTAAGAATAGGCGGTTATGTGATCACATTTGAAACAGACGGCCACCATTGTCTGTTTTCTGAGCTGTGACATCATAAGATCCACCTAGGTGTCTTTCTTTTACACTTAGTCTACCTACCTGAGCATTGAATTTACCAGCCATTTTTACTATATCAGAGCTTCTAACGTTTTGGAGGAGGTCCGAAATCTTCCTGTAAAACTCATCTTTCACCTCGTCTAAACTGCACTCAGTGTGGGCATAGGCAGATACGTCGAAGAGGCAACGGCGATTTTCCCTATCTTTTTGAGTCCTTACTGTCCCGTTTAGTCGGACAGCGCACAAGCTACTACCTACAGGGATCCAGTCTAGGAGAGATTGTTCTCCCCTACAACTCAATACATATCTACACCAGCGAGACTCCATATAACAGAAAGAGATAATATTTGAGAATAATCGCTATCTTGGCACATTCGATCAACTTTAACGGGGTTTTGATTGAATGTGAATTATTGGGAACTTATCAACAATGGCGCATTTTTTAAATCAACATCAGGATACACAATAATCAATTCTACCTTACAGTTTAGATAATGTAAAATTAGGCTGTGTCAATTGAAATAGTGTTTGATTTCCATCGAATCCAATCAGAATTGTAGCTAACAATGTAGGATAATCAATTCTAGGCTTCCATGTTTTAGTTGTGTTTGAAGTTGACAATGAATCAATGTTTGTGCAAATGTTTCCTTCACATCGATTCCATCAGTTAGCTTTGACACTGATGTTTTCTGTAACGGAACTTGTTCTTGTGAAACACTCGAGGTAATATCTATTGTTTTCATAGAAACGGGAAATAAGTTGTCAGCTGAAATTAATACAGTCGAATTATTATCATTATTGTCGATAGGAATTAAATGTTGCGAAACTGATGATGTATAAGCATTGAATGTGTTCAATATTGTTTGCGTATCACGTAATGTATTATGTTGTTCTTGATTTATTTCTATACTTCTGTGACTCTTATTATCATTAGTGTTGTTGATATTCATTATATTACTTCCATTATGTAATCGTTCGTATTTACGATATTTAGGTCGACGATTTTGAAACCAAACCTGATAAAACAAATATAAACATATCATTGAATTATGGATTGTGTAGATTATTTTGCAATACTATTCAAATACAGAAATTATTTCATTAAAATATCGACCATCAATCATGAATAATGTAACAGTTCTATCGAAATTCTTTACACATTATATTATGATTGATTTTATAAAAGACCCTCATCATATAAAAGCATTCATTGCTAAGAATTATAATAAAGCTCTTCAGCAGATAACTACTATTGAAATATATCATGAATTCAACGAAATTTAAATGAATATAAATACAAATAGTGATTTGATTATCTTAGTCCACACACCTGACGTATCCATCGTCATCATTTTGCATAGTCACAATTAAGTTTATGAACACGTTCATTGTTTAAGAAATCCCCGAGTTTTACAAAGTTTCATCTAGATCATACATCGAAACTTTTTGAATAGTTTGAAGGCTGTAGTTTTCACAGCTAACTTCCAAACATTTATTTACTGTGTCAGTATTCAATCTTGTCAACATCAAAATCGAACAACTAAATTCTGTACAAGTGAACATACGATTTAGTACAATTCATTGGTCGATAATTTCGTGGTGATCAATCAATTTCAGTGATGCCAAAATCAGATTGAACAATTGACAATGTCTGCGTTACAGTTTGTAATTTTTTCATGATATTGTAGTTCAATTTGTGTGAACACAAACAAATATTAAAAATTAATATGATTCACAAGTTTCCGTGAGGAGGTTTGGCAACTTCACGGAAATTGTTAAGAGGTTTCTTACAAGAAATTTGTTGTTTTGATAATGACAGAAACATTAGAAATCAATAGTTTAATAGGAAATATGCAACAAATTTCGGATAATGGGCTTCAAATCTAATGAAAGCTGGCTTTATTCACTATTTTCTCTCATGAAAATATCCATCCTAACGCAGTTAAACAAAGCAGATAATGAAAAAATATGATAAAAATTAGTACTTCACATGAAATGTTAAATTATACTCTGATCAGTAACACTGATCTAGCGAATAAAAAGAAAACTGTCCGAAAGTTCTGAGTGAACATTAAAGTCATCATGAATCCTTTCAGCCTGAATGTGAAGAACAATGAGTAATATTGAGTAATAATTGACTCTGTTTCACACAATTCTGGAATTCATCCACCTGACCTTAACATAAGGATGGTGAAATTATACTCCTTCCATTTCCAATTTCATTCGATTTTCAATAGTGAATAAACATTACCACAGAGATATTTAACTATCAAGGCGTTTCTTATATTCGTAAGGTGATACAAACTAATGTCCTTCATGATGATTAATCTGTCCTTAACATTGATCATTGACTGATCTATTAAGTAGAATATCGGTATTATTCATTTAGGAAATCATAAGAATGATAATGCATTCTTCGTTGTGAAATCTGGCAACTAGTGATCAACAGTGCTTTATTTAATTTAATTTCTGCTCTATTTTCAGACCATTAACTCTTCCTTATTTCGTCTAGCCTCAGTTCATTTGCTACAATAGTATAGTTACAATGTATTGTAGCAATAAGTCTATTTATACGTATACTGTGAAGTTGTCACAATTTAACAACAGTAGTTCCGTTTGTTCTTGAACAACTTATCAACTCAAATAAAGTATAAGTCAATAAATAAACAGAATCTAAATACTCCATTAATTGAATAAATTCAATGAATTCGGTTCGTTAAAAAGAAAATTCACTTCATTTGACAAAAAATTATTATCAGTTATTTTTATAACCCCATTGAATTTTAATTTAATTCACTGTAATTTGGAATTTCAATAAGTTTCCTGAATTTTTGCTGGTCTATCAAATGAAATCGAAATGTTTTTGTAGTGTCAGTAAAAAAGATTTTCATAAGAGTTACCGTTTAATTGTATTTCTGAGTGTTTGACTCTTCTCAATATTAATGTTAAGTACTGGACTTAGTCAATCAGTCTATAATGGCTTAGACGTTTGTCTGCATATGAACATCAACACTGGGATGTGCACTGGTATATGCAGTCGATGAATTGTAAAAAGGCAGAAATTCACGTCCTAAATTCCACTGCTAGACACTATCCACTTTTTATTTAAATATATATAAAGTATATACACGTACACGTTCATACATGACGTTCATTTTTTCGTAAACGAATATTTCAGTAGTATGATAATTATTACAAAACTAGTTAAAAAGTAATCTCAAATTAAAGCGAATACAACTATTTTGGCACTCTCGTTACTTTTATTCCCTCATTATGAATTCGTGTCACTGTGATAAAATCCTTTTCAATTATATTAATCATGTGTTATTTTCATAGGCTACTAATGTAAAACTTGACACAACTATTACACACACACACACACCAATGCATTGAATCATTGAACATAGATACAATGAATGATTTAATCATTTAAATGTCTTAAATGATTTTATATTTAGTCAAGTTCAGATTTATGGTCAAATTCAACTGACCACTTGAAAATGACGACTTCATTCATACTTTCAATATGTGTGTGTGTGCGCGCTCTCGTTTAAAAGAATGTATGGTGTAGCGACTTTGAAATGTAATGTAAAACACACAATAATACACGATTAATATTATTATTATTATTATTATTATTATTATTATTATTAGTGTACAGCATTCTACTTATCCACTTTCTCTTAATGATAACTAACATGTAATAATTATACACTTAAAGAAAGGTGACAAGAGCATTTCATTCGTTTCAAACTGAAATGAAATGAAATTCATTAGAAAGGAATCACTGTATATATACACACACATACACATACACACAGAATTTCATGCATGAAACTATGACATTTTCCTAATTAATCCCATCTACACAAACATGCAAATACACATCAACACATAAAATGTTAATCATAAAAATCAACTAGGTAACTATGATTCCGTTTTGGCAATGAACGGTACCTCCACTTCACTAGTTTCTGCCCCATAAAATATAAACGTTCTGTTGTTAAAACTTTATTCGCTCGAGCAAGTAGAATCTGCACTGCTGATACATTGAACGACGAATTCAAGCTTATTACTGAGACACTTAAATCAAACGGATATCCCGAAACGTTTATTGGTCATCAGAACACAACCATGACGAAACTGATAGCAACTGATGTGCCCAAGAAACCAGGTTACCTACAGTTACCTTTCAAGGGTGATCATTGCATGAAAATTACAACCAAACAGACTGCAGCTGCAATAAAAAAAACCTTCAGTGCAGCTAATCTGAGGCTTATCACAACAACTCAATCGATCTCAGTTACCCCAATCAAGTCTCCAAGACCGATTCAGTCCAAATCCCACTGTATTTACCAATTCACATGTAACTGCGGAGAACGATACTTAAGGAGGACAGATCGCCGATTGGAAGACAGGATAGGGGAACATATTCCAAAATGGTTAATCAAATCCATGATTCATCAACCTAGCTCGTCATCTCAAAATCGATCAAGAAACCCAGCCTCGTCCATTGCAAAACATCTAATGATGAGTGGTCATCAAATTGACCCAAAATCAGCCTTCAGAGTTGTGCCATGTAATTAAAACCCACACACACTGAAACTACTCGAGGCTATCCTGATTGGTCGGAAAAGTCCAACTTTATGTGTTCAAAAACAACTGTATGTTGACCTTTGTTTACCATGGTTCTAGTGAGTGAATGTCATGCTAAATAAGAAATTTTGACCTTATCTTCAAAACTGTATTTACTCAAATAACATGTTGCTTTATGTGACTGACGAGAAAGCACGAAATGGTACTATCTCACAAAATATGTCTTCTCATTTCTCTGTTCAAATGAACAAAAAAAATTCAAGTATTTTTAGTAGTCAAGGTGTTCAGATAGATTTTAATCATCACTTAAACTTAGGCAAGATTAAAACAAACAAACAAATTCAATTATAAATTAACTAATTTACAAATTAATTTTATTAAATATTTCAATGCACAATGTATATACACTACATGTATGTAAAGTATCAGGATGAATTAATATGTGTTGAAGTGGATACATACACTAAAGAGGTGATTTCATTTGTAAATCAATTGACTAATGGGATAAAGTACCAACATACGAAAAAGCAACCACAAAGGTTATCGCAAATATGAGTAATCATAACTGGTTACGTTACACCAGTTAGTCTCATTAATGTAGGATTTATTTGGAATAGGTTAGTACTGGAACATTTATATGTGCTGCGAAAATAATAGACCTGTTTCACATTTGTAGAATAGCCAGGATGTGACATTGCGAGGAAGTCAACAAATTGTCTACAGTGACTCGCCCTATCGAAATAGTCGGCTAACACTTCTAAAGTCTTCTGGAAAACACATATGTGGTTTGGGATAGATTAACACACTTAATTCAAAAATGGTTGGTTTCACTGAAATACTAAGCTTGCTTGGATGAGCGATGCCTTCTTGAATAACCATTAACACCATCACAATTTCTGATCTTCTCCATGTATTAAACGTTGAATGAAAGTCATCTCATTGATTTTATGTTCAACTTCAAGGATCGTGTGTTTAAGAACCAATACCACTACGCACTATGAATTTACCTGAAAATAGTGTTCACCTAGATAGAGGAAACAGAAATTTGTGAATACAATATCTCAGCAAATTTCCTCTACATGAACACCTTTGTCAACTTATGTTTGTTCTGAAAATGTTCCAAATTAGCAATTAAAATAATTCTAGGAGTAAACTTATACATCGTTACGTAGGTAGTCATAAGTGAGTCAGAAATGAAAAACAAATCACACAATTTCGCCGATACAAAAGAATAAGTTTAGAAATTTTGTGCTCAGTTAAGAATACACTGTTACTGTCGTGGTGCATTCTCTCAACTACCGCCATATAGACGAGTACTGCTTGAAAATGTTACAGCTACCATTGTTACTATAGTTTACACAATCATGAATTGTGCTACAACTACAACCAGCAATACTAGTACCTATACCACGATTTTTATCGTTGTTACCATTACAACCGTACAAAACCTAACCTCATCAACAGTTGATTTACAATGAGTTTAGTGTTAACCATAGGAGGAAAGCAGCGTCATCGGTCACATTTAATTTTTAAAGTTTGATGATTCCATAGGACTGAGATCAATTTTCGAATTGTTATCTTGTATGTCAGGAGGTTGAGAGCGAATAAAACGAACGTGAAATTTCACTTGTTGGACTCCAATTTACAGAACAACGAAATGAAGCAAATATTAACGCGTTCAATACAGCAGTATCAGATCCACATAACTGTATAATTATCTTTAAATATGTTGTCCGACTGTGAAATGGAACGAGAAGAAAATGTCTACAACACTCTTTTAATCCAGTGTCCTAAATTCAACCAGTTCAGAATTCAGGACTTGAAAAGGCTTAAGGATATCTAGTATATAGGCCTGATGTGAATTTCTAATCATTAATATTCATGTAAACAATTGAGTTAGTGAATGTTAGTTTGTTTTTCCTCACAAAAACAAAATCATTCAATGTGAGTATCCTTTTTCAAAAATATTGTTTTGTAAAATGTTTTTAAACATTTCAAAGTCAAAGTTCGAAATGTCATGTCCTTTGAGAGTACCACTTTTAAGTAGGTTGTTATTATTTTTTTCTCAAATGATACACTAACTTTAATCAACCGACTATTTTCTTTTAATAAAATGAATATCAGTCGACAGCGATAAACAACAAAAGTCACTTGAAGAAATAAGATAGAGGTTAAAAGAAAAGTGAAGAACATTTTAAAACTTTTTTGATCAGAAATTTGTTATTTCTTTTCAAATAGAAAAACATCTGTTGTTGTTTTGTTTAAAAGGTTATTTCTCTCATGAATTATCTTAGCATTTTTCCTCAGAATTTTTTACACAATACTAACAAAAGAGTAGGCTTTAACGATTGATCATTTTAAAGAAAGTGAGCTGATCTAATTCTCATACTAACAGCCTGCAGCGAAAATAGAACTATAACATGCTATAGTTTCAAGAATCAATAAAAAAAGTTGAAATCGTATGAAATTTCAAAGAAATAAATTGGCAAAGCACCGCTTATGTGAATAAAGAAATAATCTGTCAGATTTAATAGCAATCTGACATACACCAGACCATTACGCAGACCATTACTACCTTGAACATGGATTGTTCAAGGTCATATGTTACTTATTTCTATTTTGATAGTTACATGTGTTTTCTGATAAGACAAGTAACATATTTAAAACTATTCTTTATGTAGAATAGTTATTTAATTTGTCATTTTCATCCAAATTAAAGAATATTTCTTCCACCCAGCCTAGTGCATACCCATTGTATTCTGAGTTGTTTATGCTGTTTGATAATTCAAATAAAATTTTCTTACTTTAAAAAGAATTTTCAAAAAAAAATAATACGAAATTGGTTGCTGTGTCATTTTGAAAAGTTCGAATGTTCATGTATATTTGAAGATTATATTTATAATATCTGATTGAAATAGGATAATACATGAAAGTACAACACTGTACATTATTGTTCCTACTTCGTTTTGATGAAACTTGTACTTTCTTCATACAAATAGACGTTTTCTTATGTATAGATAGTAAAAACATGAGATCAGGTATAACGATTAATCAGAAAAATTAATTTTCTGGAAATAAATATTGATGATTTCAAATGCGTAAAAACACAAACCTCCAAAAACTCTGCCCCAAAATATCGTAACAGTGCTTACTAGTGACTAGCTTCGTCAGGAAATCCTCGGAGTTCTAGTTGAGTAGACGTGACCAATGGAGTCCAACCCTGTCGGGTGTAAGCAGTAACTACCAAAGACAAATGCGTGAGGTCGCGCAAAATCCGTAGATCAATCAGATTTAGACATTAACACCGTCGGATGCCGGCCCAGTGGTCCGATGGTTAGGCGTTCGCGCACAATTCCGAAGGTCCCGGGTTCGAATCCTGCGAGGTGCAGGAGTCGTGGATGCGCACTGCTGATGAGTCCCATACCAGGACGAAACGGCCGTCCAGTGCTTCCAGGTTTCTAATGGTGGTCTAACAATGATTGATAGATGATTTCAAATGTGTAAAAACACAAACCTCCAAAACTCTGCCCGGAAATTGCATAGACATTTTTAGATAAGCATAAGGGGAGTTCTAGCTCTACTAACTTTAGATTAAAAATGAAATAGATCGTATGTAGTTATCATTCATGAACGTGACTTTGCAATCATTGTCATTCAGAAGTTAATTAATGTTTATAAAAGGAAAGGCCAACTTGGATTAAGAACTCAAATCAAATATCAAAAGGTTGAATAACACTTTGAAACAACTTGAAAGCAGATCCAAGAATAGAATAAGCCGAAGTTTCTTTAAATGTGACCTATACTCCACTAGGAGTTCCAGGTTAAAATAACTAGTGTACATAAAGATACTACTCAAAAGATTATCGATAGTTTTAAAGTCGCTTAAAAATTTCCCGTTATTCATAGTGAAGTAGTTATCTAGTTTATGAGATGCCTTTATGCGTTTATCGAAAAGAAGAGCTAGGTTTTTTGAATTTTGGACAACCTATTGATATGAATTGATGAATTTTCAAATTTTTGCAGCAACCGAAAAATCGCTCATCTTAAAGTTTCAGTTTCGTAACTGTCCTTGTTTATTACTGAATTTAACTCATATAACAATCCCGTATGTTTTAAGAGGTAAGAAGGAATCTAAGATCGAATCAGCGACCTAATAGAAGCCCTTTAAAGTTTTGCTGATTCATTTTTCAAATACTATCTTTCAAGTTATTCCTCTCAAAGTCCCTTCCTATCATGAACTGTTCGCAGTTAGTGAATTTGCGAACACCAGTCGTCTCTTAAAACCTAACATTTTTCAGTTTGAGTTACAGAAGTGCATCATATAATCCATTCGATTTTAAGGCCCCTAAGTTTGATAATGGTCCGAATTCCGGATTTTATGTTTTAGCCCATGGGCTGATCAGTTGACCTTGAGTATACAATTCCCACCCGGAAAATCCTTGACTGTTATTGGTTGATGTGTTATTTTAGTACGCTAATTTTGTGACTGTCCCAAGGACGTTTCTATCATGTATAAATAAACTCGATTTGAGTGTTTGTAGACCTCATATTTACCGGGTGCTTGTAGAATACACTTTCTGCGCTATATCAAGTCTTTTGATATCGTTAGCCCAGCCTGGAACAATACATAAAGAATAGCCTATCGTGTCACTGCATCATTTGTCTTCTCTCTCGGTTACCGAGTAAGGTGAACTCGTTAGAATTTCAAGTATATCACTTTACGAGCATATCACCCCTGAATCTCATGTTTGAAAGAAATAGCTATTTAATGCTGTCTGGCTTCAAATATTTTCCAAGTGACATTAACCCATAGTAATTATAAGCAGTTATAATAAACCCTTAATCCTAAAGTTTTTAAATTTCACTTTAGTATGATCTACCGTCCGTGCATAAGCATCATTTTTCGACTAATATTTTTATTAATAAAAACTTAAAATAAATTAAGCCGTTTTAAATCATCAAATGATTTCTTCCTTTTGTTATCTTACTGAAAACAAAAAGTCCATTTAACAGTTCACTGACCTCATATTACAATTCAGCTTAAATTTAATACTTTTGCATGTCTTCTATCTTCACGAACATGCACAAAGATAGAAGTGTATAGCAAAAAGGTCAAACATTTTATTTGATTCATTCAAATGCACGCACCATACTATATTTATATATGTCTTATGTAAAATTTTAAATAGCATAATACAGTTAAAGAAATAGCTTTAAAATATATGAACTCATGCATTCTTGATCTGCTGTATTATCTCTTGTTTTATATTTATTCAACATGCTAAATTATTTTTAGTTGGATTAGAAGTTTCTTAGAAACAAAAAAGAATATTGTCCTCATTCAAAGAATAAGACCAATCAAAAGCAGATGTAAAAATTCAAATGAAAGAGATCAAGGACTATTAAAGTTTAATATTCTAGCACTTAAATACTCCAGAAATATAATCCATTTCGATTTCATATCAAATGCCTATGCAAAACAGATACGAAATAATCTACTCGGTAATTAATGCTATTTTCTGCACATTACAATTCAAGACTTATTTAACGAGATATTTCTCCCGAGTCTAACCAAACATTATTCCTCTTTTTATAGAAAACAATCACAAGTAAACTGTCGTTTGTGCTGTGTAGATTTCCAGAAAATCTGCACAAGTCATCATAAGTAATCATTTAGGAAACGAGATAGAAAAAAACCAAATGACATCTTTTATACCATTTGTGTAACTGAATGAACATATTTCTGATGAATCTATGGGATAGTTTTGATAACAAATGCATTGTTTACAGTGGAAATGCACATGTTACCGCAGAATGAACTATCCTCGCTAAATAACTAATTAACCAGCTAAGCAAAACTCTCTTATGTTGAAAAGAATTTTTAATGACAAAGAAAGTTAGTCTATTTCAGCCTATTTCGAAAATCTTTCTGTTTAAGGCCATACATTTGATCAATAGTTTCTTAAGCTCTTAATAATCAGTTGTTCGTCATTTATAATTTTTCCATACAAGTGTCAAAATGTAACATACTTTCCTCATCAAATTCAAGCAACACAATACAGCACGCTCAGTATATGGAGTTAAATTACAATCTCATTATAAATAGTAGACTAGAGCGTAATTTTTATTATGTACTTCATTCTCTAAGATGTTAGAAAGAAGGTTTACAGTTCAGAAGGATGATTTTGTTAATACTATGTTCCTTTAGTTGAACAACGTAGTTATGAAGCTTTTATTATCCTTCTTCGTAAGGTTACCAGCATAAACCCGAGAATCCCGTTTGAAGTATGTCATGACAATGTCTTCGGAAGAGATGATAAAAGCTTCATGATTACAATAACCAACTCAGAGAGCACACAGTAGACTAGATCTTGTTGTATTTGTAGATCAAACATGTTTTGAAATGCCTATCTTCGGAACAGTAACTAACATTCGAACCATAAATATAGCCAATGAACTAAGCTGAACCATGCAACTAAAACCAGCCAGTAAGCTGATTTACTAATCAAAGTATCATTAATTCATATTGTTCACTTTAAAAACTTAATAATTAAAAAATAACTTCTCAATGCAATTGAATCATTCCATGCAAAAAACTAAACAGGTTGAAATTTCAAATCAAAAATCTATTAATCTTCTTCTTTGATTAATTTTCTCTTACCACCGGGAATTAAAAATCTAAGTTATTAATTTATCGTATATTATTTGACAGTTTAATTAAATAAATCGGAAAACCTTTCTTATTTGAGTTTCACGAAATGAAATTGAAAGGATAGAATATGATGCAAAAGTTGAGATCGATAATTGAAATTCACAGGTACAGTGAAAGGAGTAGAATGAAGAAACATTGTTCTAATTTCAAACTAGCTTTGTACATGTGCGTGTTAAAAATTGAATAAGAAACTTATCTAACGTCAGTCATCAGTTTTAGAAATTCAGTGAAATTAGCAAACATTAGAAGAAACTCGATCCTAATATAACATAATATAACGTAAGAAGCGTAGAACGGTGTAACATTGTGAACGACGTTAACAATTAAACTTTATACTTTTGCATTCAAGTAAAACTTTCACCAAACTAATTCTGCTGAACCACAACCTTCTCAATGATTTAGGTTTCTCTGCGGTTGTTTTACATTAGTTGAAGGTAAGTGTTGTAGAATGCTTAAAGTAGCTAAAAATGATCTTCAGTAAATTCAAATTAGTCTTATATCAGTCTTTACACTTTCAAAATTATTTATTTAATAGACTGTTTTAATTTATGACACTAAATGTAATATAGTAAGTAGTATGATAAATCAAATTACTAAACTATATTAAATTTGTATGAAATTAAACATATTTGATTATAATTCATTTCCCCCTAATAAATCAATCATAGTTGGAAAACAAGAATGGAATTAATCAATCAACTTATTCTTAATATTATTTAATAATACAGACTGGTTTGTTTGTTTGTTTCTTTTTCTCTCATAAAACACATTTTCAAGTTTGTTTGTTTGCTTGTTTGGTTGGTTGGTTGCTTGTTTTTTTCTTGTGATCAATTCATAAAGCATTCAGTCAATTTACGCAACATATTAACAATTAATCAGTGACAAGTGAATAATGATGATGAGGAATTGATTTTCAGCTTCATGTTCATTTTTTAATTTTAATGTAAAATATTATAAGAATACTTTAGTTAAATGTGTTTTGTAGACAACTAATCATCCAGCATTGTGTTAAAGATGAAATAAATAGCCAATAAGCTTTAAACCAAAATGATTAATGATCCAGTTATCTGTTTTAACCAAGTTATAGAGTAGATAGATTTTTTTTATTAAGATCAATATTGACTCAAATCTAAAAGAAACAAATACTAAAAGACTGTTAGGGATGTTAGATCCCCAGAACTCACTTGATAAATATCTTAATTTCGATTTATTTCATGGGCCCATCAGTTGACCTTGAGATCACATTTCCCTCCAGGAAAATCCTTTCTGTGACGGGTTACTATCATTTTAGTATGCTGTGTTTTGTGACTTTCCCAAGGACGTCTCTATATGGTATAAATAAACGCGATTTGTGTGCTGGCTGGGTGTTTGTAGAATACACTTTCTACTCTATATCAAGACTTCTTTCTGATACAGTTGGTTCAAGGGATCACAGTAGCCTACTGGGACGCTGGTTCATTGTTTCGTTCTCGTTGTTCTACCAAGGTGAACCCGTAATAGTTTAAAGCATATATAGAGTCGAGCACAACAAAGACAGATGAAAAAAACTGAAGCATTTAGTTCTATTTGATGTAACCGAAAAAATAGAGTTTTGAAACTAGCATACTGTTAAATTTGCACTTGAAGCTAATGATGTCCGTCATGACGATTAGTTTAATTCGATGGCTACAATCTGTCTGACAATAACGTAGATGATTTGTGGCAAAACAAATTTCAACGAAAACCAAATGTTTTCACATAACAACAACAACAACAACAATACCGAAATGGATAGTCACCCAAAAGATAGCGTTACATCCATAGTTAGATAAGTAAGAGCTTGAAATATGATATAAAAAGTTTTATAAGACATATAAAATAGTATTTGTTCCAAACACTGTACAGGTTTCAACATTAATCCTCCTGAACTAGTATTCTTCTCAAAACCAAGCAGTGGCTGCTGTGCCAGCATTAATGAATATGACTAAACATTCAGGATCGTCGTCGGTATTTATAAAAAATGAAATTCGATGCATACTTTTATCATAATCCTTTGTTTTCTAGTTTTCTTTTACTTTCATTAATTCATGCTAAAAGTTCACTATTGCTCAGTTTATCCTGATAACATCATTTATTTCCATGTAAAACAATGAATATTTACTCTAATAAAACTAATAATCTCTAGTGAGTAGTAGTACAGGATTGGTAGCTGAATATTTAATTCAAACGGAACAAAGAAACCTAAATGTATTCAATAAAATAATTTCATATACAGAACGTCTGAATATGAGTCCCAATTTACACGATTGTTTCGCCAGTCAAATACAATTGCGAACAAGAACTGATATAAGCTAAAGAACCTGTATGAATGTGGATCATTAGATAACAGTTTATTCTTCTAGGTATACACTTAAGATCCTATGTGACATCAAACATGAAATTTTTTTCCGAAGGCCAGCATGTGACCATTAAATTACTTAGTCAGGAACTGATTCTCTACACTTTCAACTCAGGAAATTTAATTGTAAACTATTGAGGTTTTCAAGATTGTTTGAACTAGGAAGAGTTAAAAGGGCATCATTTTATCATACTAAAGAAAACTATAGATGCAAGTATTCTGTCAAAACTCGGAATATTTTAGAAATTTTTAACGAAGGCTTTAAATGATAATCCACACATAAACTAAACAGATATTATTCTTAAATAATTTAGCATGGTTCTTGTTTTTATATTTCTATTCGATCATTTGAGTATAATCCTCATTTTACTGATTTTATCGTTCTGTACTTTTAACTGTGACAGCTTGTATTGATAAGCTTTCCTACAGATTTTATCGCGTACTTTACCGGACGCATAAAAATATGTCTATGTACTTAAATGAAAGGCATAAAAAAAGCTTGTTCATAATAACTCAAATGTTTGAAGCTTTATCTTCTTTCTATGACATATATTTTTTTAAAACTAAATTTAACAATACTTTTCTTTGATAAAGGCATACAAATTGATGTATGTAAAAATAACATTTCAAAGGGTGAATTATCAAACTGCCTGCCCTACACTTACTTTCTATTCAGTATACATGCCGACTGTGACACTTATTTACATGTATATACAAGCTTATATATTAAATCTTACAATTCAAACCTTTATCAGAAAACACCTATATATTTTCACAATTACTTCTCACTTGTATGTCAAAATTATCAGATTGAATAAATTCCATTGGAGGCGTTTTAGTTATGAGTCATTCAAATGTTTGTCAATTATGTTATTTTGATTTGTGATTTTATTTTGTAAACAGAAAGCAAAATATTTATTTTAATTCTATTACTTACGATGAATTCGGTACTGATAAATTACATTTCGACAGACTTCTGGATGCTTCTTTGTTCAGCCGACATTTCGTATATCTGATTATGTTCACAGACTATAACTGCAGTTTATCTGATACAAGTCTTTAAACTAGATACTGATTAATTATATGTGACACTTCTTCAAATAAGAACTCATCAAGAAAGTACCAGCTGCCATTATAAAAACTAATATAATTTCTTTTTTTTTTTGTTTCCTGAGTTCACGATTTACAGAAAAAACTTAAATTATCCTAATAACGAGAAGAAACATACTTTTATTCATTGAGAGAATATCACAAGCCAAATTATTTCAACCTGAGAACTGATTGAACAAAAGAGAAATGTTTTGGATTCTGTGGATATCAATATGACATTAGTTATGAAATAATTGAACTGCGTGTCCATTAGATTTTCTCTGAAAAAACATGATATGGCTTAATGTCCATACTCAATATCATTGACAAGAAGTTCGTTTCATTGAAATCATGAATCGATCATTGTTAGAACAATATTAGAATCTTCAAAGCACTGGACGGCTGTTTCGTCCTGGGGCGATACTCATCAGCCTCATGCATCTATGACTCTCGCTGACGAATAACAAATCCACAATTTCCGGTCATGAGTGTGAACTTTTATCAACTAGACCTCTATCTTCTCAAACAGTTTCATCAGTGAGAATTTGTAAAGGACATGACTAAGGCTTTATAAGTTCTTGTGTTATCCTAAAATATCATTGGTTGCGCTAACATCATTTTCACATGAATTTACTTAGTTGATCCTTAATCTGAATTAATTTTCAATTACTGTTAATAAATGAATTTTTTGTCAAAATATAGATTATTTATTGATCAAGCTGAATGCTTAAGGCCTAAAACTTAAGTTGGATTATATATTTATTCAAGATTTGAAGACATTGTTAGTTTAATTTTGATTCTTGTAATTTAACCACAATAATGTAGGTGTATACGTGTTGTCATCATGTTCGTGTAAAAATAATAATTTACCTTAAAATACTTTTGAGTGAAACTAATACTCATCAGCAGTTTCGTTTAATAAATAATGTATAACTGTTTATTATATACAGTTCAGCTTATTATGTTTATTCTGGACTATTATTAGTGAGTTATGGTGGAACCTGATTAAACCGTTTAATTATTCTTGTGAAATTTTATAATTTTTTAAAATTTCACAAATTAGTTGTTTTGATCAAAATTTGTAGAAACTAAATAAATAGCGTTTGAATTTGTGTAGACGAAAACTCCAGGAAACTTTAAGTGTAGCCTTAGGTAAAATTTAAAAAAATTGGCCAACAGGAAATGCGTAAACAGACTACAACTATAATAACTATATCTTTTTGTATCTAAAAAATAATTCATGGTGTGCATATTTAAAATAAGAAATATTTTAAATTCTGTTAATCGCTATGATCTTTTCTGTATATCATTTGACAGTATACATGTATAAACATACACTAACTTTGATTTATAAAGTCTATTGCTAACGTAATAATCAAAGTAAACGCCTAGAAAATTTATGAATCTGTCAGTGCTTAACTAATAACTTTAGTCAACAGGTAACTCGTTTAAAGCCACATAGCAGTAGACATGTATTTCATCTGAAACCAAGAAGAAACCTAATCTGAAACTAAGTAGTTTTTTAATGACTTTCCTTATTTATTTACTTGCTTACTCACTGACTTACTGACTGACTAACCCTTGTTACCTGTCATGGAGGATAGACCACTGATCAGCACTTTTAAACCAAAGCTCCGCTGTCTTTTCTAGTTGCTCCTATGAGCTATTCATCCTTTCGATTTTTGTCTATCATAATCGGAGCAGTCCGTCCTTCGTCCAACTACTTGTCCTTTGGCTTCGGAGGTTTTAAGCGCGAGCTAGCCCCGAAATACAGTTCAGTGATTACCCAGATGTGTGTCCTATCCACGTGCAGTGTTTTCTCCTAATTCCTTCTTCAGATGGAATTTGGTTTGTTCTCTCCCAAAGTCGGTTGTTGCTGATGGATTTTCGTCAACGCGTTCGCAGCATCTTTTTTTTAGATAACAGTTCAGGAACACCAGCATCTTTTTCTTGACTGGCCGTTCTAGTTTACTATATTTTCTAACAAGCTTCTTTGTAATATCGTATAATTGTCTGATGTTTCCTTCTCTTACAGTCTTTCCTGTCGTCTTCCACATACTTACATTGATCGGCTTTGATACCTCTCTTCACTTGCATGTTTGATCTTATGTGTTCGGTCTATGCTTTGAGTTTGTCTGTTATTACTGACCTGTGACTGATTACTGCCTTCTTGTTTCTCCTTTCTTGAATCTTATCCAGAGTATCCACAGAGATCCACTTCTTGTGGTCCAGAACCTCATGAAATGTAGAAGTTATTGATTCCCTGATTAATTTTTTTTCTGTTCTCCATGCTAGCTTTCTGTCTCTTGAGTGCATCGTGAAACTCGTTGCTGAGAGGCACCTTCAATTCATTGAGTTTGACAGTATCCTAACAAAAGGCCGATTTGAACTTCTGTAATTTTTTTTGCCCAATCGTCCACTGCTTCTTGAGTTTTAGTTTCCTCCCGGCCACTACCGGGTGGTGATCCGAAGATATGAAATCTCCTCTCTTGGTCCTCACGTTCTCTACATTCCCCTGAACTGTTCACTGATGCAGGTGTGATCAATTTGGTTCTGCTTTGCGTGAACAAGTGTAAACCATGTGGCTATGTATGGAAATATTGTGCCGCCAATGACCATTTTATTGAAGACATTTATGTTTTAGAATCACCAGAGGTTTTCTGTTCCTTTATTCCAGCATATGTCGCCCCATTAGGTCTTTCTATTCAATGTTTTCCATTCCAAACTTGCAGTTCGGGTCTCCTATCAGAATGGTAAAATCATTTGCTGGGCATTACAAGCGACTGTACAGTTTATTTTAATCCTGAATAGTTGAAAACAACCTAAGATTGTCAATGCTTTCACAATCAGTATTACTTCAAGCCACAAAATCTTACTGAACCAGTGCACATAACCGGTTTGCATAGAATCGATAGATTATGTATAGAAGTGACATTCAGGATGAAATGCTTACTCTGGATGGCGTTACCAACTAAATCTCATCTATTCTTCATCAACATGTGGCGTAATGAATATATCTTGCCGATTTACACAGAATGCATATACGCCAACTAAGACTGATTAAAATTTTGTCAAAATATAAGCAACAGGATAGCTGAAATTAATTAAGTTAATAACCGCTATAGGTTAAAATAACCGACAAAATAGATAACAGCAATGTTATTCAGTCACAAATAACATATTAAAAACTCATAGAGAAGAAATCATTTATTTCAAAAACGTGCTAGTACTTTATAAAGTTGATGTAGAAACTGTTGGAGACGTTAGAACCCCAGAATTCGCCTGATAAATGTCTTAATTTTAGATTTTATTCATGGGCTGATCAGCTAACCTTGAGATCACATTTCCTTGGCTGTGGTTGGTCACTGTGTTATTTTAGTGACTCTCCCAAGGACGTTTCTATGCTGTATAAGTAAACTCGATTTGTGTGCATGAATTCATTGTGCTTGCAGGGTGTTTGTAGAATACACTTTCTACGCTATATCAAGACGTTTTTGTTAGTACCTTTGGGTCAACGGATCAGAGTAGCCTACCCGGACACTGGTTCATTGTCTTGTCCTCGTTTATCGACTAAGGTGAACCTGTAATAGTTTCAAGCATAGCAAGTGACGAGCATGACAGCAAAAGAAATGATAGTCTTAATAAAAATAATTTTAACTGGAAAAAATATGGACACATTAATTTAAACGAAAAGAGTCGAACTATTTTTTTTGTCTTCAGTTAGCTGATAATAAATGGAAATTCATGTAATTGATTTTCAAGACGTTTAAAGTACAGTGAATATATTTTTTAGATGAGTTGATTTAATCAAGGAGAAAAAAAGCCGTTTAAACATTGGAAATAATTTCCTATCCTTATATAAGGTGAAATTCTTACATTTATGTATTGTATGAACTGTTTTTTCCTATCAGCTTAACTTATGAATGATCAGTTTACTAGAAAATAATTGAATAAATTTTAACTAATTATATATATACTGAATTTGGAATTTTATGACATTAAGGATTTTTGAAGCATAAATACTTTGTGAAATCAAAAATGTTAAAAGTAAAATTTAATCACAATAATGTAGATTAGAGAAAGAGTTTGTTGGCTAAAATACTTATAGTTTGAAGCTCACCACATTTACGTAGGTTTCAGTAATTGATTAAAACAACTCTTTTACAAACATGACAGTTCAGAGATGAATTCTGAAGAAAGAATAAAACTATTCGGTTATCTTAAAAGTCTCTTCAAGTTAAATTCATGTCGGTTTCATCTTCCTGGTTTTTCAGTTCTTTTTCATTCATATCATGAATGTGCCTATATTGTCAAGGTTTTAAAGTAACACTTAATTGTTAGTAATAGTACCTCAAGGTATAGTTTTGGGATCGGTGTTATTCCAATTGTTTGCAAATGGCTTTCTTAGTCTGTAACGGATTATAATCGAGATAATGCCTTAACTCCGTATATTACTCTTTTTGATACTTGTTATCAGATAACTCCTAACGATGTATGAAATGCACAAGATAATGTGAAGCGTTGACTACAGGTTATTATTCTACACCGTAGAACAGAAAGAAGAAAGCACACGAAGCGGACAAGAACCGATATGCTAATGTGAAAAACGAATGAATAGTATTTGAGATGCACATATTTACACAGGATGGCAAACAACAACAACAACTTTGATATAAGCTAATAAGAAAAATATGTGTAAAGGCTTCAACAGATGATGAAGCAAATATGCTCAAACGAACGTGATAATAATAGTAAAAGGAATAGACAAATTGTTACCAGCAGAAGCTCTGTTAAGTTATTTGAAGGTCTTAACCAATCTAGTCGTTTACAAACTCAAGTGTAGATGAGCTGCTATAAGTCTCTTACCATCATCGCTTATCTGATATTATGACTGTATCAAGATATGGAGAGCGATAAAAAACAGTGATAGTTAAAAAATTCAGAATAGTAAACGGAAATTATCTTACTCGTTCGGAATTTGGCAGTTGTCTATAAATGTTTCCAAATGCACTATGACGCCTATAAGCCATACACACATACACAGTACATATTGCTGTCTAGACGTACACTCATCTAAGGTTGCTATCATTCAAGTCTTAAAAGCTACTGTATACTGCCGTGCACTAGTTTCCATAAATTTCAGAACTATCTAGTAAACACGTAGAACCTTCGGATAAGTAGGTGTTTATACCTTTTCACATTCTATACAATGTTACTTCGTCCTAGAATAGAATGTTGCATACAAGAAACCAATCTCTGCCTTAGAAAAACCAGAAAGTCGATTTTCAGGAAACGCAGTACTACTGTATGATGAGAGAAAGGCCAAAATAAAGTGAATTATCTGCCATAAAGAAGGATTAGAAATTTCTTGATCACAGTTCTTAAATTAATGTATAATTATTTTGTATTTGATACTGACTCATTTTTATTATCTTCCAAAACAAAGTATTTACGAGTACACTTTTAAAAGGTTCACAACCTCAGAATCAATTTTATTTATCAGACCTCAACTGACCAACTCACCTATTCATCGAGCAGAACATCTTTCTTCAACATGTGGCTGAAACCCCTATCTGTTAATGCTCTCATAAAAAAGTTTCAGTCATCTACTAGATCTCTATCGACAGGGCTAACTCAGCCATTTTCAATTCTCAAAGTGAAACTGGAACTACGTGACAAGGAAAGAAATATAAAAGCAACATCAACTCTTCTGAATGTTCTGATTTTCTTTCTTTCCTTGTTTGAAAAAAGAACAAAACCACTGTTCAGGATTTTATTTCCAAAATTTCCGTTATATTTCTTAACATCAAATAGATTTTTTATTTGATTGATGCGTGATTTACTCTCTTCCATGATTATATGGCGAAACTTGTTTATTTTCGGATTTTTGTACACTGTGAAATTATTCCAAATATTATTATGATTATTTTGTTGTGTCTATGAAACATGAACAAAATATAAGAAAATAACAAGGGAACATACAGATTTATATATTTACGTATATAACCAATATAATCAAATGTTCGTCGATCAAACAAACATGTGAGCACATGTATCAGTGAAAGGGAGTTCTATAATGATGCAAGAAAAGAATCAGGCAAAAAAACATTTATTTTGATAAACTGAGGAAAAAATAAATCAGCTAACTGGAGAAGAGAAGAGAAGAGACGAGAATAAAACTAGCATTATGCATTAGAGACATGTAGTAGGAAAAAGTGTGAGAGAATGAAAAATCTTCAAAGCGGATAGGATAAAATGAATCTAATCATGAACGAATCCAATGATATCAAAAAAGGTAGAAATAAAGAATCCATTATTTATCGGTAACTATGGCGTTAGTAAAATGGTCAGTATGCTAATAATAGGGATAGTGAAAGAACAGCTATGTCAACAATATACATATTGAAAGATATCTATCTACTAGTGACAAACACCTTTCTCCTTGTTGACTAGCAGAAATTTGAGTACATACATGTCAAGAAATTCATGCATGAAATGATAATAAACGCTTACACTCAATGTTTCTATTAGATTATTAGCAAAGCCATAAATAAACCATTTCAGCAGAATTATTCAAAATGCTGAGAATAATTAGTTTCAGCAAACAAACCTCTATCATGTAAGATTACATGAGGCTTTAAAATATTTTGGTCTATGGTTTTTCAATTTTTATCTTAATTTGATATTGTTCTAGAAAATGTGAGAGGATGAATATTCAAACATCTCACTTTCAGTAAGATATCTTAAAACACAGTTGAATAATATAGAACACAAACATAAAATTCATTTCTAATCAAGTGATGTTTATATGTCACTTGCTTACCTAAGTGCTAAAGTGAGAAAAAACTCTGCACTCTACTTTTGTTCCAGCAGTATAATTACTACTACTACTCAGAACAAAAGAGGCATAATTTCTGACATTCTGAATGTTTGAACGTGTGTAGACAAATAAGTTATTGATGATATGCAGTCCTGAAAGGACATTTTCTTATGTCTATTTTAATCTTAATTAAAACAAATAAAATACTGCCAGCTTTTAGTGCTGGTTGATTGAAAGCACTATATAAAATCCAGAAAACATTTGTTTTATTTATATTTCTCAGTTCGCATTCAAGAATATTTACACAAATCAGGTTACTGATCACAGCTCAATAGCTACCTATCTCCACCACTTTGTATGTAACACTTACACATGTGATTTCGAATATCACACAAACACACATATTTCTCTAAGTTGTACACAAATATATTATTGATGGATTTCGACCAGCGATTGGCTTCAAGTACACCATCATCAGGAATGTTAGTTAACAAATCTAAATCGGACACAAATATATTTTATGCATTTATATCGCTGACTACATAATGACAGTTACATGTTCGTCGTCATTTTTTAGCCTACTGAATAAGAAATTTATGGTATGTTATTTTTACAAAAAGTATGATGTTAGTTAAGCTAGGGAGTAAAAGCTAATAATACAATCATGGCTTTTATATGTCAATCATATAAATCGTAAAGTGATTAACGAGAATAGAATGACTGAAGTAAATACAACTACTTTGTAGCATCTCACATATATCTTATACATTTATCATTGTTGAGCTTGTATGCGGTTGTACGCTTGGGCATTACATACCACCTACACACAGTTATTTGACTAGCTTTATCGATTAACAGTTTAGATGATTCGATGGCAATATCGACTATACATATTTGAATTAAATCCGATATTGGTATCGTTCATTAAATATTTTGAATAATAAGAATTTAGAGCAACGACTCATGTTCTCTAGCAGCGATCATCAAGACGGAGATATATGGAATTTCGGAGATAACGAAAGTCCAACGTCACAATAAATTGGTGAGCCCGACCTGATCGATATTTGTCGTGCGACCTACTTCATGATCGTCTTTTTGGTCTCTCTCAGATTTAGCTTGGAAAAGTTTTGAGATAATCTGAGAATCTCTATTTTCAACTCTTCCATTTCAGGATTAACTGAAGTATGGTGTATCTGTGGAAGTAAATTTGTGGTATGGAGACACGCGCATGTACACGAACTATCAGCCTAAGCAGTCGAGCGAACCTCATGCACGCTGATAATAACATGTTTTTGACTACCCCAATGCTGGCAAATGTTTGTCACGTTATCACTGACATAAGTTCTGTATCAAACATTCATCGGTAGTAACGTATGTTATCAACGAATGTTCAAATACCGCATTTGTACGCAGCAATCATTGTTCTCAAATTATTTCAACAATGAATTTTATCAAACATCCATCATATTTCTACAGCCGCGTGCTTGATCGATGAGCCTTGCTTTAATGTGGATACATTCATTAGAAATCATATTATTTATTCACACCTATGTGACCAAACGCTAAATCCATTACTCTCGAACATTTTACGATACTACAAAAAACAGAACATAGAGATTAGAGCTAGTCTCTTAAGGAAAAACTTATGTTCATCGTATTCAGCTTCGTTTTCCAGCATACAAAATTTCACACATGAACTCAAACTTATACGTACTGATAAATACATACAAGACAGTTCTATCTTACATATTAATTTCTTAAATTTTGATTTTCACCGATTTCTTTTCGCAAACGAAGATGCTTATCCTTGTTTGCTGGAAGGGATCCATTGTAGCTTCTCATCATTCATTCATTGTATTTTCGTTTGAATTATTCGACAGTTGTATCGACCATAATTTTGTATTTGTAATAGTTCGATTACAGTACTGATTATTGTATATTTGGTTGTCTGTGGATGCTTTATTGCTTATTACATGTCTAGCCTATTATTGCTTGACTATAAATACTTAACCATTCTTCAGCTCATGGAGAGTTGGCTCACTCACCTTCTCCAATTCGCTTCGTTTTGCTTGTACGCATTCTATTCTCATGTCTGTCTGCATAAAGGATTGCACGAAATAAATTCATCCGCCATACCGTATTTGGCTTCCTACTACCGCTGTCGCACAAACGGAGTTAGCCTAAGCATAATATACTGAAGTGGAAATGAAGATTTATTTCATCACATACTCGATCATTCATTCACACTGAAGTCCAGTAGTGAGCCGCTAAAACTTATTTACTGAGATATTTACACTTATTGAACTGCAACAGAGTGAAGTTTGTTGTACACGAAAACCTTAATAATGAATGATGCTGGATTATGGAAGAGGCGAGAAGGAATTAGTAGAAATGAACAGCTGTCTTCCTGTATAGTACACTGGTCATTAGTTGACTAGAGTTAGAAATGTGAATTGCCATAATACCACTGGGTGGCTTAAAGGAATAGTATACATTGGCTGATGTTTGGAGATAGTTGACTACCTAGTGCAAGTAATCTCAAGCCACCTAAACTAATGGCCACATTGCAACTTTGTTGATCATATTCGATCAGCACTAAGAAAGATCTGATAATGCTGGCATTGGTCACTACACAGTTATCAGTCAATTGTAAATAGTCTTTATTTCCTTACTTAAAGAATCCGGACTTTTTCACGCCGGTAATTGATCAAACTAACTCCTGAAAAGTACCAGACTACTGCAAAAGTTTTATATGATGTTCTTGGATGTACAGTTTCTATCCAGATAATGTTATTCCTTGAGGCATAAAAATTTTATATCTGGTTTCATCAAATACTCAACCTAATTTTGTAGATTATTTATACGAAAATGTAATCAGTCGTCGTTTCCGTTTTGTATCACTATATCAGGCCATTACTATTATTCTTGGAATGAATTATTCGCCAAGATACCTTTAAGTGTCTGTTTTGAATAATCCGTCACATACTTACTTACGGCCAATATTATATACTTTTTGAACATGAAAAACGTATATAAGTCAGAAATATCTCATCTAAACAATACTATTTACTCATGAAAATAACCACAGGTCTTTGATTTTGTTTCAACTCAAAACGCTCGCATGCTATTACAAATGATCTTAAATTGTATTATCTTCCAAGCTGTAGATGTTCCAATAATGCTGCAAAACTACGTACGATTCATCTCTGTCGGCATAAAAAGAATTCGATGATTTTGTTCCAAATAGTTTATCACATAACTCGAACAAACTAGTGTCTGGATTCTTTTTTAAATTATTCCCTAACAAAATATTTTTTTAACTGAAAAAACTAGTGACTTAGGATTAGTTATATAGAGTTACAAACTAGTAAATCATTCGTATAACAACTATTCAAGTCTTCAGTGCATAACTCTGAGAACAAACAAATACTGAATTAATATGAACCTGAACTATCTGTCCTTTTAAACAATTGATATTTTGTATTTCTCATAGTGTTCATTGATGAATTGGGAAAACTATGTGGATAATCCGAACCACATGATAGCGTTGCTTAAGATTACTCTATACAGTAAACGACCCGAAACAATTATTTAATCTTTTGCAGTACTCATTTTGTCTACTCATAAGTAATAAAGATATTATTGGATATATGATCCTGAAAATGTTAGTGGTGAGAAATCTTTTAGAAATCCTTTAACCGAACGGAATTTGTTTCATAATTAGTATTGCGGAAAACCATTAGTCTTTGATATCACCACTTCGAAATACAGCGTCTACATTCCTTCAACTATTATGATGATAGTTATCAAAGTGTGACTTGATAATTTCAAATAAAGTGGATTGGCTTGTTAATAATGAAAATCATATACATCTGAAACATCCCAGTGAGTAAAAAAATCAAACTTCTGGTGTTTTGTGACTTTGTGCAAACTATGTCTTCAGAGAGTAAATCAACGAATCAAATAGATCGAAGCTTAAATAGTACAAAGGAACAAAGCAAAAATATTTAGTACAATCGATCTAAAATTAGATTTGATCAAGCCAATGTTCTGTTATTCCCGTCAAGATGATTTATTTGGACATTTGTGCATTTTGTGTGTTGGTGAGTGTGAAAAATGTAGGGTTTCCAATGTGAAAGGATAGAGATGAGTGTGAGACGTGAATAGAATCCAGCATTGTAGCTTGAGTAGATTGTTCAAGGCCTTCTTTTCTATTTAAAGAAATAAGATTTAGCAGTTTATACAGTTTCAGCCACACACCTTCCTTTATAGTTGGAAAAGCCTTTTTGTATTATCCTGATACTTTTAATATTGACTTGATGGTTACTATTGCTGATCTACTCTGGAATCTGTTTGGTAGATTTTTTTTTACCTACGATGTTCTTTGGCTTAAGCCAAAATTCCACAAGATGACTCTCCACTATTGAAGGCATCATGATCGACATACCCTAATTTATAGACATTGTTCTGTATTGATATAGAAGCGACCTCATCCTTTGTACAATCAGTTTGAACGGTGTTAATTGTTTTTTAGTATGCGTTAATTCTGTGTTGCTGTAAGACCTTTAGTGACTGTGTCAAATTCGAAGTAGGATGCACCACTTTAGTGGCCTGCGATCTAACTCCGATTTGGACGAACGACTAAATATGCTATAAAATTAATTTTCCCTTCATTTCCGTACATTACACTCAGGCTAGGATCATTTCTTTATGCAATCTGTTTCCAAGTCGAACAATTTGATATAAAATATGCAACTGATTTCTAAACTGTTTGCTTTACACAATCGAATTTCGTCATTATTTCATAACATTATTTGAAACTTTAACTCTTTTTCTTGTTCCATTTAAAATAAGTTGACTGATCGTCTCCTCTTGAATTAGAATACAGTTTTCTGAAAGACTTCTTCCTTTTGTCTCATGACACACTTGAACAGTACTTCACAAAGCCCATTTCTACCTACCTATAAATACTTGCGAATACAGTAAATAAGCAGTAGTAATGTCTAAACAATATCTATTGATGATAGGAAGGAGAAATAGCTGACCTGATATAAATATACATTTGAACGAAAATTCAAATAAGTGCTGGTATTAAAGTATCAGAACATTTAAGGCTTTTGTTCTTCATTTTAGAACACATTTCAAAGTTTTATGAATAATTAAATATGATTTAAACTTCAAGTTGCTTCTATTCAACAGTTTCTGTCCTACACTTCAACCTTGAATATATCTTAAATGTTTTCATATATAAAAAGTATCTCAGTTAAATAATTTACAATTTTGTGTTTTAGTCAGCAAAGCTAGAAATATATCCGTAAAAAATTTGAGTTTGGTTTTTGTGGATTGCTTTAAAAATTGAATATTAACTTTTGTTATAAGTTGGGTTGCATTAGATTTGCATTGAATTTTTCATTTCGTAGTGATTAAAGAGGCATTCTTCAAAGAAAAAACATCCTAAAGTTCCATTTGTAATCATTTTGAAAATGCATTTTTGACTGATAAACTTGGATGAACCTTTATCATTGTCTTTTAAATTGTTCTTGAAACAGTTTAAATTAATAATTAGTGCTGTATTATATGTTATTTATGATGGTCACTGTACCTACTGAGGTTATGTGAAATCCAATTAAGTTTAGATTCGGTATACGAAAGTCACTTTCATGTATTTCATTCCTTGAATGGGCTTTTATAAACACAACTCTCTGAAATAAACAATGTCAGCCCAACTCGTAATGTTTCTACATTTAAAGAAAATATTTTAACATACTTGTTGATATTATCAAATAATCTCATGTACTTCAAAGGGACTAAAGAAATGATTGAAAGCTTTTCCCGTTTTCATTGGAAAACAGAATGACTTATTCAGCCTTTCAAAAAGCTCCTATAAGCATTTAAACATCTACAACAAGTCAATAAATGTAGAGTTTCTTATACACATACCGAATAACTAAAAATGGATAATTTCGTATTTTCTCCTAGATACCACTTGGAGATACTAACACTGAATACTACTTCATACAGACAACAGCACTCTGAGTTTTGCTGTACAAAGATTGGTTTAGCCATCCATATCACACAGCTGCATATGTCTAACCTAATTGTTAGATAGCTCATAACGGTAAATATTAAGAAGAGCTTTTTACTTAGATTTTTAATAATCTTGTGAAATTAATTTACGCCTGCTTGGTACAAAGTACGATTTATTTAGCTTGTGGATGACTGTACAGCTGAAGTATATCTTATCCTTGAGATATTTATACATATACATACATAAAAAGGATTTTTGTGCGTGATAAACTCTAGAGTGAGAGAAACGGCAAACTTGAAGAAGTTTAGCCAAAATTATCCATCCTATTGATAATTCATACTAGCTGTAAAAGACGTAATTGAATGCCTCTACTCTGAATGATCTTCCTTAAGATATATTCAGTAACATAAATTTAGTGTAAAAAATGAGTTTAAATGGATTAACAATTTATTAACTGTTCTTGATTTACAAATTTCTCTAACTTTTCAATGTCCGCTCTGATTGTTTCATCTTCCGGCTGAAGCTTTTGTGCAGCTTTATATTCGATAAGACCTAAGTAACGAAAAATCAAAATCAAAATATTATAGACAATTTTCAAAAGATGTTAACTATATATTTGCATCCACTAACAAAATATATAACCATAGAAATTTATGATACGTAATTTTCTTACAGTATCTTAGATGAAGTATAGAAATGTACATTTTCAAACAACCACATATAACATCGTTTCAAAAAACAATAAACTGCAATATGATGAATATTTACAGTTTTGAAAAGATTTTGTAAAATATGGGAAATAAGTAACTACACGGGTATATCTTGACCACGTGAATAGACAGGACATTTCGATGATGGTACAAAGATATCCTAATAAATTATTCCACAAATACCAGTTCAGAGACAGTCGATGATTTAATCTTCTACATTTGCATAGTGTAACTTAATACTTTCCTTCGGTTAATCTAAAGTCTGCCATACTCTAGATTAAATCTACAAATAAACTGACTAATACGACGAAAATGAGTATTGTGATTTTCAATTAAGTATGTGCCTTAAATATCACATAGCTGACTTAGAAGATTCATCAAGAAAACTTTTATATTCTAAGTTTTAAACATTGATGACTAGAGAGATAAGATAATGAAACAACAATAAAATTAAACGACTATTTACAACAATAAATAATGTTTGATCTGTTGAATGTTCAGCTTTGAAAATACTCATATATAATTTAATTTAGGATCAGAACTACAGTCAATATAACTATTGACTTGAAATGATAATTGTACTTCACAAAACTGAAGACTTAATTACCAAAGTCCTTTAGACTAACACAAGTTACTAGTTTCAGAGCTTAAAATCATAACTGACTCTGTCCTCTAAAGAGGATGTTCAGAATAGTCATCAAGTGGCAAAAAGCTGAAGACTTAACAAAACATGTTGATCACATGTTGATCATGTTGATCATTTTTTGATTATGATTATTAGTAACGATGATCTCACTTTCTCTACTCTAAAGGAAAATCATTACGACGTATAAAAATGCACTTATTTTCACCAAGTTTAATGAAATATCTTATGTCTTATTCCTATTTTTGCGGTTTTCGACCCTGAAGGTCCAGGGTCCAACTCCAACGTGTGAGACCGTCGATGCACACTGCTTATGAGTCTCATACTTAAACGAAACAGCCATTCAGTGTCCCCAGGTTTTCAATAGTGATCTAGCTAAGACTACGTGATGATTTTAAACTTTGAAAAGTCTACAGTCTCTACAAATCACTTATACTAAAAGTATAATTGTTCAAATATGCAGCTGACGACCCATGAACTAAATAAAGTTTAAACAAACATTTTTTGACTTTATGTAACACTGTATTCCTTCGTAGGTATTTTTAACAGTAGCATGTTAATTAATAATATAGAAAGTCTGAATAACGAAGTGTTTTTTAATAGTAGCTTCAGTCAAGCTGTCATCACATATTCATCACGACTTCGAAAATTCCTACTGTTTGGCTGAAATAATACTATATCAAGTATTTTAATGGCTGCTCTGAATAAATTCACTCAAAAACACCTTTCTTCAAAAATTTTAACTAAAATGATTCATATAAAGTATAGAATAATACGAAACGTAAGGAATAAAATAACATGGTAAGTTTAAAAAATCATGGATTTTTCTCTTTACATAACATTTAATTCAGTTACAAATCGACTCACCTTCTTTATACAATTGTAAATTACAAAATGCCGCGCCACGTCTAATATGGGCACGTACACGTGATTTCAAATTTTGTGGTACAGGCGGTACACAGAGATCTAATACCATTGAACTATCTTCTAGAGCTTTAAAATAATTTCGTAATTGTAAGTGACATGCGGCTCGATTTGAATAGGCTCTTTAATTAGATTTTCGAAATTTATATTCAGGAATATAGAAATAGATATCATATTTTGTTTAAAATAAAAATTTCAATACATAGTCAAGAAAATTTTCCCATAGATTATTGTCTTCTCATTTACAATAATTAAATTATAATTATGTTTATGTGGTCAAAGGAAAAGTTATTCACACCAAAATACAAGGATATGATATGAAGTTACATTTTTATTTACTTTCTCTTTGTTATGTAGGCTTATAAACACTAAAATGTAAGTTGTTTTATAAATCAGTATGACGAAATTCTTCATACGACTACATTCAGAAAATTCGAAACAGTAAAGTCAAGTAAAGGTACCAACAGTTATTTAAAATGTTCTTGGATGAAATACATTTCAGACAGATGATTACGAATAATAGTTAGAACACCGAGTGGTTTGGGCTCGATTTGATAGATAGGCTCAACAACAAAAAGATATATTTCAAAAACTAGTACCATTTAGCTCGAAACCTTTGTCTAGGGTTTTCTGATGACCATCTCCAACCGCCCAACAGCAGAAAATACTGTATGTGATACTGAGCCACTTAGACTAATGACCATACTACAATTTTATTTCTAAAGTTCTATCAACACTTAATAACATTAAATAATCTCTAATGGCTTTATAGGTAATAGCATACATTAATTTTGCTGAAACAAATTCAACGATTCAGCTCACTTTCAAAAGTAAACTCTGTCAGTTTCTGTTGACTATCGATTCTTAATCTATTGCAATTAATTTCATCAATAAAATTTACTGCAGCATCACCAATATCACTGGTTTACTCGTTCATTATTCAGAGAGAAACTTTCCGATATGAGATTTAAGCAGATTAATTTAGTTTGGAATAAAATGATTTACCATAAATTGACAATTCTTTGAAAGTATCAATTCGAAAAGATGGTAATCTCGAGATATGAACTGGTTATTTGCTAAAATTTTATAAAATTTCAACTGAAAACTGATTAAAAATAAGTTTCTTCTAATTTATTCAGTTGGTAAACATAAAAAGGATACGAATGTAGTTTTGGATTTTGCTTTATAGCTTCTGTGTATGCAATAACAGCAGCTTCATAATCTCCAGCTTGAAATAATGAGCTTTTAGAAAACAAGACAGTCAACAAAAACAATTCGAAACATCATATACAAATATTTCTGAATTAGATAATGACTGAAATTTATTGTTATGATAAGAGTGTATAGGACTTTTACACTGATAATAAACAGTGAATCAACTATGAACTGCAATGATAACCAAAGTTCATGCTTATTAGTAAAACGTTTAAATTCAAACTTTTTCATGGGGTTGACTGGCATTTTTTGAAAACAAATAATTCGAAAATGCCAGCGTTGTATCTACATGAAGTTATTCAACTGTTTTAGAAAAGTTCACCGGGGATTGTACATCTTCACTTTCTCTGTAATATTTCAAGATACAATGAATTTTCATTGGCAAAACTTTGACAAACTATGACACAATATTGTTTCAACCTTTTTGTAGAAACTGTATGTTCAAAAACAACTTATACATCGATGTGCAGAAACAGTAACTTTTTCTGTAGATTTATTGCTACCATTTGATTTTCATTTAGGTATGTAATATAGTGAGGATTTTGAGAAGTTAACTTACGGATGCACAACGATATTTTAGCTTCATTAGTTAACAAATTCAAATATCTTTTCTTAAAAACCCAATAATCTAGTCATTATGTAAATGATGAGGAATTCGACCCACACATTACCTTTAAATTATTAAAAACTTTAACCTGTCAGTTAGTTATGATAAACTTAAAATCTGGTTCATAAGTGAACTGGTTCATGCCGCCATACTGTATCAACATATGAAGATGAAATTATGAAGACCGATGTCAGAGTAATAGGAACAATTATAGTACCAGTGGTAGTAGAAAACACCAGTTATAGACAATGGGATTCAAGAAGGAAGAATGAGTTTGAGAAACAAAAATGGTGTAAGATAATTTAAAAACTCGATATGAAACTGGAAAAAATATGGTTGATCCATTTAAGCCATTTTGACTGGTTCTGAGCCATGTCACCAAATATCTCTTAACCACTGGTTACAATAACTACGTGGACATCAACCTTTATTTCACATCTACCAAAACAGCTCAGTCCATCAGTCAGTAATTCGTTCGATAAATTTTAATGATCAAAACTGAGAGTATCTCAACCAATACAAAAAAAGACTGTTTATCGGAGATGATTAACCATTGGATCTTATATGGTAAAAACACAAAACTTACTCTCCTTTTTTACGTAACCATATAGGATCTAATTCATTCCTGGATAAATCATCGGGTACAACACGATCCAATAATTTTCTTCGGTACTCAGCCTGTTTACTTAACCACTGGACAAAAGGAAGTGGGAATATAGATATAATGTCATATAAATCTTAATTTTCACGTTACATATATGGCTTTCCCTTCTGACTGCTTGTTTTATCTTTATTATTTCAAAATAAGTTTAACTTATCATGGTATGTAAAACTGTGTCTATAATAATGTTCTGAAGGTAGTTCTAGGTCGTTTGAAGGTGATGAGAAACCGTAGAATACAAGGAATTCATGTTATGCTGCAAGTTTTATTCTGCTCACCCTGACCAAACTTAATGAAGGATCAGGATGAATGACATTGCTGTCCCGGTATTAAAGTTTATATTAGTGTGCTATGTGTCTTAATATGATTTCACCATAGTCTAAATAATGGTAAATCTTTTAATAGATAGAAGTAAATCTGTTCCATGAAATAAAATGTAATTTTTCATTAAAATTACCTCCTCCTCAGCTTGTTTTGTAGACTCTCTCTCAGGTGTAGGAAATACTCGAGGTGTAAATTTAACTTCGATCGTAGACGAAGTCCTCACCGGCAAATCTATTGGTTTCTCAATAAATTCTGGACGTTTTGGGGCATTTCCAATTAAGTTCGCTAATATAAATAATAGTGTTGAAAAGGATGAGAATATTTATCGACTTACTTTTGTTTTGATCACTTATTGTTCTTATTGTACATTGTTTAGCGAATGCTCGGGCTTCTTTAATTTTGTTTTCCAACTTTGAATTTTGTGTACAAAACAAAATAAAATTCACATTACTTGTTTGTTTGAGCTAATCTAAAGGAGCGGTTTATTCTATACAGTATACTATAAGTCGAATCGATGACAAAACAGGTAAACTTTAAAATACCCAAGGATACGAACAAACACGGTACTTAAAATAGCTTAATTTACTAGTTTTCTGACTGGTTGGTTGTAGATATTTCAAAATTCAATCCAGTTGTATGCTATTTCAGAAACATCATGGTAGAAAAGCATATTCTATTAAAGTATTCTTTGAATTTATTGATGCAATCAATACATTTTCACTAAAGGACTTTCATTAGCCATAACTGAAACGATTACTGTTATCTGAATCTAATAAAATGTTTAATTTAGTCATTTGGTGTATGAACATAAATTTTAGATGTTTAACAGCTGGGCTTTGCATATTTCACTAGTTAGTCTGAGGCTATTGAATAAGAGAGAATGGAAAATATCAGAATCATCCGACTACATTTTTATTTGGTCATGAAATAGTGTAAAATTTGGTCTTGTGGTCTATTGTGCTTGTTGCATAATACATGACAAAACTTATGGCAGACCTCTATATCTTGAAGCATCTATGATTAACGTACTGTTTGATAGAAAATAACTCTACAAGAGAAGGATACTGATAAAATCTGATATTTCTTTTTATTCAACAGGCACCACGGTGCATGAAGACAGTCCTTTACCCGGGGTCATAAATTACAATGGTTTATCCTAAAAACCAGACTTATTAAATTTTTCCAAAACGAGAAATCATGATCTAGAAAGTTTCCGATTTTCAAGCAGTTTGGGCGTAGCGAATAAATCACTTGAAGCTAGCGCATGTCTCTGATGATGAGAATTAACGTAAAATATCACCCATTTTTTTCGTAAATACCCTGAAAGTCAGACCACCAAAGACGGTCAAGTTCGATAAAGAAGTGATTTCCTTGGTGCCGAATCAGCTAATAGAATGGAAGCAGACATCAGTTAATCGCATGGATGTAGGTCTCAATTACTTGTATTAGACTTTTGATTACTAAGGATATATTTGAAAAATAGACTCTCAGAGATTTAGCATGTTGGTGCTCTCAGATACAACAAATTTGATAGTTCATCAACAGTAGAACATTAAACTGGCAAGAATGCGATCTAGTCATTTGGATAGAGGAAGTTTGTCTTCTAGAAACTCTTCATGATGAGTTTTTAAGGCTAAGATGAATTAGGAGTAGTAGAGTAGTAGATCGAGAGAAAATATACACCGTTCACTTCAAAATATTCCATTATCAGAGGTAGGATAAGAAAGTAAAGAATCTTAGAGTAGCCAAAGTTTGACTTGGTAATATTACGATAAATCGTTATACGTAGATAAATGACAAACTTTTTTATCTACAATCTATTTATCACAAAATCAGTGTATATGGTTCATCTTTTCTGAATAGTGGGAATTTATTTAAGGTTACTCATTTACTTTTATGCCCTATGTTTGCCTTTTCCTTCGATTTATATTTATTATTTCTGCAGTTCTTTTAGTCGGTCGATGGTTATCATTGTGTTAATGGTTTAAAGCAAGTAAGACAGTACCCCACCTAGTTTGAATAATAGTATTTGATAATTTCAGTGAGAGTTCAATTTATATTAGTGTAATACAAAAATGTATTTTATACCAATAAGATTTATTTTCTGATACTCACTTCAATATCTTCTTGGCTAGATTCATTACAAGCATTTACAAACTCCATTATTGCCTGTTTACCAGCCTCCTCTTTCTCAAGTTTAATTTTTTCACGAGATATATTTTCTAACTAGTAAGCAACAATAATTTATTCAAGTATAAATAAAGAATGCTACTTTCATAATCTGTTCCAACGCATATTTGTCGCCTTTTACATTCATTTCTTTTTTCGCTTTAGTGCGCTTCATTTCGCGTTCTTGATGCTCAAGTACAGCATTTTGTTTTATTTGTAACAGACGATTTCTGTCCTCTGAAGAGTTATTTAATCTAAAAATATTAGGTATCTTAGCTCTTAATTAGTACAAAATGTAAGACCAATGTGAAAAGTGTATACAAAATTACTCATGTCATCTAATGTTAATTGATTCCATTGTTCAGCATTAGATTTCTTGAGGTTAAACTGAGCTACACCATCTATTAGCTTCAATGTACTTTCCTCGACGTTGATTGGTTTGTACAGTACACATTCAAAAATGTATGGTTTGGAAACGACCTATATATACCAAAATATAAATCACAAATAATACTTGTTTGTTGAATAAATATAACTTTATAGAAAGATATGAAAGACTTTACCATAAAATTATCCGATATTTAAAATGTCAAAAGGGAACTACGTAATTACAGAGTTCTCATTTAAAAATAAGAAACACGAAGTTCAGTGAAAGAATCTCTTTTTAGTGATTTTGCTATCCAGCTATAGTCATATCTATTGGAAACTTTTTGACAGTTCCATGAAGAAATCCAAACAGTAAATAAATATGACGATGTCATAGAAATATTATAATACTAGATTTATTTGTGTAAATAATAACAAACAAAGACAGTATGTGTAGAAATGAAAAAGTTTGTTGTATAATTTATTTAAATCTACCGAGATCTCTTCATGTACAACTCCTTCAAACAGCAGAAGCTCACACCCTGCATGACAGTAAATCAGAGCTGTGTCTGCATCTTATGTTCGTATTCACGATAACACTGAACTATTATTATTATTCTGTTTCATATTCGAAAACGTCTTACCTTCTCTCTTTAATTATTCCCTATATCTAGCTTATTTCAGTAAAACTACTCCATTATCTTCAGTCAGTACAAAATTAGTAACTGTACCACAAAACCTTTAATAACCAAAAAGCACCGAAACACTTAACAGAACTGGGAAAAGACGAAACCTTGATCTTACGCAAGCCAGATAAGGAAGGAGGTGTAGTTTCGATGAACAAAACGGAATACGTCGACTAAGTGGGCAATGCTTAGAGATACTAGAAAATTTCAAAAATTGCTGATCATAAAAACATCAATCAAAAGGTAGAGAAACAGTGGGTTGATTCTCTAAAAAATCCAAAGTAAAAGGGAACAGTTTGTTCAGAGCTTTATTTCTCGCCTAAGCCGACTGAATCAACTACATCAAAACTGTACGGTCTACCCAAGGTTGATAAGTCAGGCCTACAGTGTTCGCCTAGTTTCAGACACGTGTAACTCTCCTTATAACAGAACTGCAAAGTGGCCGTTGCGAATTTTAGAGCCTTTGCACAGATAAGCCTTAAGAATGAGCGTCAGAAACATTTTCGACCTGATTTCCAAAGCGGAAAGTATGAATGTTGGTACGAAAAATATGCTCTCACTAGATGTAGAATCTTTATTTAACAATATGTTACTAGTCGGAAAATTTTGTTTGTGTTAACAAATATCAGAAAACCAAATCAACATTGGTTTTCCTGTGGATAACCTGAAAGGACTGCCGTTAAGATTTATGCTAGACGCCCTTTTTGTTTTTAGCATCATTCGTTATAGACAAACATATGGAACAACCATGGGCTCACTTCTAGACCCGATTCCAGCCGATTTCTTTCTGGCGAAGTTAATAAACAGACCCTCTTAATTAGGCTTTTAGGGAACTAAATACATGCCTTGGCTACATAAACGACATTTATTATCGTGAATCAGAATACCAGTAAAAAAAAACTTCAAGTGTACACCCAGAAATCGTTTTCGCAGACGAGGATGAGTGTGAAAAAAAACTGAATTTCCTTGACATCTCACTAAGTAAACGAGGTGACAGCTTGTTCAGTAAAAGCATGTATAGAAAGAGTCCCTTTGCTTGCTGATACACATACTTTTATAGTTTTACACCTATGTGCTACAAAAGATATTTGTTTAGATGTCTCACAAGCGGAAATAAAATGACCCGTCCAGTAGATACCTTTAAAAAAGAGCTGGAATTTACTAAAAACTTATTATCTGATATTGGCTACAACAGTGGGTTCTTAAAGAAATACATGTATACAGTGAACAACAAGCCGGAGACTTTGATCATTCGAAATAAACTTCTGTTCTCCAAATTATAATTCAGCAGAGACTTAGCTAGCGACTTCCTGCACAATATATTAGCGAACACCTATTATGCAGAGTTGAGTAGTCTATTTTATTTGTAATTACTGACCCACTAATTGCTTTGATTGGTTTAATATTTTCATAAGAATGTTTCTACGAATTAGAGTAAAGCCTGATGACAATCTAGTCCGAAACAATATTGTTCGTTTATAAGTGCTGTTATGATTGATGTGTCAAAAGACACTTCAGTTATCTTACCTCATTTACATTGTCATCAGTTGCCAACTAATTTTGCGAGTCTTTTTATTTCTACAAGCACACAGTTTATTATTGTTATTATTTAAACAATGTAATCTAATGTTATAATATCTCCGCTACACTACTACATTTGTTCACTGTTCATATGTATTGTTCATATTGTATTGTTAAGAAATTTCCAACTTATATGATTGTATAGCTTGATAATAAAGACGTTGAGTAGAAAATTTGCAGCTGAACTTCGTGTTTTTAATTTTATAATTTATACGACTTTACAGACATGAGCAACTTTTTACAGCCTATGACAGCTCGTTTATACATTCGTTAATCACTTACGATCTGAAAAGCTAATGGAATATTCGGGCAAAAATGTTCATTCATCTTGGAAGTACAAGTGCATTTATTGTAAGTATCCCTAAAATTGTTTATCTCCAATTATGATACCAGTTATAACCTTTCATTTCTCGTCAAGTTTTTGTTACAGATAAACATGTATACAATACTTAAATCATTTGATGCAGGATTACGAATTTTAAGTGTGTTTTCTTTATCAAATCTTACATGTTTCGGTAAAATCATGAAAAGAATATAGATTTAAAAGTTCGAAACTTAAGTGGTTATCAAACAACCAATAAATATATATACTCATAATTAATAAGTTAATATATTGTTTTATTATGATTTTAGAAAGAAACATAGTAAGAATAATAATTGAAAGTTGGTGAACGGAAATCTTTGATTTGTCAACCAAATAATCGAACAAAATTGAGTTGTAAACCGTTTAAGGATGAAAATTGAAAGCCATTCTTGTCTTTGACAACTGATTCACAGTAAGATACATATTGTGCGACAATTATTAAATCATTTGAGAAGCTTTTTTTATATCCGCAGTGTCGATGAGCCATCGAGTTGTTGGTGGGATAAAGAGGATCTTTTGAAGCTCTTACCCTCACCTAATCAAGATTGAAAACCTCTGAAAAACATGACGCTTCTCAAACTTGCTTGTGGTCAAACTTCGAATTTATCCGGTTGGCTTTGTTTGAATTCGGCAACTAGACAGCAAGATTTGAAAGGTAATTATCTGTTACACTGCCAAATTTTCATTAAAACTCACTTAAAAATAATGTGAAAATTGCACCAAGTATTAGGATGAGACGTTGACAAAGATTGAAATCTTTCCGAACACTGTAAGCTACATACAAATATTTCTCATTCTTCTGGCTAACTCTATACTACTTATTCTTTTCATTTTGATAGGATTCTTAAAGAGCATGTGTTTGATGGTCGCAAAGTCACTTTACATTTTAATTTTTTGAAAGCTAAACTTACACACCAAATTTAAATTACTCTGGTAAAAATTTTACTTACTGCATAGATTTGTTGAAAAAGTTATGCCTGTTTTTCCTCCAGAACCTGTTACTGTTCTTTAATATTTTTGAATAAAATACAAAGTTGCTGCGAAAAGTGTCTTATGCAGTTTGGTACAAATTCACTTTTTCAGAATGCATACAGCTGTATCGCTTTTGGAATCAATGCTCATATAGAGAGTTTTCTTTTCCACAGAATATATTAGTGGTTTGATCATTTTATTGTTTTACGTTCTTGCCAGCAAACAACGATTAATAACCATTTTCTTTAGGAGACTCAGTTCGCTAAGGAACCAGAAACTCTTCGCATTCATGTAGAGAGGGTCCTAACAAGGTTCGCTTTCGGCTAAAGGAGATCCAGCTGTGAAATTTTGATAGTTAGCCATTACAAATAGGTTTCCTGCAGATTGATCTTGTAAGACTTTCATCGTGTTTTCTTGTCATTTCAACATTAAGAATATGATTACTTTGTTCGTTTTCACCTTTTAGCGTGAAATTTATTCATGGGTAGCAGTCACTGAATGTTTGCAGGTGATTTAAATAGTGCCTGTAATCACAAACGATAAAGATGTCATACATATACTTTTATGCAGGTGGAAGTCGTCGATAGCATTTCTATGTCGATTGTTTTCTAGACTGGCCGTGGAATAATCTGCTAATAACTGACCAAAAAGGGATCCCATTGCTATGCCATTTTTTCTCTATAAATCACGTCATTGAACTTAAACTTCTCGTCCAAAGTACATTGTGAAAATAGTCCCTTTAAATAAGACTCTGGCAGTCAGATATTCATCTCATTATTAAAACACTGATGGTCTCTTTGAGTGAGATATTAGTGAATAGTAATTCGACATCAAGTGAAAGGATAAGTTTTTCATTTACTTCATTTATGTGATCAACAGATTCAAAAGTGTCAAAAACATTTCCTTACCGCTCCAGATGATCTGTCAGCCATTTCGCTAAAGAGTAGTAGGACGATCTGGACATATCAGGAATAGGTCTAAGATGTAGGCTAGGTTTGTGTATTTCGGGCAGGTCATACGGTTTTGGTGTTAGTGATCCTGTTGGTTTTGTCTTTGTTAGTCACAAGATCGTTTGACGGTCTCTTAATAAGTTTTTTGGACTTACCATTTCAACTCTATTTTTCTCACCGATTGTTTTCGGAGAATTTGATGTTATCTGAAAAGTTTGTCGTTTTGTCGACGTAGATCTTTCAGTCTAACAGCACCATACCTGCGCCTTTGTCTGGATACTCTTCTAACAAGTTTTTCTTATTTCTAACTAGTTTTAATTGATTTCTGTGTTCTTTTGTCAGAAGACCTCTACCTATCGCTATCGAGTTAAGTAGGTTTAAAACGTTGGAATTCCTGGTCAGATACTGAATTAATGTTGTTTATCTGTTTTGATCGAACTAAATATGTTTGTGAATTTTGCTCAATTTTCCATTTATGTTATAGAATTTGATCCTCGTTATTATCGATTTCCTTAATCAAACAACGTTTTATGCCTTAATTTAATTTCCCTCTCAAACTTCACGTCTGGCGAAATTTTTATCATACCCATTTTTTGTATTTATTACCATGTGCAAAAAATGTATATTTTATTTGCAATTGCACAGGTTTGAAATTGAATTAATCGAAAATGGAACTCATTGCTGTATCAGCCATTGTCTTGATTAATTTAAAGAAATGGTTTAAAATTTGACTAATTCTACTGCATTTATGTGAAAGTTAACTTTATTAATTCAGCTTTTTTTTCGTAAGTATTAAGAATATATTTATCTTAGCTGAAATAATCTGCTTATGATATATTTTTATGATATACAAATATCGTAACAGTGCTCACTAGTGACTAGCTTCGTGGAGAAATTCTCGAAGTTCTAATTGAGAAGACGTGACCAATGGAGTTCAACCCTGTCGGGTGTAGGCAGTAACTACCAAAGACAAATGGGTGAGGTCGCGCAAAATCTCTAGATCAATCAGAGTTAGACATTAACACCGTTGTATGCCAGCCAAAGCGTCCGATGGTAAGGCGTTCGCCATAATGCCAAAGGTCCTGGGTTCGAATCCTGCGAGGAGCAGGAGTCGTGGATGCGCACTGCTGATGAGTCCCACACCAGGACGAAACGGCCGCCCAGGGCTTCCAGGTTTCTAATGTTGGTCTAACAATGATTGATTAATGATTTCAAATATGATATATTTTTTTAAGTTCTTCCCCAAATCCACAAAATGTTCTACAACAAACTGTACTCCCGTAACTATGTCATCGGTATCCTAGAAATGGCGCTTAATTTTCGGGATCGTTTATAAATGCAGAAAGAATTCTTCTTTTTGTGTTTCATCACAATTAATTAAATGTTACATGCGCGAACATTAGAAATTGATTGGTTTTAACAAACATGTATATTTAACATGTAATTATTTCCTTGTAACTTGTTTAAGCTACAGAAATAATTATCAGTTTATTTTTAAACATGACTGTTGGCTCATAGTAAATTTATTTAGTCTAGCCGATTTAGTTGAACTAACAGAGTAAAAACATTCAGTAAACTAATCATTCAAACTACAGGTTGTTCAGGTGCTTTGTATTAGAAAAGATTTATCAATCTAGTTTATTGTTAGACAACTGTGTAACTACTTTAATAAACAATCTTTTATATTTAATATGAAAAAAACTAAATTAATCAAAAGTATGGAAACCGAAGCAGACAAAATAGTCATCATCTTGTTTGTTTAGACTGTCACTGAAGATACTGTTGACTTCTTTCCCTAGCAGCTATATTGCAATCAACTTATAAACTTAATATGAAGTAAGAAAGCGGTCACCACAAATCTATATTCTGACCGTTTCCAAGCTTTAGATTTCCATCGACTCGTATAACTTCAATGTCGTAAATCAACGTTTTCGAGAGAGATGTAATTGGATGTGTTTTTTTCTAATATTTTTTCTTCTTCGACGATGAAGTTTGAATTACCGGCCGTCTGATTTTCGGCTTTTACTTAAAAGATGCACCTCACATAGACTCTTAGTTTCAATTAGTTCATCATCTTTTTTATCATGTTTCGTTTGAAAAAAAAACAGTTTAATTTGTCGACGGTAAGAAATCGCCCACTTCAATTGAGGCGAGTGAAACTTAGCTCAAAGATTTTGCTACATTGTATCATTCAAGAAAGCCTGATGATGATTTTGCAGTAAAACTTTTGTGCACGAAACACAGATCAGCTGATATTAGGTACATTTAAAAGTAGGATTTCAGGTTTTGTATTATCAAACACAAGAAAATATTTGATTAAAAATTAGAATCCATTGTAATACTTTATCACATAAACTACAGTTAATCTTCCATTAAAGTATTGCTGTTTCTTTACTTTCTACATAACATGTCATTTTTAATGAATTGAAACATATTTTTGATTGATAGTCAATGTTAAACTAATGATAAATGATAAACTACACTGGTTATATGCGAATAATCGATCGTTTTTATATTCTCTGATATACCTTTTACTGTCCATTTCCTACATTGAGTGTCGTTAAAAGTTCGATAAAATACCAAGTTTCTATGAGTAACAATAGTATACAAAGTTACGGACACGAATTAAACTTTACATTTTTCGCAACAAAAAGGAATACGCCAAATCGAAAACATGAAAATCACATGAAATTTATCAGTTGTTTTAATTTATTCAAATATACCCAAAATAGGAAAACTTGTGTTCTTAACTATTTTATTTCTGATACTTTTTCTACCTTGTTACTTTTAAACTATGTGATTACTCGGAAAATAACCATTTCTGCGGACAACAATGCAAACAACACCAATTACCTTTTCACTTACTGGATTGTGATAAAAAGAACTAAACCTTATATTCATTCATATTCATGCATAAATACATACATACACAAATTCATTCATTCGTATTTATCCTTTCAACCAACTTCCTTGTTTACTTCATAAATTTTATTCATCCTTCAATTTTCTCTTAATAATAAATGTTTTCTTTCATAGTTTCTGTTTTTGTTATTAATCCCTGATGAGAAATAAAGTCAGCTTTATTTACTAAAGTGTTAACAAATAATTAGATGGCTAAACAAAAGAACAGCATGTCATTTTTCTCTTCTAAAATGAGATGTGGAAAAAAAGTTGTGGTTCGTTGGATTTTGAAAACTTAATCATTTTATGCTAACTCTTAATTTGTGTTAGGAACTTGGTAGTTTTGAAAAATTCGTAAGTAACTGTAAACTTTTCTAGATTTTTTTCTGAAATAATTTTGAACAAAATAAGGACAACAATTATTAAGAGATTCCTTGAAATAAATGTATGCACTGATTGGATGTTAAAATGCATTAGTTAGTGTTTTATTTAAGATTTAATCTGAGCAAATAATATCCAATGTTTAGTGTGACATTTAAGACCGTAAACATTAATTCCAAGTTTTATTTTTTACGATTGATTGTTCTCGCTTTATGGAAATAAGAGACATCTAAATAAATCATATGCAGCCATAGATTATGCATGATTATAAACAATTGTCATTTACATGCAGTAAGATGAATCAGTTATATGAATTCTGTGAGTGAGTCTGAAAAAACTGGTTACAATCAAACCTATCTCATCATTGATATTTTATTTTCAGAATAAATGTAATCAAAATATTTTACTAATTTATTTTCTATTTGTAAAGGTTCTGTAGTTTTAGAAAGCTTAGAAACAATATCGATTGTTGCAAAAGCACAAATACAATCACAAACTATTCATCAAAGTGATTTTTTAGAGAGAGAAGATTTACAAAACTTCAACAATTTATCATAGTTATCCTTCTTACAACAATAAACAATTTATATATTTTATCAGTAATAATTATGTTATAAATGCACTTCTCAGGTTAAATGTTTTAAAACTTTTACTTACGTCTATTATTTTATATATATATAAGATTAATTTATGTATGCCAACAAGAGTTTTACAGCTGATTTATTTTACTCACCCGATAAATTATAAGATTATGAATAAACGAGGCGATGTTGGAATTGATTTGACGACATGTTTTATAACAGGAAAATCAGTTTTTAAGAAATAATTTTCTTCCAGACAGTTTATCCAATACGATGTCTGCTTACTGCGATTAGTTAAAATGAAATCTATTCAAATCAGTTGGTCAAATAACAATGGAGTATATGTTTGACAATAAACCTATCACATAACCATTCCTGTCATTGTTTTAAGATCTCTGTTTCCTTTTCTTCTCTACAGTTTTCGATAATTAAAATTACTCTACAATGTCACTGTAACCGACGGTCAACACACTATTTATACGTTGACCATACTAAACATTACTGGTTTACAACTCAGGTTTAATCGTATTATAATTCTTGTGATAAAATGTGCTCTTGAAATAATCTTCGCATCGCATCTTTCCAAACATATTTCTGAGTTATTTACATTTACCATTCATTATCTTGCATATCAACCTAATCCTCCTGGTAAATAGGACTGACTTCCTTAATTATTGTTAGTACAGAATTCATTTGATTTGATTGGTTCGTATATTGAAACCGCTCACAGAGAAGCGAATAATTTCAACCAAACTGTTTGATTAAAACTTCACTGAGTTGTATAGAATCAATGATTTGTAAATTTTGAAAACATTGAATCCCAAATTAGCTCAACTCAAAATTGTTTACAAATTTATCACACTGAAAAGTAAATAACGACTCATAAGTAAGGAAAATCTAGGCTCTGAAGTTACATAAACACAAGAATAAGTGATTTGATCAAATCGTTAAATTTGATTACATCAAAAATTGTAAACGAAAACTGATCGAATTTCACTGGAAAATATCAATAACAAGATAATCCAAACCATTTAAATATAATTGAACATGATATTATTATTATTATCATTATTTTCACTTTGTTTTGTTGAATATGGTTTGGCATTGATTACTAAATAAACACATTAGTAAACTGGAAACGAAATTTTATATTCAAATCTCATACTATTTCTGAGTAATCCTTAAAATGTCTCAATGTTTTTTAACTGTTCATATTACTCTTAAAAATCAACTATAGTGAGCGTCAATTAACAAACGATACAGCTTTCAAATAATTTCTAAGCATATATTGGACTGAGTACATTATCTCTGCCTTTTTTTGTATAATACAATGCTGCTGTTAGTCAGTTCCATGTTGTAGACTAGCATTAGTTTTGTTTTGTCAAGTCATTTTTTTCAACAACCTGTCATTATCACTTAAATAAATACTATGCTAAGTATTTTGTCAGATGGAATATGAAGAAAAGAACTTCCGTGATTACTCTACACGCTGAAGCTTAAATCGTCTTTCAATGGTCACAAGTTGTCTCATAGCTATTTATCTCAATCAAAGAATGATCTGATTATTTCAGGTTGTTAGAAAGTGCTACTGAACCAACTATAATTTTATTTAACAGGAATATTATTAATAATGTGAAACTGAAAACTGTTTGAAAAAAGATGGCCTTTTGTTTAAAGCCATCACATTTGACACTTCGGGCGTTGGCAGTAACTACAGAAGACAGTGCAAGAGGTTGCGCGAGACCATGAGTTGATCGAGGTTAGACTAGACAACTATACATTGTATGATAAATTTTAAGTTGGAAAAGCTATAATATATTTCAGAACTGACTGGAAATAATCTAAACACATTGATAACTGCATTCCGCGGTCGTGAATATTAGTAAGTTACACAATTGAAATCATGAACTGATCTATGTTACTGGCTCAGTGGTCCAGAGTTCAGGTGTTTGCACGCAAGGTCGAAGTTTCTGCGTTCGTATCCTCTGGGGTGCATGCATCGTGGATGCGCACTGCTGACGAGTCCTATACCAGGACGAAACGGCCGTACATTACTTCCAGGTTTCTAATGGTGGTCTAACATTGATCGATTCATGATTTCAATTTTTTTAAAAAGGCTGACTTTGTGCAACCACCGCTTTCATAATTATCTACAAATTCTTTTGATTTGTGAGGCTAATATAGTCAGCAAGGTGAACGATGAAAATAATTCATTGATATGTAATTATTCATTATCAAGTTTTTATGCTTCCATTCTTGTGCCATCTAAACAGGAATTACCAAATACTATTTTCCCCTACGTTTACTACGTAAATCACCACTTTGGTTTTTAAATTATTCTTTCACACTAGATTGCAAATATCTTTTAAATTGTTATTTTTAAATATTCAATTTCATTAGTGTTCTATTGTTGTCTATTTATGTATGCTATACAATTAATCAAGATTAATTTGTATCTGTTGTAATCTTCCTTTCCAAGTACTTGATTTCTGTTGTAGTTTACTCTTCGTATGTTGTTTATACTGCGAATGTCAAACAATATAATGAGGATTAATAAAATAAATTACATTCAAAAAATGTAATTAATTAACTTGAAAAGTTAGATGGGAAATGTTGAAAATGTTTTCTATGGTTATTGTTTTGCTTTCAACATGTTAGAAATAGATTTTGCAGTCTATTTCCGAAACTGAATATGTTTTTTTATGTCGCACTGTTCACTTGATTTACTGAAATAATTATTTTAAAATATTAAAATTGACCACTTGGCAATTTTCAGATAAAATACTTTTTCTAAGTGGTTCTTCCAGGGTCACTAGCTTGAGTAATCAAGTTTTTGATAAAAAAACATTTTGTAATTCAAATGAGTCCCTTTTTCGTGTCTTATCACCAAGGTAGACTATAAGTAGTAAAGAATCTAATAGAATTTACTCAATATTCTAGTAACATGTGACCTTTTCGGTCAAGTATGCGATTTCGTTAAAGAGTAACAAGCAAAAATGTTTTATTTTCCATCGGACCACGGTAAAGAAGGAAATACAGTGTTGGTGTCAAATCACTAATGGCTAATTATACAAATCTTCAAATTAGGAATAAAAATGGTAAGGTTCTTTACTGGATAACTTAAGGATAAAATTCATATCCGAATTAACAAGACACTCTAGTGTTAAAACTTTATTTATATCTAGATTTCTAATACAATCACGTTACTCTAATTTACATATTGACATAAATTTATGTTCGTGAACATTCTTTTTAATACCTACATTTGAATAAACCAGTTTAATGCTATCTGGATAACCTCAAGGAAAATGTGTTTTGTCATAGAGCCATATAAAATATTCATTAAAAACACAGAAACCAAGGCAAAACTTTATAAGTAAAGGGTTCAATACAGGAGGAAAACGAATTCAACTTGCTGATATATTATATGTCACACATACTAATTGATAATAAATACGCATTCATGTACAAATACAGCCCATAACTCATTTTATGAAGTAGATTTGTCATATCACTCCGTATAAGCTACATTTTCATTTGACTTCATATTCAAAATCATCCTTCAGACGGAAAAAAATTAATTGCATTCTACAGTCCAATAACTATAGAAACTACACACTGAATTAATCTGTTATATCTTTAGAGATACTTAATTTATTTACAATGGCAAACGTCAACAGAAGTTAATTTATTGAGAATTCGGTACTCTGATAAATTCAATCCCTTAGATTGTCTCCAAATAAATTTAGTCTATTTGACATGGAGGTTTACAGAAATAGGAAGAGGTACAATGTATGTTCCCATTGATAGAAACTGAAAATAACTAACATTCTTTTTTAAAACAATTTCCCTTTCAACATTCAATCAATTTGTATTGACAGAAAAAAGTGTTCTTATTCTACAACGTTAGATATACAAACATGTGTTTTCGGAATTTAATCGTTTTCCTCAAACAGGTTAGTGCAAATATTTACTTGATAAACATCAGTAGGAATATTTTCAACAATTCATGCATTTATACACTTTTGTTTATTTACACATGCGTCTACCTGTTTCAGTGAATGAAATTATAGGAAATTTATGTATATATATATATATATATATATATATATATATATATATATAGGCAATTATTGAGTTAGTTGTGTAGAATGTTGAGTATCGTTAAAAACATGCTAGGACGAAACGGCCACCCTGTGCTTTCAGGTTTCTAATTAAAGTCTAACATTGATCGATTCTTGAGGTCAATGATGGAAATTTTTTATATAACTTTCAAATATAACAATTTAAATTAAAAATTTTAAACTACTTGTCAAATTTTCCAATAAAACTGAGAAATTACAATCAGGTAAAAACTAATAAGTGCAATTATTGATACGACAATGAATCTTCATAGTATATGTTCTCTGCTTTTGCCGCTAACTAGCAATTCTGATAAGTAGAAACAGATTTTATTTGACCTAATTCCCAATATTTCCTAATATAATTAAACTATCCACAGATAACGATAATGAAAACAATAGTCAATAATAATTGTTTGACAGTTTTTGATCATTTTTACCACAAATAAAACAAAACAGTTATGGGAAAAGAAAGTGATAACTAGTGAATATTTGTTTCACTTTTTGTAAAATAATTCACTAATCATAGTTATACAAAATAAATGATGCAAAAAGAATTCAATCCAATTTATTTGGAATCTATAGGATTGTAGTATAATAAACTGTGTATGTCATTCAATGGAAAGCAACATATAAATTACTTTTTCTTCTACAATATTGAGGAGAGCAATTTGATTCGCATCAGAACTATATCGAATTAATGCTGATTATCAATGTTGGAAATTATGAATCGATCAATGTAAGAAACCTGGAAGTACTGGACGGCCGTTTCGTCCTGGTATAGGATTCATCAGTAGTGCGCATCCACGACTCCTGAACCTCGCAGGATACGAACGCAGAACCTTTGATCTTGTGCTCAAACACCTAACCTCTGGACCACTGGGCCGGTAACACTGACCGATTCATGATTTCAAATGTGTAACATACTGATCTTTACAGCCCCGTAATGCAATTATCAATGTGCTGAAATTATTTCCAATCAGTTATGAAATATGTCATAGTTTTTTCCAACTTATAATTTATCATATCATGTGTAGTTACCTAGTCTAAATGAAATGGTATTTGCATAGCAAGACTAAATAAGATAAAATGACATACATGAATACAGAGAACTAAATTCTAAAAATTCAAAATGTATGCCTAACTGCCATTGAAATTCTTAATTAAATTTCTATTTGAATTGATGACAATGAAACACCTTTACAAAATTAGGGTTGTGTAGAAATCTACAGTTATAAAATACGAATTTACATTTACAACACTTTCCGACTTCTTCCGAAGGAGTTTTTCAATCTTGAAAAATTAGTTTTTACTGATACTATTTCTTCTCAGTGGAATTCCGTAAATAAATCTTAGAATAAGTTTTTGTTTGAATAATAAAATGTTTTTCAAAAAATTTTATCATCAATTGTCAGTAAGTGTAATGGTTTAATTTCCAGATTTTTCCTTTCAATATGACATAAAACTAGTTTGCATATATAAGGATGCAATGTTCACTTGAAATCAAAAACTAAATATTATTACTTATTATGTAATCCTTGAGAACAACTTTGGCTCAATAATCATTCACTTCGTTTTTGTAAAATAGTATTTTACTAGCGTTGTGTGAAAATAGGATGTCTGATCAAAACTTATGGTCAGTTAAACAACATTCAGAAATTCAGTAAACTAACGTTGGAAGAAATTTCTGTTTATTCAGTAAACAGGAATGTAGAGTAGACATATTGGTTAGTTGAACCGTAAGTGGCTGTACAATTATTGTACGTCCCAGGTGTAGGGGTTCGCATCTGGTGAGAAGGTGTCTTATGTACTAGGAGAGCCTTCACAGTGGTTTAGGAGGAAGAAACTGGAAAAGAGCAAAACAAAAGAAGAGGTGAGCCGACAACTCAGTAAGCGCTCAAAATGTTATTACTTTTAGTAAGGATAATAAAGAACAGTAAGCACTAATCATGCAAGTCTCAGACTCAGAGAATTCGGAAAGCAAAACTAGGAGTGAATGTAGTGAAGATATTTAACCGTTACATAGGGTAGCCAGTAGAACCATAGGTAAACTGTCCGGCTTTAGCATTCAAGTCTTCTATATCATAAAAATCCACTGGTATCAATAGACATAAATTTAGCATACAGATTGAGAACTTTATTTTAATAATTAACTAATGGGATCCTATTTAAATAGCTATATTACATAACTTATGAGTTACCTCTACCTGTACAACTAAGTAGAATGTAGCACTTGGTACTTCGAAAGCAAGAAAATAGCTTTTTGATGGACTTATGAGAATGGAACATTGAGGAAATCAAGGCAAACAGAAGCGTTATCAGTTTATTTTGTTATACTATGTGTTTAAACAAAGTTTTCAAATTAATGATCTAACTGTACTAATTGTGAGGTAGACAGACACCTTATAAATATACTTCACCTTCCTGTCACATTTAAAAAACATTAGCAACAATGAGCACTGAGAGCTATAATTATTACACTCGTATGCACATATATTCCACCAATATACTTAAGTATGCGTTACACACTACAATATATGCACACAGATAATAACGCATCTCATCCCAGGACTTAACCCTGTGATATTAACCAAAGAGTAAATATCAAGTGATCAAATCATTTGAGTCATAAATCGTTTAAGGAGGATATGTTTCTTGATGCTCATATCACAACAAAGTATTCTGTCAACCCCTTTACACTGTACATGTGTAAGTTTATGGTTATTCCTCTCATCTGCCCCAATCAGAACAAATGTTTTATCCCAGACATAATTCAGCCACAAGCGAGTGTTTACTGGGATCCAGTATAGGAGAGCTAGTTCTGCCCTACGACTCAATGTTATACTAACACCAGCGAGGCTCAGAGAAGCAGCAGCAGGGCTTCCTAAAACATGAAGAATAAATTGAGTTGGTTCTCTATCTGGACAACTTAAAATCAAATTCATGATTTCGCTCGGATCCTGCATGCGCGTTTCGGAAACGCAGCATACATCGATGGCATGAGATTCCAGATTCCTAACTAATGAAACTTTGACACTGAATTCGAACAATAAAAGCTCCAACATGTGGGTTAGAATGGGGTTGCAGGAGACTAGGAGTAACGTTTTGTGAACTCGAATCGTTTGGATTGAATGTGCAGGGTGATAAAAGGATGTGAACAGGGTGAGTCGTGGAGGGAAGAGGGATTCTGCTACCAGACATTAAGTTGACACTCACGTCATATACTACTTATAAGTAGCTCGCACCACAGAGTGAGTTGTGACAGCTTTAAGATAAACCTCTTTTAAATCCTTCCTTCCTTGTGAAAAGGCGGCATCGCTGCAGATGCTGGTTGTCCGAGGGAAACATCTTCCTTCTGTCACACCCCTCTACAGTCAGTAGTATAACTTCGCCTTCAGAAACTGAGTTATTGCTTTTAGTCTTACCGTTCTCCAATCGACCTGGCAGGAATGGTAGAACCTACAGGAACATATGTTCCAGCCAATATTACCTCGGTTGGGTCATCACGGTAGGCAAGCCCAATCACTGTGACAAGGCAGCAGCTACGGACGGGCTGTAACTGACTGACTGACTAATTTAGTCACGCATCAAAATTAAAATTCTCTCACCAGCACTCAGATTTACTTTTACCTATACAATATGCACTTTTCTGAAATTCAGTATTGACGACTGACTGCATGATTAAATCCTTCTTTACCTGGCCTCTTAGGTTAGCTCGTAGACAGAGTTTGGTGATTGCAGACCGCCTTGAAGAAATGAGGGTCGGTCTTTGCCCTGAATACTTGAATTTAAAGCAATGAATTTATGATAAGTGCATTTCGTAAGTTTGTATGATAATATGATATGATAATATAATGTAATAAACTGAAATGTAGACCTACATTTACTCATAAGATTTTTTGTTATTTCCTCACATACCAACCATATTTATTCGACTTTTATTTGAACCATAGCTCCTCCTGGAGCTCTTCTGGGGCTACTGCTGATCTCAGGCCAAGATAAAGGAGGAGGGTTGAGCATGGGGTTGGCAACCCCATCCCATAAGAAGATCAACTCGCTAAAAAACCACTAACCAGAAAACATAATTACAACCATTTAAACTCTGGCCTGGGAGTTAGGTCTACTTTCAGACGTCTCATGATAAAAACCGAGTTCCCTCAGGAGTCACGAGGACGATGTCCCTTCTGACAACCAGAGCGACCATTCTATTAGGTACACGGAGTGTCCAAACATTGTGAGAGACCCGAAGACTATTCCAAGTTTTTGCAGAAGTGGAAAGATACAACCTGGAGGTGCTTGGAATCAGTGAAACGCATTGGGTTAGGTTGGATAACTGAGACTAGCTTCAGGGGAACTGCTGTTATACTCAGTCCATGAAGAAGAAAACGCCCCACAAACACAAGGAGTTGCACTGATGCTGCTCAAACATGCACAATAGGCGTTTGTAGGATGGGAATCTCATAGACCCAGGATCATTAAAGCATCCTTTAAAACGAAGAAAGAGGGTATTTCAAGAAGCACTATCACAAGGAACGTATCTCTGTTGGTACTCTTGAAAGAATTGAAGGAAGGAGGAACAAGAAGGCAGCAATCAATGTCAGCCGAACAAGAGCAGAGAAAGTTAAGGCACAAGCTGCATACACAGAAGCAAACAGGCAAGTGAAGAGGAGCATCACGGCTGACAAACGGAAATATGTTGAAGATCCAGCAATGACGACAGAAAGAGCTGCATGAGAAATAAACATGAGACAATTGTTTGATACAACAAATAGGCTCGTTGGACACTATCGTAAGCCAGAACGATCAGTGGAAATTATGCAACGCAAATAAATCAACAACACTGGAGATCAGCGAAACAAGAGGGTAGAGCATTATGAAGAACTATTGAATCTAAAGGCCCCAATGAACCTACTGAATATCGAAGCAGCATTGAAGGAACTCCCAATCAATGTCGGAAAACCAGCCGGACCACAAAATATGTACCGCAATCAGAAATAGCAGTAACTGCAAAGGTTATTCAGCAAGATTTGGGATGAGAAACAAGCATTAACGGACTGTAAAGATGGATACCTCACCAAAATAACAAAGAAAGGCGACCTCAGCAAGTGTGAGAACTACAGAGGCATCATTCTTCTCTCAATACCAGGCGAAATTCTCAATAGGGTGTTGTTAAACAATCTGGAGATGAACAGGCTAAACTACATAATGATCGATCGTGTGCAGACCAAATCGTGATACTACGAATCACTATGCAACAATCAACTGAATTGATTTCATGAGTCCACTTCAACTTCATTGACTACGAGAAAGCATTTGATAGTGTGGAAAGAATAATACTATGGCAGCTTTGTCGACACTACAGCGTGCGTGAGAAGATAGTCAACATCATACGGACTTCTTACGATGGATTGAACTGCAAAATCGAGCACGAAGGATAACTGACAGAATCGTTCGAGGAGAAGACCGGTGTCAGGTAAGGTCGCTTACTCTCAACCTTTCTATTTCTCCTTGCGATAGACTGGATTATGAAGACGTCAACATCTGCAGAGAAGCACATTGTAAAGTAGACAGCTAGGATGCAGCTGGACGATGTAGACATCGCAGATGAATTGGCGCTTCTACCACACATGTAAAAACAAATTCAAGAGAAGATGACTAGTGTAGCAGCAGCCTCAGCAGCCCAAGGTCTCACACATAAAGGGAAAAGCAAGATTCACCAGAACAAAACAATAGGCGCCAGCCAAATCAGTCCTGACGGCAATTCCTTGTTGGACGTAAAATCTGTTTACATATTTGGGCAGCGTTATCGAATAGCAAGATGGATCTGATGCAGATTTGAAGGCACGAACAGGTAAAGCAATGGCTGCATTTCTACGATTGAACAACATCCGCAACTCAAAACAACTATCAGTCAACACCTAAGTCAGCATTTTCAATGCAAATTCCAAGACATTTCTAAAGTATGGATCGAAAACTCGGAGAACCACGAAAGCCATCATCCAGGCAACAAAATTGCTTATCTACAGTTGTCTACGCATGATACTTCGTATCCGTTGGCCAGACACCATCAGCGACAACCTACTGTCGGAGAGAGCGAACCAGATTCCAGCATGTTGGACATCAGGAATAAGCGCTCTTAGTGGATAGGACACACATCGCGGAAAGCACTCAACTGCGTGAGAAGACAAGTCGTTGTTTGTAATCCTGAAGGCCAATGGAAAAGAGGAAAGCCAAAAACACATTACGCCGGAAATGGAGAAAGACTTGAGAACGATAAAAAATACTAGACAGAACTGAATCGGAAGACCCAGGATAGAGTAGGCTGAAGAATACTAGTCGTCGACCTATACTACATCGGGGGGGGGGGTAACTGGCGTAAGTAAGTAAGTTAAATTAGGTCCTTAAATAAAGCTTCTTTTAAAATTTGTTCATCAAAGCAGAAGATACAATAAGATACTAAATGTAAATAAAATAAACCATTTTGTTATTTAAACGTGATGTTATAAAAACTAAACGTAAAAATCTTTATTCAAATTCGATTAGCAATTATTTTTTCACATTTAAGAAAATTATATTCAAATCAAATTATAGTATTGGAAAGTCTTTGTAGTAGCGTACAATTAAAAAATTATCCAACTAGAAATCTAACGTTCTCTTAATTTAATTGATTATGTAAGTGTTAAGTTGCATGGAAAATACTGTTTCACATTAAACGAAGAAAAAGTTTGAAAAAACAAAGTGACAAGAAATTTTTGATTTAAACTTCTGATAAATGAATATGGTTGATGAGAGAGAGAATCGGTAGCTAGAATATTTATTGAATTGTTTATTCGAACTAGTCGCTTTAACAGCGGCGAAAACACATGACCAAAGGGTGAGATAAATAAAATGAATTCACACGAAAATATCATAAACAAGCGTAATTCACAGCACATATGAAATGAAGCTGTTTGAAATCAAAGTTGACATGAAAACGCAACATCTAGATGAATTTGAACGTCTAGTGAAATTTGTAAGTTGATGATAATGTTGTCTTATAGATCTTTCTCTTTCTTGTTATTTTAAAAATTTTATCTTTAAATTTTGAGTTATCTGTTTTTGGTACATTTTTAATAGTCTTCTACAATCTATATGAACTCTTAATAGCTTCATAACTCATCGATCCTGAAATTTTTTCAATAAACAATAAACAATAATGATTAAATTGAGATGAAATACAACGACCTGTTAACTAAGGCAATGAGGTTGGTGAATTCAATACGGGCGGTAAAAATGTATGCAAACACTTGGGAAATTATCATATGGAAGTCGTTTGGTGATAAATCAATAGCGTAAACATTACACATATTGAACTTCTCAGCCTTCGATGTGTAAGAATCAGTAACCTACTGGTGAAAGAAACGAATGAGCTTCTAATTGATTTAATTTGACGATAAAAATCATCCTAAACGTTCATGAAGACAACCAAATACGATTGTATAAAAATAAATGGTTTATTCAGAATGAAATGTGACTACATACTTTGATCCTTAATTTCTTCATCTAACGGTTAATTTTTCTCATTACACCGATAAAAAAAATCCTGTTTAATTTTCAAATTATATGTATTCAATCATCGCCTTGTTCCTAATGGTCGAACTCTTTCAGATATTTGTATGTGGATAAATTATATATATGTATTTGAAACGAAGCACTTCACGATAAATTGAAGTGATCATGTGATTCATTAGCTTATTGTATAAACTAAATTAAGCATGAGAACTAGAAATTTTCCAAAGTCAATTTGTTTTATCGGTAAGCTGATTTTTCGCGTAAAGCACTGCAAATATGAACTACGTTAAATCATAGAGACAATTGTTAGACAGTCAATAAATGCAGTTGTTAAACATGATAAATTTGATAGTGTTAAAAAGTTTTTGTCCAGTTTATGACAGTCGTCTGGCAAAATTTATTTGCATTAAGTGACCATATTTAGTTTAAATAATTAATGGTAAAAATAATGTTCAGTTGTTGTGTTCCGATGAAACAAACTACTTAAAACACTTTCTCATTAAAGTCAGATTTTATTTAGGTCTCATATAAGCATCTTTCTGTTAACCATGCTAAATATCACGTACTTGGTCTTCAGACGCAACGGTATTTTCTATTCGGTGGTTGTTAGTTTGGAACGCTAAAACAATAAAGCTGACTGTGTTTACACCAGTCTAAAAATTATACTCAGTTTTGATGTTTTGTTATGATGAAAATATACTGAATATAACTGTGTAGGTAATAAAACTTGACTGAATGTACGTTTTTTTGGGTTCAGTGAGTTATTTTTAAAAACTACATCAGTGGAGTATTGAAATGTTCTAGTAAGCTAACCTACTTTCTGTGTCTAAAATCTATTAACGAAGAATAATTTTTACTCAGATTTTTTTATCAAAGACCAGAACAATAATTGAGGCAGAACAATATAAATTCATTATATTTCATGGTTTCTCACCAAGTACCCACAAACGTATGTGTATTAAAGTGTCACAATGAGTTATTCTATAATATGAATCATTTTTAATTGATGACGGAAGGGATCAAATTAAGAAATAGAATGCACATTTAGTATCTATCAAGCAGAAAGATAACTCGAACTGGAATGGAAGAATTCGAAAGTGAAAGATGTAAGGACTTTAAATATTGCAACAGCTCGGCATTTTATTGATACTGGACACATCATTAACATCTACCGATTCTTCAAAATCATCGAAAGAAAAAAATGTCATCTCTCCAGTTTCCAGAAGCCGTAGCAATTAAAAGTCTTAAATCTGATTTATTTGTCCAAAAAGAGATAGTAATGAACATATCTCAGACTTAGTAATTTTTTAAATTTTATCATTAGTTGTTGCCATTATTATTGTTATTAATTAAATGTTTATTTTGTTGAGCGACCTTCGCTAAACTAATTGATATTTTATGTACGTAGAAATCATTTGTTTTTCAGAAATTATGTAAATCCCTTTATTATGTAACCGTTCAATTACAAATACTAGGCAACTGATCCAAAACTTGCGTAGACTTCTCATAACTTCTATCAGTAGCACACAACCCATCTTATCTGTTTCCTGACATCATTGAATTACTGTCTCACTCCTTTAGGTTTTATTTGAAATCGATGTTTTAAATGGCCTCACTACTGCTAACGCACACATATAAATAGATAGTTGTGATCACTTATCGCTGTAAATTTGATCCCTTCTGTCATCAATGTATATTGATTCATAGTAAAGAATAACTCATTGTGACACGTAATTACACTTATGGTTGTGAGTAGTTGATGAGAAACCACGACATATAACGAATTCATATTGTTGTGCCTCAATTATTGTTCTGGACTTATTTAAACTCATAAAAGTAACAAACTGCATGAAGTAGGAAATAGTTTTAGCACAGATTGCATTGAATAGGTGTAGGATTTTTAAGAAACATCGTTCATCTCAGTGAGAGTATTGTTGAAAAGACTAGTTACTAGAAAATAGGAAACAAATACTTTCACAGAGAATTAGGCATAAATAAAGAAGTCAACTTTTATCAATAACCTTTGGTTTATGCTGGTGTTGAGGTAAAATAATGAACTACATGTAAAGATAGAAATTTTATATATTAACAACAATTTTCTGTATTCATGAAGGATAAACTCCTTTATCAACATCTGAGTGGAAATATGTGTTGAAATTAGCTGAATCTACTTTCAGTGTATAATGTTTCAGAATAAGGAAAGAAATTTGTGCTAGTTATTAGTTTCCTGAGGAAATTTTCGGATTTCTAGTGAGAAGACGTGACCAGTGGAGTTCAACCCTGTCGGATGTAGGCAGTAACTACTGGAGACAATGGTTTAGGTCTAGCTAAAATCCCTAGATTGATCAGAGTTAGGCAATAACACGTTGGATGCCGACTCAGCGTTCCAGAGCTTAGGCGCACAAGACCGTGAGTCCAAGGCTCAAATTCTGCCAGTTGCAGAAGTCTTGAATGTGCATTGCTGATGAATCCCTTCGGGTACGAAAGGACCGTCTAGTGCTTCTAGGCTTCAGATGGTCGTCTAATGATGATTCATTCGTGATTTCAGTGCAAAAGAAAGAATAACAAATTTATATCTGAAGTATTAAAAGAACAATAATTTTATTCGTATATTTCGTCCAAGTTTACAATAATTTTATTGCTCTAGATATTTTGAAGAAGAAAACGTTCTGAATGTCCATGAAATGAGGTCTTACCTAGATGTAAAATCGAAAATCCTAATCAATGATTTATGGTGTAGTTGTCTTTTTTTTGTAGCAATCGTCCCAATCAAGCGAATATTATCATCTCTTAGATCCTTCACTTCTGATTTCTTTGGAAAGTATTTCACTACATGTTGTTGAAAAATCTCATGTTTTAACGGTAATTATCATCTAACTCAACAAATTTTTTTTACTTTAAAATCCATTGTTTGTTTGTTGATTTTGTATAAATTCTTTTGTTAAATATTTCTTGAGAAACTTTTTTGAATACTTAACCAACCTATTGCTATTAACAGCACTTGATTCTGTTGATCGAAATAGCTATCACTGTATAAAAATGAAGAGAATTAAGTGAAGAAAATTTTCTTTTCGGCAATCACATTTTCTGGGGATTTACCATAGTATTCGTAGGTAATCTTTCACGTAACAGTTTATAGTAAAATAGACGAGCTATGACTATGTAGCCAGATCGTTATCACTACATTCAGTTCCATGAATGAATGTTGGTTGTTGTAATGTGCGTAGCTTCATCACTATAAATAATAGTGAATGTTCATCCTTCAGTCTTTAAAATCGAGTTTTTATGAATCCTATCATATTTACGGACAGTGGTATTGGGAAATATACATCGAAAAACATTTCAGATTTATTTTCAGTCATAATTAGCTTTAATTTCTTACATCGTAGAATTTCGTTTCTAATAACATATCAAACAATGACAAAGCATTAAGAGTAATAGTTAGTCAGTTCAAGAGAATTGTCCCACGTCTGACAGTCATTTAACTCAAATAGACAATGATAAATGATTAGGGTTATTCTCACCATTTGTCAAAATAAATGTTATGTCAATTTAGAAAGATAAATTAAAGTTCTCATTGATGATGAGTAGTATTTTCTCAAAACAAAATTAAATTAATCTAGTCTTATTCCCATTCTAAGGAAAGACAAAACACACCAATTACATTTTGGCCTCATAGTATGGTAAAAGTTTTATGTGACTTTGAATTTTGAGCATGAGATACAGTCATTAGACGTTGTGACATGGGTAATGTTTAAAGAAGTCGTTATCTAACATCATCATTCACAACAAACTTTCTAAAACTCCTATACCAATGATCAAAATATATCTACTATTATTGGCGGTCAACTAACATGAACACTTTTGTTGTATTGATGGCGAAATTTAGATCTGAATTCAATAGACTGTAGCTAATTCAACATAATTATGTTAAACTGTTTTATTTTTAACTCAGTAGCTGGACAAAAATTATGTACATGTTCACAACAAACTTCATGACATGTAAATAAAAATAATAATGGAAAACAGTTTTCCAACTTTCCAGCATATTTTGTTAATTTTTCAAAGCAGTTTACATCATGAACTGATATTTTAGATAGGTATGACATACTTCATTTCCTATTATTTTTTTTACAATATTTCCGTTCTATTTTCTCCATGTTCTATTTCCCATTATTTTCTATCGCTTTATTCAAGAATCTAAAATCAAACTTTATTATTTCCAAAGCTTTTTGGTTAAGTTTAACAAGACAATGATATTGAGGAAATTGAAAAGGATATGTGTACATGAACAATGCTAATCAAATAATTGGACATTGAATAATCCATGCTTGGACATTGAATGTTATTAGCAATTTTCAGAGAGTACGGAAGTACTCTGAAGCACAGGTGGACAGTATCATGAATTAAATGTTATAAGTAAGGTGAAAAACTAATAATTTGATTGGCAAGAAAAATTAAAGTTAAAAGAATTGTTTTATTGTTTTTTTTTCCCTACTTTTATAGAAATGAATGAATGTATTGGTAAAATGACGGAAAGAAAAATATAAATACATGATTATTAAATGTAAATGTAAATAGTAAATGGGATTAAGAGAAGTGCTCATATCCGTTTAATCACTTTGGATGCATCAACATATATTTTCTAATAGAATTTCAAAAACATAAAAAGAATTTGAATTGATTGACGACCATTAACACGAGAAGAATTAATAATATCACAACTTCATGAATAATTCAGGGTTCGCGATAGGTGTCAAAATTTTTGTAACCATTTTAAAGAATTATAAAGGTAACATGTGGATCAAAAATGTATTTACTTTTGAGTGGTAAAGATACAGCAGCTTCTGTGTACCTCCCTTTTCTTTATGTACATATAAACTGGGTTAAAAATACTTCTTCAAATAAACATGATCATGACAATCAGATCGCTTACTTTCAAAATGTTCTTGATTGTGAATTATTAAGAACACTAGTTCACCATTCATGACCATCAATGTCACTGGATATCTTTTCAGTCTTGCTGTCTATTTTTCATGACAAACATCGCGGTGATCATATAGTTTAACAATTCTAAGGTTAATCGTTCGCGCGCATGATCGAAATTTGCTTGGTTTGATTCCTGCAAGTAGCGAGAGTCGTGGTTGCGCACTGCTGACCAGTTCCATACCAGGATGAAACGGCCGTTCAGTGCTTCCTAGTATCGAATGATGGTTTAACACTGATCGATTCATTACTTCAAAGCTCTCTTGATGTTACTAAGTGAAATTCAAAAAAATATGTCAGAACTGAAGATCCCTTATTATTAGAACACATAAAACGTAGAGACTACTTACAAATATTTTCAAAATGAAAAGAGTTCATACAACTGTCTGGAACTTTATAATTTGGTATTATTTTAACAACTTACTTACATCTTTCATGCTTACCAAGAAAATTAGCTGAATAATCAAATCAATATTTAATAAATACCAATAATGAAATATTTTGTAACTAAAAATAATCTCTGTTAGCAATGAAAATTACGCAGAGTTAGAAAAAACGTAGACATGAGATTTTTCATATAGTAAAGTATATTTCAAAAGCTAAATTTATTTTACAAATATTTAATTTATACTTATATTTATTTAAACAGACTGCTGTCTAATGATGAACGATTCATTTATACAAATTTCAAATTGCGTTAATAGTTCAAAATAGCTAAACTCATTAGCTTGTGTGTAGGAGGCGGAAAGGAAATTAAAAATAATGTAAAGTAAGACATTGTTGTCATTTTTAATTTATTCAAATTTCATGTTAATTAATTTTCATAAACACTTTGTTATCGACAGCGCTTTTTTAAATAATGCAGCTACTATTTATTGCAAAAAATCAAGTTCAACAAATAGGTGCTATTGAACACTTTTTGCTCACAAAAACCAATTGAACAGTAGTAATAAAATGACTCAAATTATGCATTATTATAAAATAGCATTAAACGTTTTGTATATTGGGGAGCAATATATACTTGTACCATTATATGCGTTGAACAGTATAAGTCTGTAAAATGTATGGATTTGAATTGGAACAAGAGACTATTTGAGCTGATTCTTGCTGACAATATCACTGTTATTATTGATTAGTTAATAAACCGCACTATATTTTTCTGTTTTTTATGAAATATTTCAATCATCTTGTTCGGTAATGCTTCAAAATACGTCAAATAAACCGTTAATGAAAATTATTATTTATATCAGAGGAGCGTAAAATTAAATTAGAACCTATTTATATATTCATAGTAGTCATAATGACCGAGTAGCGACTAAAATCGACCACTGTGGAAAACAATTAGGAGTCGGCTTGTGTTATGTCAGTGAACATTATAAACAATAATCATGACGACTGACAAGTCTGAATAATTAAAACTCTGATTATCTACTATTAGATAACTGAGTTGCATCAGTTTTTAATATGGATTTTTTCTCAGTGTTAAGTATTGATATCTGAAAACAAAATTTCGAAACCTCAGAAAACAAAATGCTAGTCACAGATTTCCTAAACTAAACTGATAAATTCTACCTGGTGCTTTGGAACTTAACGTTTAAATAAATACTCAAGTGGTAATTTTCGTGTCGAGCATATGATTTAGTATTCTTGTGCAACATTTGGTTACGGAATTTACAATAATGCGAATTGTGTCACAGAAAACCAACAACGATAAATAAATAATGTAGAAAGTAAAAGAAAAATTGACAATTATGTGAATAACAGAAGCACGAAAATTCTTTTTCTCATATTGTTTGAATGTATACTAATCTGTGATAGTAAGTTCATTCTTGTTTTACCCGAATCTTAAATTGGCAAACAATCAGAATAAAAAAAATATGTTGATAAATTAATTCAAACAGTTAATCGGGACTTATGAAAATATATTTCATAAACTCTTCCCTTTTGGCTTCTAGACACACACTCGAACAAAATTTAAAGCTTCATATAATGAAATGATGCATTATGTTAAGTACAGTTATATATATATATATATATATATATATATATATATATATATGTTCATGCTGGGCAATCGTATAATTATTCATCTAGATTTGAATAAATAAATACCACTGAAACAGTCATAATCTAATCACTTTTCAATGGTAGACATTTATCTAACCATTTCTACCATCTAACTAACTAACTAACCAACTAACAAACAAACAAACCAACTGCATTTTCATTCCCCTCAAAATGAATTTTGTTTTACAAAAAAATAAAATTCACCTACAAACATACACATTTACATCTCACTATTATCTGTAGATGAGAATAGATTTAATAGCGAGAGAGAGAGAGTAATTAGAAAAAAACTAAATAAATAAATAAATATTAGCAATGTTTAAATATCTATGATAAAAATGAACAAACATGAATCATAATTACTCTTGATTAGAATGTTCATTAAAGGCGGAATTTTTATTTTTCATTTTTTTAATGACATTTTCATTAAATTGTTTTTATCATTATTCTACTAGAATTTTAACAAAAATTTCTAATCGTTTGTAAGAAAAAAAACAAAAGGAATATATCATGCTTTGTTTCAGTTCATCTTCATATGAATTTACCAATATCAGTAGACGTTATAATAAGTAGATGTCGAGTTAATTCTGTCAAAATTAACAGAGGCATGTTGTAACTAGTGATGGAATTTAATGTACATAGAGTTGGGTTGGTAAAACATTGACATTCATTCTAGCAACTCTTAAGTGTAATACTCGCCACAAACATCACTTGTGAGCTTTTGTACGGGAATTTCGAAAAAATTCAAGTTACATCAAGAAGCGACTCTTTTTTTGGATATTGAATGGCATCACTGATTAATAAGCTCTATCTTCTAATTCGTTGTCGAACTACTTAATATATCCACCAAGTAACAAGCCTGAAAATCTATTGCCTTTTCATACAATCAATATTAGACATAAAATGGCTTCTTTCATGGTATGTAGGAATAATCATATTTACTAAATTACATTTTTAAAGATTATCATCAATCTAATTGTTTATCAAATAAATCGAGTATATTTCAAATGCTTTTGTTAATTCGTATGTTTAACCAGAAATGTACGCAGTCAATTACACGTCCATATAAATAACTATTTCATGGGTTATTCACATATTGATTTGAAAAGGAACATTGAAATAATAAACAAACATTTTACTTTAACGCATTAATTCATTCAAAATTACATAAGAAGATTTAAGAAATTTATTCAAGTGAATTTTCATTTTTACTCTCATAATTTGTTTGCTGAATCGTTTACTGTTAATCATGCAACAGACAATAACAACCACAAAAACGCTCTATCAGGTTTGTACATTAGCTTGTTTTAAGCTCATTTCTTTGTTGACCGAATTTCAGTTTTTTTTTTATATGGGAGGAGAGAATTGCATTTTTTCACCCAGTTTACTACATGAACCAATATGATAGACATAGTCAATCTGTACCTGATAAGTAAGGGCAATTGATTCTTTTTTAAGTACATATTTATGATAATTTCTTTTTTCATTTCGGCTAGAAAAAGGAAGTGAAACCAGTTTTCCAGAGTCAGTCGAGTCCATGCTATTCAGTAAACTGGTTCATTTTTGAAATGAAAACCAGTCATCTAGAATTACACGAAATTAAAACGATCAACTGATTTGTAATTCATTCAATGCTTCAATGAATATGCATGTATTTGTGAAAATTTTACTAAGCGAAAACTGTAATTATTCTGTTTAGATCATCTACAATAAACAATGTTTCCTTTCTATTGTTATGTGGCATTTTGATATTTTTCAAACAATAAACTACTATTTAACAAAAACAATTTAATCCCTTTTAATTTTGTACACACAAAAGACTATGATAGACGTTTATCTGTAGAAAAATTTAAATTTAATGATAATCAGTGAATTATTTATTCGAATCACCACTCAATTATTCCATAGTTTATCAACACATATCTATAGAATTATCAAGATTTAATTTAATTTAATTTTTGAATTATTATGAAACTGTAATAATCAGCATGAATATTATCCACTTGTCATTTAGAGTTGTTTAATTAGGGTCATTTTTTTACTATCAAACTAGTTTACATTTCATTTTTACATTCTATTACTTTGAAATCAGATTTACAACTGGATATTTAGTGAATAACATTTGCACCTACACTCTCTTTATATTTTTTGAAAATGGGTTGACCTGTAAACTTGTTCATACCATGTTTAAAGCTTTATTGACTGACAATCAATCAATCAACAGCGACGTAGAACTTCGTACGTAAGTATAACAGTTCAAGTTGCCATACCAAATTAGCACAGAGACGTACTTAAAAATTCAAATCCCATAGTAGTAGAGATAGTAAAGTATTAGCAGTAATCGGAGAGATTAGAGTTCGAAGATATGATTCAAGAAGTATAATTCAGTAAGATAAATTTAGAAAGAGAATGATGTAGATGATGGAAAATTCAGAAGGTTAGAATTAGAGAGGACGCAGAATGAATGCACCTGCGCCACTGCAAACGGTTTTGAGCCATGTCATTCAAAGTCTCTAACTGTCGATTACTTTCATCTCACAGGCCCTAACCAGGTATTCGACACCTATCGACATGACTCAGTCCACTTGTCTATGACTTCATGGACTTCTGCCATGCTTCGGCCTGGCCGCCTCTAGCTTTCTTCCAAAAAACCTTTCCCTTAAATTTCCATAATAAGTCTATTTGAGTTGTTTAATAATTGGTCCGTCAAAAAGTAACTGAACCCTGATCTCAAAAACAACCCAACAACCTAAATAATCAGTCATAAAAAATCATATTTTCATTGATTCATGTGTTTCAGTCGTTCGCATCTCTCCATTAATATTTTAGACCGCGATTCATCTGCCTCTTCTGCATATGGGCATCTTGTGTACATTGTCTCGATATAGCTTTCAGATCACAAGGATTATTATCAAGGTTGATTAGTTGCTAGCAGTGGATCCGGGACCCGTGATGACATTTGACGCGAAAGGCACTGGAATCAAGTCACAGAGTAAACATTGAATCTGAGGTGCAGGTACATCCATCTGATGAGTCTCAAACAGAATGAAATGAGCATCCTGGATTTTACTGCTATGTACTATCCACTTTTCGTATGAGTTGTTGGCTTGGTTTTAGGTTACAATTTAAATAATAATAAATACTAGTGCACAAGCTTATGGGAAGTTTATTGTTCGTGAGCAAGTATACATCCATAATTTGTTTTGTTGGGTTCATATGAGAATGAACCTAATTCACTTAACACTTCTTTAAATCGAAGCTACATTGTCCAGTGACTCCATAGTTTTAATAACTTTCTGTTCCCATGCTTCGGCTTAATACCAGTCTATCGTTCATTTATTTATGTTAGTTAGAAATTACCTCACTAATATTTTCATTAATCATTTGCTGGATGAAATAAATGGAAAATGTATGATGAAATTCATCTTGATAAAATGCTATTTTGCAATGCTTAAGATTCATATTTACTACTTACTAACGACAGATGGAGATTCTGTAATAGCCATGAAGCACTCTTATTGTTAATTTTGAGATAATTTCCTTTAGCTCACACTAGAAAAATGTTAACTTCAGGGCTCATCAATCCTAATCTAAGACAATTAAATGACAGAAATACTCTATGAAGAGTGAGATTTACTGTTTATTCTGGAAAGTGACAAAAGAATAACACTATCATCTGTCAATCTCAACTTTCAACTCTTTGAAATTTCCTGATATATTTCAGTAGTCCAACCTTACAAAATGATAATTAGACACTAGCTTATAATCATATGATCACATGTATGGCAAAGAAACCTGATCAGTGACAGGATAGCTGCTTAGAGCTCTATAATTTTTACTGTCTCTCTAAAAAGATGATATGGTGTCAGCTATTTTAATTCGATCGCGTCTACCGAAACTATTGACCTTATAATTTATCTAATCATGTAAACATCGTTTAATTTGATTTTCGAAATTTTAGCAGAACAAGGTTGCTAAACTATACAAAATAAGACAAAAGCTAGAAAATTTATTTCAGCGCATTTCTTCTCATTTATAAAAATCATTTTCCTACAACATGGTTTATCATAATTAACACTAACTGTAAGGATTACTTGAAATCATGTCGACATTGCACAAAAAGAATAATCAACACCAAGTCATCATCGGGTTGGTGAAGAAATAATTTGAATAATTAACGATTCAAATACTCCATATATAGTCCGTAAAATATCAAACGGTTTATTCTTCCAAAAACAAACGAAAGGAATTTAACGTATTTATTGTTATTATTTTTAGAGGTTTTTGCAATAAATTTGGTTAGATCACAAGGAGACCTCTTCAAACTAATGAATTTTTTTTTACATATGTAAACCACTTATCTGAATGATACTTCGGTATGTATACACTTAGTTAACTGATAATAAAAAGATAAGCGAATAAATAATGTTTCATGATTGTTTTGTTTTTTTTCATTCAAAGTGATCACCTCTTGATCACCTTTGTTTCTGTCCAGAATAAATTCAATGTTTTGACGAATTACTACTACAACTAATTTAATTCAGTCGATTTCTATCAAATTACAATTTACTATTTTCAACTAAAATAACCAATACAGTGTGAATAAACAAGATTTGATTGATGACTCTTATAGAAAAAAATCTATATTTATGTAAAATCAAGCTGAAGACAAACAGTGAACATGTCTGTTGTTTACTGGTTTCACCTGGTTATTAGTTTTCCCCAAAAGAAAGTAAATTGTTGGGCCTAATTTTTTTCAGACGAAGATTGTTTAAAATTTTAAAGGCACCTTTCTCACTGACACAACTTTTCTCAGTGTAACGGGATGAAATTTAAGGTTTATCGTGTTGAGCTGTGAAGTAACTTATTTAACTGTACAAAAGGAAAGATGAACTAGCTTATTTAAGAAAGGCATTATTTCATATTCATGCATATATCGTGAGCTCAAAAGAACTAGCGTGTAATTTGGATTTACACAACGGGTGCCATGGAATACGTATTTTGTGGTTTTGTGATCTGTGTGATACGACAATAAACGTCTTCAAAGCTTTGTTTTCATCTTCTGATTTGTACACCACTGGGCGTTATTTAGTAATGGTTATGAGGACGAGCAGTATACAGATTACTGATAAGTCCACATCCATCATAGAATAGATGAGCCCAACAACGAACTTAACGCAGCCCACAAGTATATGTAAGTCAATATAGCTGTGTATTTTTTAAACAAAGATGACCGTGTTATGAGTACCGACATATAAGGGTCTAATGGGCAGCGTTAGAAAGTATTGTAAAATATGGATTCATTTCGTCTAACCAGAAGTAAGGTTTATGTCCAAAAAAAACTAAGACTTTGTATCCAAAATGTGAAAATCAATACGCTCTATTCATTCATCCAATTTAATTTTCGTTTCATTTTTTAATTTTTTTGAAAGTCAGTCAAGCTCATATGAGTGTAATTCACATAACAGCAATTGTAACTCATATAAATAAAATCTCAATTAATCTGTAACTACTTAACTAACTAAAGAACTGCCTATAGTCTAATGAGAATAAACCAAAAAAGAAAAAACTCAAAATGGTGGTGGTAGGAAAATAATTATACATGCATGATAAATAAAGTTGTCTTTTGTTTAGCAGTGTCTTAAGAATCTGCCCTATGGGAATAATTTTGGTGAACACACCTATGCCTAGTTATTCTATTCTATTTACTCATCTATTCATTTATAGTAATAAATATCAGGACACCAACACAGATAGATACATAACTCCCTCAATTCATTCTATTTTATGACAATAAAATTTGCATTTTGACCAACCTACAACTAACTATATTCACATGCCTCCTATCCGTTTAACCTGTGTCCATGTTATAATTAAATCATACGCTTGCTTCAAATTACATTGGTTATGTGTTTGCCAATATCCATTTGTATTTCTGTTTTGTCCGCGTGTATTTCCTTACATTAATAGAAAATTATCAATCGTTATCTTTTGTAGGTTTGTGTATATTTCAGACTGAAATCTATCAATCTGTGATCATTAGCATATTCATCATCATGTAAGTTATAATGACACTACTCCACATTGAAATTAATTTCTTATTTCTTACCATATAAAACTGGAATTAGAAGAAAAAGCTGATAAGAATTATTCATTTTCGAGTAATAAGCATTCTAATCTAAATCACGTGTAGAATTTTTAGGCATTTTTTATACGTACGTATATTTAGTTACATATTCTGCCTTTACAGACATATTCATTGACGGTTTTCTGAAAAGTTAAAAAGGAATGTTAAAAAAATAGAACTAGAAACGTGTACCAGAATTAGTAGCTGAAGTGGAATAAAGTAGGCTTTTAGATGAAACCATGCTTTGATGAGTCTGTGCTCACACATAAAAATAATAACAATCAAAAGTAGCATTCTTTGACTATTAAAAAAGTAAGCCAGCTTTGCACAAACAAGCCCTTATCTTGGAGTACTCAATACCAGAGGAAAAAAGGTAGACCAACGAAGACACTGCCCTGAGAATTGGAGGCAACCATGAAAATGATGAATAGAGATTGACTGAAACTGGAAAGGGAGGCCCAGGATAGAGTTGGTTGAAGAATGCTGGTCGGCGGGCTATGTTCCTCCCAGAGGCAACAGGCTCAAGTGAGTAAGTAAGTAAAGTAATTACTTAGTTCTTTAGAAATGGAATAGAAGATACTACAGGCTAATTCTTGACTATCCTTGATTTCGTTAACTACTTATTATTCAACTTATTAGTGACCATTTGTATTGGAACATGTCAATTTATTTGAATTATAATAATTAGATATTCATTTAAGGTCAATTTCGAACATGAGAAATTCAATTTAACAAAAGGTTTTACGTCTTGCATTGACAATACAGCCTTCTTATAAACAAATTAGCGAGATTCGATTTCAGCAGGAAATCTAAAAACATGAGAGGACAAACTATGTTATCCTGAAGTATGTCAGTGTTTTTAATAAAAGGTTGTAGAAACTATGCATAAATAATAGAACATTAGAAAAATTAATGAAGTACACACCAAGTCAGGAATTTAAGAAAAAAAGACGAATCTAAATGTAAGATGGTAGCTCTAAATATTCTAACTGCGGATCAACAATTTAATTTACAATTCATTCTATGAATGTCATTAATTATGTTTACACGCAGTAGAAAACCTCACTAACTATATATATATATATATATATATATATATATTTACATCGAAATATTCTTTCTAAATCAGTTTGTTTCTCAAACATGCAATAAATTATTAGTAAAGAAATAGTTTTCCTCTTCATCAGGTTATCAGTCTAATGATTCACGATTTGAAAAAGGCATGAATGAATAGTAAAAAGCGTTGCAACATTAAAGCTACAGGAGAAATTTGTTAAATCATTTTCAAAAGAAAGAAAAAGTTTCAGTGAAGTTCATTTATCTTGAAAGATATCATTTACTAGAACTCTACAAACATATTCATAGTTACTTTTATAAATAATGGTCTACAATAAAAGTGTTTCGTTACTAACTATGCTAGTGAAAACTTGATGAGAATTTCAGTTTAAGTCTAAGTTAAATTGTAGAAATATATGACAGTGAAATATGAAGAACTGTTTATGTGATGATGCTAAAGAAGATAAAATGTAAAAACACTTTAAAAATAGTCTACGAAATAGGGTTTCGAAGGAATAATTGATTATTGGATTATTGGAAAAAATACAGTAAAGGACAAACAAGTATCAAAATGTGTTATGTTAGTCACCTGGTACGCTTGAAGCTATTATGAGTTCACCTTAGTCGATAAACGCGAAAGAGACAATTACCAGCGTCCAGGTAGGCTACTTTGCATCCCAAACTGCAAAACAGAAGACTTGGTAAGTGTAGATAGTATATTCTAAAACACCCAGCATTCACAATACAATCAAGCACACAACTCTCGTTTATTTATACATCACAGAAACGTCCTTGGGACAGTCACGAAAATAGCGCACTAAAATACACAGTAGCCAATCACAGCCATGGATTTTCCTGGTGGGAAATGAAATCTCAAGGTCAACTGATCAGCCCATGCTGGCAAACGTGAAATCCAAAATAAGGCATTTTTCAAGCGAGTTCTGGGGATCTAACATCCCCAACAAAATGTAACTTCAGTTATTAATGAAACGATTTTAAGATGTTGGTAACCTGAAGGGATCAAACATCTCGTATTTTGTCACAAAGATGAGACTCAAGATCATAATTTATGAGCCTGCCATTGTGCAAAAGTTTCTTATCTAGCTTCCCGTCGAATCCGTTCATTTCATATTATGAATTATTTTAAAAAGCCCACAGTGACAACAATTGTTCGGAATCGACTAGATGGTCAACGATCAATCTATTGACTGATTCGCATCCGCCTTTCGACGATCACACTCTATAGTGCTTGGATATGTGTATAGAAAGAGCACGCTTTGTGAAGCCAACATATCGCGGTAAATGTGTAGTTGTGGAAAGATTTTATTTTCAGTCAAATGACATGAAAACCAGGAGGTGTGACCAATGAATGAAGAAGTAACGGGTTCATCATCTTTAATCAATTCGGCTTTTTAGTCTTATTTGTAGAGTGAAAATTGTTCTGATCACTTACATAAAACAAATGTATTTTCTAATTACATCAGTTAAATACGGGTTCTATATAAGATGAATGAGATACAGATGCAGTTAATTAGAGCAAATAGGTAGGAATTCAAAATCGTCATGTTTAAGATAGCCAACTACCATTACTCATAAATTCAAAATATTTGCTGAGAATAATTTTAAATCACACTTTTTTTTAACACTAATATACCATCCATATGTTTTTCACTATGTTTTCACACTATGTTTCCGTTTTATATTACATAGCAAACAAACAATTATGAACACTTGAAAAATATAATTCGTAAGTCTAATTTGTAAGCATTCATAAAAATAGTTTAATAAATGAATTAGATCACTCTTGTTCAATTTCCTGTTTCAATAATTTACGGAAGTACTTTACATTAATAGAAAAGAAAAGGATACAAGAAAAACGAACTATTTTTTAAAAATGTTAGTTATACTTTCTGTGTGTAAAATAAACAAGGTTTGAATTCGTTTCCACACAACAATCGTAATAATAATAAAAGTAGAAATAATGCGATGAATAAACAGTATTTTGTCAATGTGTTCTTTTTTAAGTGTTATTATAATTTATATCAAAACACGAAAGAAAGCATAAACAGGATTTTAATCCTTTTAAAAAAAAATAACCAGAATCTGTCATAATCTCTCATTTATCTGATTACTGAACTAGTTTATGTGAGATTCACGTGAACCATTGTTGATTAATGGTGATATATTGTTAATCTAAGTATTTTAGCTGAGTACATCATAATGGTCATGTTGATTACTGATAGATTCCTTCACGGTGTATATGTGAACTTTGCCAAACAAGCATTAATTAGTGTTTAAAATATATCGTCGTCCATATGTACGGAATTTTTTTTACCCTGGATGCTGCAGAAATAGGTTTTAATATACTCACTGGTTATTTCAAAGATAATAGTCATTAAGTTATAGGTAGAGATAAAGTTGGTGAAAAACCTGGATAACACCTTACAATTTAACACGACTATCGTAAATACTATACATTTCAGTTACAAATATAAAAGATTAAAATAAATTAGAGAAGAAATGCAATGAATTTCACTTGTAGACAAGAGCAACGAAGTATCTATTATGAATTGAGGCAAAGTTCTTTAAAGCAGAACATTGATGGTACTGAGGCAATGAATAAAATAAGTGTTTACAGTCACTATGCGTATAGAGTGTAATTATGAATAAACAAAAATTACTGAGTATAACTTTGAACAAAACAACAAACGACTTCAAAACTTAGCAGAAAACCATTTGAAAAGTTAGCAACTCAGTAGTCAACACAGAGCACTAAAGACTGCGACACAACAACCGACAAATATTTACAGCACTGCTTCAGAATATTCCATTTACTATATTAGAAATTACTTAAGCGCCAGTAAATATCTTTAGTGAATGAATACAGTCAATTATTCACATCAGCCTAATATACATAACTGATAGAAGTTTCAGACTAACGTCATGAAAGTAAACTTTGTAACTCATCTGTCATTAAAATTTCTGCTAGATTTAATATTACAACATGAGATCATTTCACAGCATCTAAGTTAACAACTTAATCATCAATATAATGACCAAGTAATTCTGTTATAAAATCAGCTCAAAATCAATAAACTCAGCTATTAAACAACCTAAGGATAGAAACTGGAACCATCTTCTATAACTGGAAAAATTATTTTTCCATTTTTTTTTTAATTATTATTAGTATTCAACCAAACACATTCTATTTTATTTCAAATATGGTGTCATGTGAAAAATTATATCAAGTAGTGAAGAAATAGGCAAAAATGAAATTAATCATCATTGACAGTGAATTAGAACAAAAAATCATCATCAACAACAACAACCATAACATCAGTAAAATCAACTTTAAAATAACGGAAACATTGAACAAGTAAATAAAAGTAGAAAAAAAATACATAGCAAGAGAGTGTAGTAAAGACAAGAGAAATAAAAATTGAGTGAGAGTATCTCTATTTTTTATTCATATATATAATATAAATTATAAATGCGTGCATGTAAGTTTGCTTATGATAAATAGGAAGATGTTTAATTGTTTTCTGTTACTTTTCAGGAAATGAAGGAAAATGAATTCAAAGTTATCGTTATTTCAAGAAAAATAAAATTCAGATGGAAATCTCATGTAAGTTGTTATAAACATTAAAATTGCGCGTGTTCTTGAAATGATCATTCAAACGTTAATATTTTTATATATACATAGATACATATAGATATGTTAGTTAGAGAAAGCTTTCATTACACACGATACATTAACTAACAATTTCACAATCATATTGTTTTTATTAAAAAGGGAGAAATAAAAAAGTATAAAATTAAAACATCATCTGATAAAGTTGCTTATTATTTTTTATGCATTTTACCAATGAAATGAAATCAAATCTCAATCAAGAATTTGAATTATCTGAAATAAGATTTACCATAAACTAGATGAAATGATTGAAAGTTGATTATTAACTTGTCAGACAAGTTTCAAACTAGTGATATATATTATAATGTATGTCTGTATCAAGTTTCAAATATATTGTGAGTAGAACAAATATCAAAGCATTAATATTGGTTTATAACAGTTAAAGTATTAGTGAAAATCAGAAAATATCGAAAATTTTTTTTGTTTAAATATGTTTGCTTTTTTTTAAAGTCACGTTGATAATTTAATAATCACTAGTATTTTATCTCAACTCTTTTTCGTTGAACTTTCTACATTTTTTTAACACGACAGCTTTTCATCTAGTCACCTATTTGGATTATTCCACCAAGAAGTTAATAATTATCTAATTTACTTATGAGGCTATCATAAATCTGTACACAGTGAAATTTCAATACATTTTTATTAGCTTTTGTACACTAGATTTTTATTTTAGTCTTTTTATAACTGACAGTTAGCTATGAAGTAAGAATCGATTTCGTTTACTCAACATATCTTGTTGTATTTACTATGCTATGGATCATTATGAGAACTGAACATTCAAATTTTTGTTATGTTCATCTTCAGAAAGCTTTCATTACACTTGAAAAGATTTAGTTTTTCATAATTTTTAGAGTTAATTCATAAAGTGCCGAGAAATTTTTCTCATTTCTTTGCCTAATTTGTGATTTTTGTATGTAAACTGACAGCTGAAATAGAAATAATAGATAATAAACAATTTTACTGTTTCATTTCTTCTGTTTCTATCTTCATAAATATGTTGACAAGATAATATATACATATATATGGGAAATATATACCATCTGACAAATAAATATACCCAATAGAATATTAATTTTAGAATATTTCAGATTTTCTATCATTTATACTCTTCAGGTATGCCTGTATGCATAAGTTTATTATTTCGATAAAATCACCACGTTCAATTAGCTTGTTATTATCCTATTGAACAGAATTAATTTCATCCCTATATTTGTTAAGATATTATTCATTTTTTCATTCTCTATTTGCTCGCTTCCCTTTTTCAGTAATTTGTGTTTATATTTTTTTTCTAAACAAAACAAACTACTTGAACATAAGTAAGTTCAAATTACTAAGTCAATAAATATCTTGTTTTGTTTTGTTCCGTTTTCAATAGTGATTGCTGATATTTCTCTCCTTTCTTCCTAATTCGCCAACTTTTATCCTCTTGACAAAGTGATAAAATGCAGAAATTTATTTATTGATTTTGAAACTTATTGTGTGATTTATGGAGTAAATAATATTGAAGAACAAGATTTAATCCATTTTGGAATCTTAACTTAAGAATCTAGTTTAACCGTTATCAGTGATAATAGGTGATCGGCTCTTGAAAAAGTTTATTTGTTAGTGAGAAAACCTTTTTAAAGTATACATTTAACCGTGAATTTGTATATGATTTTTATGGACTTCACGTTATAATGAAGCTCTGATTTCAACTTGCTACTTGTATCATGTGTTTGTAGTCGTTGTTTAATGAATGATTAACAAGGTCATATCATTACTTTTCTAGTAATTTCGTGCTATTTACATCAATTTCATTGAATTTAAAGCTTTAGTAATGGGGCCCCAGTTTTTAGACGCAACAAGCTTCCAACGGACTTAATTTACACTATTTATCAGTTAAAATGAAACGCAGTTCAAGGGCACGAATATAGCTGCTTTGTAGTTTCCAAATCGGTGTATTTTTTTTATGTGATTGTATTGTTAGTAAAAGTTCCATGCCATAAACAATATTGTGAAAGTACTAGGTATCACTAAAAGGAATCAAAGTGAGCACTTCAGTGTCACATAGTCTTGGCAAAATATGCTGATTGCATAGGTAATGATCGTAAACTTTTTTCAGGTCAATTAAAATCCGATTATTTGACTTTTTACATTGAATATCCATAGTTTCTACCAACTGATTCATTGACAATCAAATGAAATTATGTGAATATAATCCCATAAAGAGTGTATTGTTTTGACGATACTAAATATGTCTTTCATGGTGTTTATGTTAGATTCAATAAATAAAGACAAACCATATTTATATTTGCAACATAGGAAGTAAATTTAGCCACAGGAAAGTGTGATTCTGTCAAGATCTTAAACTAAGTAATTTGATTTGTAGGATTCTGAAGAAGCCAAAGCAGAGATAACGTTAGTTTTCATTGAGAAAAATATTTTTGAAGACAAGCCAAAAGTCACTAAGTATGTGTCGGTTTCATTTGAGTGAAACAATACCAATGATTAGTATATTTCCGACAAGTTCTTCCCATTATTTTTTCACATAAAAATGTTAATAAATATAGATTCACATAATAGAAGTATACGTTGAAAAAACCATTACTACTTGTATAACTTTAGCCATAATTAGATTTAGTTGGTTTCGCTGTGATACATTTTTCGTTGTATAATAATCGTCGTAACAAAATTATTGTAAACCTTTTAAGCTTCTACAATTTTGTTAATCAATCTTGAAATACACAGAAATTGATCTAGCTCTTTAGCGTAGGAAATCTATTAGTTAACTGGACGCTTGAAACGCGATTCTAAGAATAACAAGCTTATGGCCTAGAAGCTTCATAACAGTCAAAATAAATGAATCTTATAAAAACACATGCATATCCTGTGATATAATTTCAAATATGTATATATTTACATTGGTTTTTCATTCGATGCCAGTTTCCAATAGCCAAAACTGATTTCACACTATATAAACTATGTCACAAATGAAAACGCATTTATCTTTATAAATTTTAAACAGATTATAATTGTTTTTGTTCACCATCGGTAAGCAATTCAATTTAATAAAGTAGTAGTAGCTTTTTTTAAAAAAGAAACACCTTATTTTTCTATCCTAAATTACAAAATATAATGTTTCGTATTTCAACTTTATCAAATGTATTTACTTACCAAGTAGAATGAATATCCATGCTTAAAATTTGATTAGTTTATGAAAAAAAGAAGAATATTTCTTTTTAGTTAACTGTCGATGTCAAATTGTTTTTCTCTCTCTTTTTTTCACAAAAACAACAGGAATAAATAAAAAAAACGGAATAAAGAAATCCTGCAGGTTCATGAAAAACAAAACAAACATACCAGAAAAAAGAAAGAAGAATTCGCTTCGCATAGCTGTTTTTCCCGAAAAAAACAAACAAACGAAGAATATATATACATATAAATGCATAGATTTTTGTCGAATTCGGTGACATTTGATATGTCATTTTTTTTCAATGAGTTGTATCGGTGAATGTTAATTTCTTTTTAATGTTACTTTTACATTTTAAGCTTGAGTATGCTGTATGTGTGTGTGTATGAGTAAACGTGTTCATGTGAATGCGCAAAACTCATTATTGAATGAATTTCACTACAACATGAATCTGCAAACTGACAAAAAAATGTGTTACCCTGTTTTAATTTCGCTAATAGCAATCATACTCATGAAACAAAGAATAATCAAAATACAACATTTGCGTTAGTGTAGAAAAGATTTCAGTGTAGTAGTAGTAGTAGTAGTAGTAGTAGTAGTATGCTGAATAGACGAACATTAAAAAAAACATTGTAATCAACATAAATACTAATGTATTTGATTGTGCATATGTACAGTCAAATTGAAAAATAGAAGAAAAAAAATACAGGAACAATTTGAACGAGTAAAATTAAATTCTTTCTTTTTTTGTTTAAAACAAATTGCTAATATTATTTTAAATAGAGGTAATTTTTGTTTAAATGTACAAATTCAGTGAATGTATATTCATTTTTTTAAAAAAAAATCAAAAATTAAAATTTTATTCATGTAGTAAACAACAGACACTAATTACTAGATGACGACAAATACTGCTACTAATATTATAACGATTTTACACATCTGCACTGATCAACTTTAGCACTGTCATCTGTACGTATATGGTTGTTGATGTTTCTGTTTGGTGAAAAAATTGTTTTTTTTCTAAAATAATAATTGGAGAGAAGTTTAAAATATAGTGGAAATGATAAGAGTATCTGATTTGAAAGATATATATATATATATATATATATATATATATATACATATATATATATATATACAATAAATTGACTGCTAGTGAGTCTTCTTCCAGCTACTCAGTAGTAGCTATATATATTCATGAAAAAAGTCAGATAAAAAACCAATTTTTACATTTCACACAACATTTCATTTTCCCAGTTTCATTCGTTCTCATATCTGTTTTCTCTTTCCTAGGACAAAATCACCCAAATTTGTGTAGATGAATTTATATTTATAAAATGGGAAAGATGAGAGACAATAAAAAATTTTGAAAAAATATAAAAACATTGTAATATATTTACAAAGATTTCATGTCAAACATCAGTATATATATATATATATATATATATATATATAAAAAGATGATAATGACAGTGACATTCGTAATGATGATGACGATGTTGACGACTAGGATAATCATAACAATAATAATAATAGTAATAGTAATAACAATAATCATACTACATATGGTGATAGACAGTGAGAAATAATGTCAACATTAGAAAAAAATAATGTAAAAATGTTTCAGCATGATTTCGCGTACACATTGTTTGTTTCTGGTGACAATAAAGTTTTTGTACAAGTGAACATAAACTAAGTCTCGTATTTACACATACATTTTACAATAGTTTATTGATAATAAAAAATTATAACTGAGATCAGAGATTATTTTATTTGTCTATTTTGGACAAATTTTCAGTGTATTAATATTACAAAAAAACAAGAATATGAAAAAATTTTTTATGTTTGAATTTAATAACAAAAACAATTGTAATACTTGAATAGTTTAAAATGAATCAATGATAATAAGAGAATGGGGTGTTCATTGAATTTTAAAATTTCAGTGAAATAAATAATATAAAAGATTGACTGATGATCTCAACATGTAAAAACAATGATCTTTTAAACTGTAATTAAAAAAATTGTCAATTGTGTTCACTAGCGATTAGCTTCACGAGGAAATTCTCAGAGTTCTAGTGAGAAGACGTGACCAGTGGAGTTAAAGGCTGTCGGATGTAGGCAGTAACTACTAGAGACAATGGGTGAGGTCCTAGATTGATCAGGGTTAGACATTAACATCATTGGATGCAGGCACAATGGCCCAGATATTAGGCGTTTGCGCTCAAGACCGGAGGTTCTAGGTTCAAATACTGCGAGGTGTAAGAGTCATGGATGCGCACTGCTGACGAGTCCCACATCAGGACGAAACGACTGTCCTCTGCTTCCAGGTTTCTAACGGTGGTCTAACAATGACTGAATGATGACTTCAACGTACATAAAAAATTGTTATAAAGTATTTGACTATTTTATTTTATGAAAATAAATCAGCTTATAATCCGAATCATGTTAAGGTATAATCAGACTAACTGAGTCTGTGAATATAATATGCTGCGAAGGGTAATAAAAATGCTGGAGATTATGGTAATACAGTTAAAGTTTGAATAATATCCCTATGGTTTATTTTATTTATCTCCGAGTGAACATATTTCAGATGACTTTCCAAATATCCATTAAAGTATAAATAATTAGTAAAAAATAACGTTATGACATCGAAAAACACTCGACCTGCTATAAGAATTCTGTCTTTTATTCAAATCTCATACTTAGTTTATACAAGTCTACTTCAATTTAGTAAATCACCAAATTACTTTCAGTGTCGAAATTTGAAAGTACTGTTACGATGTGATGTATATGCACAGTGAATAGGCTGAGCGCTTATTCACGTCTTCCTAATCTTTACTCCTCTAAACTATGCACAAATTATTGGCATTTACTACTATTTGTTCAAGATACTTGTTCAAACTATAACATCAGTGAAATTTGAAATACTGAACTATTAGTTAAAAAGCCAAGAAGATCTGTAGTAAACTCTAATACTGATAAATTATTGATAATTTATACCGGAGTTCACTATACTGAGCCAACTCAAAACGTTTCATTTAAACTGTATAGTCTACCATTTCAGTTCTGTATCTCATTTCTTAAATTGGTACTTGTAAATTAGTTAAAATGCTATCAAAAATTACAATGAAACTTTATTACATGTATTTGAATGTGGTTGTTTCACATTATGGTTATCAATGTTTAATAGAATAATTTTGAATTATTTTGAAAGATCGAATTCAATTTTAGGTAGCATATTACAACAGTACAACAGCACATATACATTTTCGCTTATTTTACTATATATAGTATTACTATGATATATAAACAATTGTTTATTCATACAACAGCAAATGTGCACACATAGATCTACACAATAATTATCATTTGTTTGTAAATATTGTATTTATTAAAAACCGAAGACATTTACCGCCAAATATTTATATACACTCATACACTCATAAATGACGTACAACAGATAATGCCACTTCTGTAATTATTAACTCTATAATTTTATTTAATATTATTCTGATCGAATCGGTAAAATTTAACGACATTTATTTTGTTTATACCATTGGTCCATACATTTTGTACTTAAGCACAAGTACAGTTTCACCAACAAGGCTATGGGTGTTGACTTTTGAAGTATTTATAAATTATTAAGTAAGGAGATAGTCATGCTAGATATATAAATAAATACTGTTTATATATATATATATATAATTATCCAATGAAAGAGCAAGATTTTTTACATGCCTGTCAATATTTACGCAGATATGTTAGTGAAACAAAGTAAAATCGAATAAATGTGTTTGTGAAGTGTATGTCGAATCAAATAGCAATGGACAACAATAAAGCTATAGTATTTATGAAGAATTTAAAAAGACTCAGAAAAATGTGAACTCGGTATCTCAATAAATGTGATTAGATTATTTTCATTGGATTAATTTGAATTGAAATTACCGGGGATAATTTGTCATACACAAGAGAAAGGTGGTTAGATGTTTTATGTAATTTACTAAATTGATTTATGCCATCTGCGTAATGTAAATAGCTTTATGAAAATAAAACAATGAAAATTGTCATTTTTTTCAATCTTTCTTTCTCTCATAGCCTATCTTTGTGATACTGTAATAAGTTTTTATCAGGTTTTTATGATGCATACTTTATATTTATTTCAAGTAAGTATTTGATTTTCTCCCTGTTTTCAAAGCCATCCCTTTTTAATAAATGAGCACATCGGTGTAACACAAACAAAAAAACTGACCAGTACAACTGATAAACTTCACGTTTATCAGATGTGAAACTGACTATTATTCTCATAAATATAGTTTGGTTTTCGCTATCATAGGATCATTATTAATTATTAAGAGCAACATAGTATAATTGACTAGTCAGTGGGACACAAGTTTATCTCTTAATTTTATAAAAACACAGCATGTAGATCGAATTTCAAAGATCAATCTCACTGAAGAAACTTTGGGTAAACTCATATGATTCAGAAGCTGATGTTTTACTTCATTTGTTTACATGGTATTGATTTCCTTTATTTGTGTTTTGTGATAATCAGATTACATAACGATAAGGTATGTAACAATGTTAATGAATATCTAAACTCAGCAGCTTGATAAAAATCACACTGGCATTTGAACAGATCGACAGCGAGTTTGGATCTCATTTCCAACATTAACGCAGAGCTGACACACCCAACCAACGAATCCAAAGTAGAATGAAACGCTCATTCTGGCTCAAACTGCTAACCATACTAAATTTATCAACCGAATGATGTGATCCCGAACCCTAACAACAATAAATTACAGAAATATGAATTATCTGAAAAATAATTACAATACAATTCTGTTAGGACCTTATACACCAAGCGTACCAACCAGCAAAATGTATTTCATTGAACAGATACCAAAACATCATCTTTTTTATCTTGAAAAATCAACTATCAAATATTCACATATGCAAGAACATTTAACTTACATTTCTGTTACTTATATTCCTAATTATATCGTTATCTTATTGTTTAAAAGGCAAAATTCATGTTGATTGATTTTTGACTCACACTCTACTCATGGAGAAACAATCCTTTTCTTTCCTTTCATTCTATTCCGTTTAAAAAATTTACTTTTGATTTCTTTCCCGAAAATTTTTGATTCCACTTAAAAATAACTTAATCCATCCGGATTAAATTAGCATGTTTTGGTAAGGAATTAATTTATTTAGCTAGCTAGTCAAAAAAATGAGTATATATTTCCAATCTTAATTGAGAATCACGTAGCATAGAAATAAGTTTATTTCTTTAGCTGTATACTTAATCATACTGTATTATATTGTTAAAAATATATCTACATTGAATAAATAAGTGAATAGAAGCGTGTATTGATAAAATTGAACCATGAGGAGAAGAAAATAGTTATTTGACATATGTGAATCTTCAAGATATATATTTTTTCTTGATTCATCAAAGTGGAAGACTAGCAAAAGTGATAATATTGAAATTCCAACTTTTAGACTTAACATTTTAACAGTAGGTCAGTGACTTGGTTGATAAAGTTTTCCTACAAAATTATTCACATAGAATGTCTTCGTATTGACTTATTTCTTGACGTTGATAACTAAAAAGGATAGTTATGTTATTTAGAAACTTCACCAAATTCAGCATGACATCTGCTCATTAAGTACTTTAATTATCTTGGTCAAAATAATAAACTTTACTGAATTTGAATTTGGTGTAATAAGTTTTAAAATAACGTCAGCAATTTTATTAAAATATTTATGAATTTTAGATATAATGTTGTAAAGATTTTACCTAGTTAACGTTATATCAATCTCTTTCCAAATTCGCTTTTTATTGATCTTCATTCTACGTGTTCTGACATTCTAATATTTTGGCATTTCGCTGTACCTGTTCAAGGTACTAAAAAGATATTTAATTAATGCCCTTACCGATAAATATCTGGAAACTGCTGTTATCTTAATTAAACATTTAAATTTTAAATAGGAATTCGTATGTGCATTGCTAGTTGTTTCCTATTATTTTTGTCAAATGGGTTAATCGTTTACTTGCCCATTATGAATGAGTTAACACTTGGATAATAAAAATAACTAGATCAACAATTTAAAGCCATGGTAAATTAAAAAAAAAACAGTTCACTTTTAAATTTCTGAGGAATTTTCCGAAGGAACAAATATTTACATAAAACAATTTTCTATACCGTTCACACAGTAATATTTTGAACGACATTGGAAGTATATTTAAGAAATTAGTCAACCTACTCAGTTAGCATCATTAAATCTATACAGAAAAACAATATAACTGATAACTACATTCGTTGTATTAGACATGAATAATGGGTTATGTAATCGAAATGTGATGAGATACAGCAAATGAAGATCAGATAATAAACCTCGGTTAGATCTGTACAAATATGTAATATTAAGTCAACATATATACTTGAAAGCTTTAGTTTACACGCTGAAGTGATATCAGCTAGCATAGAGGCAAACAGCAGGAAATATTCAACAGGCATTTCATATCGGTTGAAGACTTGCATCTACGCGAGACCATCATCACACACGAGGTCACGATCTACAGTTACTTTATCAAGCTCTATATCAAAGAAAGAGTCAATCAGAATTCATTGTTTTATGTCTACAACTTTGGTCCCTTTACGACACGGTATAACAGCCACATTTGCAATCATTTCCCTGTCAGTTACATTACTATTATCAAGTAATCTATCTCAAACAAAGTTGGCAACAAGTATATGGCTATAAATGAGAGCTGTCGATAAAATTAGACTAGTTTTAATCATTATAGCGCAATTAAAATGGTTTTTGTAAACCAAGAATCGTTTAATTAAGCAGGTTGATATTCACATGTATCTAATTTTTGTGAAATCCAATAACTATTATTGCTGAAGATGAATTTTTCACGAAACATTTCTACCTCTCAATCTGTATAAGTTGTTTAATGTTTCATTTTATTCTTCATCAAAAGTAAGTACCAAAAACAAAACAGCAAAGAAAAAAGTTCAACTTTTTCACTCTTGTTTTATTTGATTGATTGTTTTACCACTATCAACGGAAATAGGAATCAGGCTTGAACAATTTACACGAACTTGTTACCTATTTAAATATTCATTCGCATGAATATAATCCACATAATAGTAAAAAACTATAATATAAATGTCAGCAAGCGTTGAATTCATTCACCTTGAACAAATTTTTACTTCAATCTCCTTCTTGTTATTTTTTTTTTATTCAATACCATCTGAAACATGGTTTTTGTTAGATTTTAAAAGTTTAACTTTGAACATTTCTATGCATTACATTATCTATTTTTCTAAACATTTTCACTGATAGAGAATTACTCACCATAATATTAATAATAATAATAATGATAAAAATTTTAATCTCTTTTGTAATAAGTGAGGTATGTTTCTTCCGAATTATTGTTTTACATAGCTAAAGAGACACATTGATTGATGTACAATCTTATTCATGTATAGTATAGCATTTATTACACACCAAAGTTTTTTTGATATAACTGTGATTCCTTTCAATCAGTTTTATTAAGTTTCCTGTACGTGATTTCAATGGTTTTCATTCATTTAAAAAAAATGAAATGTTTTCAAATGCCAAAAATTCTAAAATTGTATTTTTGTCTGATGAATACAAATGAATTTCCAATAGTCACATAAAATTTTATCCCCAAGTGTTAGTCCTTAAATAACGAGGTAAATATAAACTGATATTTTACAAAAAAATGTGAATTTTTTAAATTTTATCGAAGTAACTGATCACTGATAAAATTAAGAGTTCAAGTCAATATACTCAACATTAGACTTAATTTTACAAACAATACACGGCGAAAGATTGCTATGATACCCGATTCAAGAATGAAAAATTTTAGTTACATTAAAAGATTTTTAAGCTTTATAAGCTAAAATTTCAACATAAACCAACATTATTTTTCGATAATAAAGTACACTATGGGAGTCAGTAGTAAATTTATGTTTATCTAACTAATAGTTAATATTAACCTAATACAATTATTTAGATATTCTTTACTTCATAAAATTTTAATGCTTTTAATAAAGATTAAATTTCAGCAATCAAACTGTACAAAATTGGATTCCTAAAATAAGGAGGTAGAAGGAAATTTACAGGGGCATTACTTACTCATTAGGACAGTAACTTGTGGATACTCTCAGAGTGGTGTTGTGACAACGAACTGCTACTTGTATCGCTTACTTTAGGAATCTTATCTTGTTCTACTAATTTTGTATTTTACTTGATAAACAATAAGAAGACCAACTGGGTGACCCTTATTTATTATCCTGCAATATTGGGTGAAACCACGAAATATATAATCCTGTGATTTGTGTTCTGAGTTATTTTTACATAGTGAGGTTTATGTTCTTCAAAATTACAGGATGCTGAAGGCAGATGTAAGTATGGTGGGGATGTTAGATCTCCAAAACTCGCTTGATAAATGTCTCATTTTGGATTTCACGTTTGCGAGCATAGGCTGATCAGTTGACCTTGAGATTTCATTTTCCACCAGGAAAATCAATGACTGTGATTGGCTACTGTGTATTTTAGTGTGCTATTTTCGTGACTGTCCCAAGGACATTTCTATGATGTATAAATAAACAAGATTTGTATGCTTGATTGTACTGTGATTGCTGGGTGTTTGTAGAATATACTTTCGACGCTTATCAAGACTTCGCTTTAGCCGTTTCAGATCAAGGTAGCCTACCTGGACGCTGGTAATAGTCTCGTTCGCGTTTATCGACTAAGGTAAACTCGTAATAGCTTCAAGCGTACGTAGTGACGCACCTTATAAAATAGATGAATATAAGCGCAGTTAAAGAGAGGATTTAATATCACCTAGCTTGCGTTTTCTGAATATGCTTTTCGTTTCAAATGTAATAATTGAGTTGGCAGAAAGAAAGTTCACCACAGTGCCAACCCATATTCGATGCGTATTCTACGAAATAAGATAATCTACTTTGAACAAGAGTTTTACAAATACGTACTTCATATGAACAGTGGTATGTTGTGACATTTTATTTATTGGTAAAAAGTGTTTATTTCAGTGTTTGCTCCTCTTTGATTGCATACGTTTAACAAGAGAGCAGAATTCATGAAGCATCATGTTTGGTTGTGTGCTTTAAAGCTGATCGACTTGGTGTATAAAATTCAATCATTACTAGACGAAATTTAAATTTTTTATTGCTATTATTACTATATTATTAATATAGCTGGCATTTGAATATTTTATGACAAAACCAACAGTAACATCTAGGAAATTAAAGTTCAGTGACTATTATCAGCAAGGTAAGACGCATGTACACTTGAACAAAGTAATTCGGATTTCAGTTTAAACTATAGTACACCTTTCTTTAGTGAATATCTTCTTACTAACTTCTATTTTAAACCTCTGAAACTTTGAGAATCATTGGTATGTAAGCTATGAAACTGATTAAGGAATTAAAATCCATCAACTGACAAAATTATATTTAATACAACAAACTTATTCTGAAAATGTAATTTTCATAGAGTTTGTCACCGCTGTTTAACATTATCTTCATTTTCATATGCATATATAATTTTTTTTTAATCACAGAACAATGCTACACAGAAATGTATGTCCAATTACATGTTGAAAATTTAATTTTAAAGGAAAGGAAATAGAATGAATGAAACAGGAAATAGTTTCTCTGAATTCGCTTCCAGTCATTTTTTTTTAATCTTTCAATACATTCACAATGTATCCTACATGTTCTCTTGTCAATTTGTTCGCACATTTCCTATTTTTTTTTCTATTTAACTGGAATATTTCCATTTGATTGCAATTCATGCTGCATAGTTCTCTATATCTGCCGTTCTGTCATGAGTAGTACGCCTTGGCATCTATACATATATATATATATATATATATAAACTTTGTTCTATATTTATTCTGCTATAAATTTTAATCTAGTTACATTTTCTAACACTAGATAACTTGGCATATTCAAAAAAAATAATAATAAGGAAATAACAATAATAAACTAATTAAAAAATGTGTACAACCATTTAGGTGTGAGTATAAGTCTAAGTGAAAGTATTATGCTTTAGAATAATAGAAACACTATTTTTCATGTGGTATTGATAGGGCGAAAAAGACAAAAAAAATCAAACTTACTACTCACCTAAAAAGAAGAGACTGAGATGGTAGAAATAAATGTTCACATAGTACAATAACAACACATAAAGTTTTATAATTATTATTTTTTCTACTGGTTAAGAAAAAAACTAACTCCTAAGGAAACAAAAAGACATAAAGTACAACACTGCATCAACATTAAGTCTTTAAGAGTAAGTGAATACAAGGAAGAGTGAAAGACAGAGATTTAACGAGTACAAAAGTAACATTTACATCCGGTCAGTCATTCAATCCATAGTAAATTTATTTTTTTGTTAAATTCTAAAAATAGAATTTTTTTAAAAATAGGAAGAAAATGTAAGTGGGAAAGAGAGAGAGCGAATACGTTAGGAGTGCAAAACTTATTGTTTTGATTTTTTTTACATAAAGGGAAATGAAAATTGACCAAAAGTTTAACAGGAAGAGACATGTGTATATGACAGTAAAAATCATTCAAGAACATTGATACAATTGATACAATAGAAGCAATCTAATAAGCAGCATACACACCCGTTTATTCATGTATATGTGTGTTTGTTTATATTACTAACACAACGTGTAATTGTGTGTCTATGTTTGTTTACACATGTGAGAGTTACTTAAAAACAACAAAGAAATTATTTCTTTTGTTTTACTATTATCGTCTTTATCAATTATTGTTTTTTTTTGAACAAAAATTGGAACATTGAATGGAAAGTATTTCCGTTGAGTTTTTTTCTGAATTTCTCTCTTCAAATGAATGCATCATACTCTGCGTACATGGCAGCATGCTTGCATTCATGTATATATATATATATATATATATATATATATATATATATATAAACGGTTTTATTTTTTCCAATAATTTTCAAGTATGCAAAATAGTTTTTTTTAGAAAAAACTCATCAGATTCAGTTAAAACTTACGAAACAATTTATTAACTCACTAAATAACAAGCCTACTTAGTTTGAACTACAATTAATTTATACAAATTTTTTTCATCTGGAACTTTCATTGTTAACTTTCTTTTTTAAATGTACAAGTTCTACTTTATGATTAAGTTCTTATTTTATGCTAAATGAAGTGAGAATCTTAGAACAACATTAAATAACTCATTTATTTTCAATCAACTTGATTCATCTATGATCAATGTGTCATACAATTATTGTCTTCAAACAAACATGATGTTTGGATTTCCATAAATCAATGTGAAGCAATCGAGTTTAGTTTGGCAGAGAATATAGCTAATTAACTGTTCTATTGGAAGAAAATGCGAGAGAAAATAGCTTATTACGGAAAAAAAATACTTCGACGTAATAAAGGTATTGTAATCGAATGATGTCAGGAGAGTTCCCATTTTTTGAAAGTCTTTTCTTTCAAGAATATAACCACTTTCTGGAAAACTCTCTTTAAGAATATAAATTGTGCATGACAAAGTAATGTGCGACGATTATACAGATTTATATTCGAGGTTACTTGGAACCTTGAATAACATTCCTGCAATATATCGGTTACTTTTCTACTGTTGAGCCCTAATGGGTCAGAGCAGGATAGAAGTTAATATAATATTTGACAAGTGTTAATATATATATATATATTGAAGAAAATAATAAAGAAACTTTGCATGGGACACTAATGCGAACTGATAAACCAATTAATAGTGGCACAAGCATTCATCCTTAAATACTTTCATGCTATTTATTCCTCGATTTAGTAGCCCTAAACTTTTCTATATACTCTCTTATAACCTATACAAACGGTTTAATACTGTGCCTTTTGATAATAATATTATCACCTTCCAACAATCTAGTGAAAAATGACGGTTTGAATCAATGTGTAGTTTTACAGGCTCCTAAGCTTTCAGTATCGGAAAGAGCCAATTGAAAATCGATTTTCTCTCATTCATTCTTACCCATCATGTAAAGAAATACAGTATGACTAGAGAAATTCATTATGAAACATGATATTTTCTTCCCTCTTTAGAATATCGTATCTTGTGCACACTAACTCTCTGAAATCGAGGTTTACGACTCCTTCACATGTATGAATAAAAGTTGGTAGTCAACAAATGAGTTTTCAAGTATTAACAAAACTCAGAACATAAATATACTGTACCATCAAAACAAAAAAATGAGGTCTCAGCTTTAGAAAAAGCTGATGATCTGTCGCTGTATCAAATTTATATCCAGTAAATACTGTTCACTGTAGGCTAAACATTCAATGCGAAGCGAACAATTAACAATGAATGTGATAACTTTTACATTGTATAAATTGTGTATGTTAGTGCATACAAGTAAATAAATTCTAAACTTAACATTTAAAAGGATAATATTTTCATTATTCTACAAATAAGTAGGCTTAACCTCATGAGTCTAATTTTTATTTTGTTTATATTCTCATGAATTACTTTTTTCTCACATCATTACATTTTGTTCTTTAGTTAACTAGTTGTCATTTTCTGAAATTTCATTTTACACTGGAGCCTGAAGTTCACACGGCTAAACAGGAATCAACAATTCATACTCTACGCCCCCACCTGGCTTCCTCTCTGTCTTATATATATATATATATATATATATATATATATATATATATATATATATATATATATATATATATATATATATATATATGCGTGTGGTTGTCTAAACGTATGACAGAACGTAAATTTACTTGTGTCACTGACAACATTTTGCTTGCCTGCATGGATTATTTTGTGAGCAGATGAAATCGGATTTATGGGTTGAAAGTAGGAAGAAATGAAACCAAAGGAAATCTAGTGAACTCGACCATCCATGACAAAAATAAATAATATGCCACTCTAAAACCAAAACCAAATTACTTAGCAATTGTATACATTCATGCAAACAGGAATGTATAAATTCATATTTATCGTGTACAAATATATTATATATATGTATATATATAAATATATTTGTCACAAGATACTTCACCTAACATTTCTGAAAAATGCATAAAGCATGACGATCCCTGTTTAAATCAGGATGAAATATTGGCTTGGAAAAAAAATGTGTTTCAACCCAATTTGCTAAAGTTATGTGTCGAATAAGAGCAATTCAGTATGTTTTGTACTGTATAGGCTGACTGTAAATTTTTTGTCATAGCCTTCAAATAAAAATGAGACCATATATACATATACAGTTATACATATGTGTGTATATTGAGCTGGATGGTATTTTGTTGTTTTTCGCCTCACTTGTTGTTTATACAGTTTTTCCTAATGTGAAGTTGATTATGTTCAATGTGATCATTTGTGTTTGTATGTGGGTTTTGTGAATTATGCGTGTGATAGTTCATTCATCTGAGACAAATTTATTTCTTTTCTATCTACTTCACTTAGTTGATGATTTAATCTCCAACATTTGAAATGGAAAATAATGTTCCTTGTACTTAGTCGTATATAATATGCATGAAACTATTACTATTATTATTACTAATACTATTACTACCATTACTGTTGTCTTTTTACATATACGTATTTATGCATGATAAATGAACCTCAAAGATATGATTGTGTTTTAGATAATAACTATAATAATAATAAATGTTATTCTTTTTCACTAATATGGATTTGTTACATGGAATTTAATTTAGAAAGATAAATTCTAGAAAAATTTGTTGCAATATTTTACTGCAGATAAAATAATTTGTGAAAGCAATTCACAGACGCTTAATTGTTTTTGAACATGACAAACAATGTTGAATTTTTTCTCATAAAAACTCGGAGTACTATTAAAAAGTAGATAGAGAAGCTTATGTTAAATAATTCAAATTTTCACTTATTTTTCAAACTGATTTTCTGTAGTTGTTTGTACAAAAGATAAAATGAATTTTAATGAATCAACTAATCATCATTACTTGAAGAACAAAGCTCATTGAAAGTTTTTTGTCTATTGAAATTCTTAATCAGTTTATTGAATTATAATATCTATTAGCAACCTTGTAAACCATATATATTCCACAGATTTGCTAACGACGGGGTATAACTCACCAAACAACCAACTTCCAACTCACAGACATATACAACCAATGAAAGTTGCACAAATTAAGACTGCTTTCCTCAAATCAATAAAACGAATTAGTTTACCCGTCTGTAGAAAAATCGATCGTCCTGTGATTCGAACATAATTAGCGTGTTTCAACTAGATAAGAACACTATGCAGAATTAATGTAAAGGATTTGATCCACCCGACTTTCTCAAACCATTATTTACTTATTAGGTTCCATAACTCTGAGAGAAGCCAAACAAAGGTTGCAAGTGATTATTCAGATTTTTTACTTTAGTTTTAATTTAAAGACTAAATAAAATGCGGTGGATAGATTAGAGGCATCTAACATTTTATGAAAAATTAATGTTAGACTTTGAGTATTACGATCTTTAAATAAATGAATTAAATTCCGTGCCACTAAGAAACTGGAAACGCTGTATTGATTTTATTTAAATGTTTGTTATAATGATGACCTTATAGGTTATATGGAACGTTACAAGGTATGTAACAACAGATTTAATGAGTGAGATACAACGGCTTGGTATTTTTATAGAAGTACTTGTCTTTTTTTCATAATTGTTTACAAAATTCAAATACTTCTTTTCTTTATTTCAGTGATTAGGGCTTGAATATCATGGTTTTTACCAAAGAACAATGAAGAAAACATTTGTAAAGTATTCAAGAAAGTTTATGAAATGCAACTCATTTAATTTTTTACAAAAAACTGACGTTTAGATTAAAATCAACAAGCTCATCCATAAAAATGGGATTCTTTTATTATTCCATTACCTGATATACAACTTGGATCAAATCAGCTGAAAATGTTTCTCGAAAGTACTTTTTAGTTCATGATGACACCTGATATTAGAAACATCGTAAGTTAATTAATGTGCGCTACACCTAAACTTCATTTTTACTAAACTTTTGTTTTGACTGTGATTGAACTATAAGGAGCTAAATAGATATCTGAAGTCTCACATCGCAGACTAACTGTAATGAATTATCTTGTGTTAAGTATATCACTCGTCCTAATAACCATTAATAGATAACTCCTAACAGTGTATAAATTTCATAATACAGTAACAACCGTTGACTACGGCTTATAATCACTGTGGAGTAAACAAGTCAATGCGAGATGTAAGCCACTAAAATGTAAGCCAATTAGAATAATATTTTTATGGACTTTAACATGTAATCATTCGAAAAACTTTGGATTCAAATAGTTCAGCTTAAATATAACCTATAATAATGCTCCTGATTATGTGACAGATTTCTTAAATTCAATCCGATTTAGTTATTTCATTTGTTTTTCTTGTTTATACATACTAATTCTGTTCAGGTTCGGTTAGGATCACACACAAGTATTAGCTAAATAATCAATGAAAATCACTTACTACTTAACTGATGTTTCGTTTGGGTTTAGACTTTCATGAAGAGATTATTTGAAATTCAATGATTTACATCTCTTTTGGGGCACAGTTTTGGAGGTTTGCGTTTTTTACACATTAGAAATCATCAATCAATCATTTACATCTCAACTTAGTGTCGTTTAGTCTCAAATCTTTAAAGTCATAAGCCCTTAAAATAAAATTTATTCAGCGACATGAAGGGATTCATGTATTGTTAGTTTTACAGACGAATATCAACTCACAATGATACTGGTATCCACTATAATCTGTTTATACTTTTCTCTCAAACAACAGAATATGTGAAAATAAAGCGTCGCAAAAATTTCAATCCTGAAATTTGCTGCGTATTTCCACTTTTATACTGTTAATCGTTTCTTGGTGTAGTGTACCGCAATATGAAGACAAATTTTACAAAATATTAAAACGAATATGTGTACGTAGTAACTTTATTGTTTAATCTTGTTAATTAAAATGATTTTATTTTAAACTCAATTGTTTTTCTCATTCACCCTAATATATTATTTGTTAAAGCTATTATTTTTGAATTGCTCTATGCTTATTACTCTATTCCTTAAGTCATCAGAAAATTTCCGATAAACTAGAACGTGACAGTTTCATGTTTTCCAATCGTTTTCTTATTCTTTTTTTCATAAATAAGTAATAGTTTATGATTATTTTCGTGAAATTTCCAATACTTGATGAGTAACTTTCATATTTCATTTAATTAATTAAAAAACTTAACAAAACTATACTCATTTTTTTATCTATTTTCTGTCACTTTAGAGAATTTCAAATTAATACTAAATAACAGATTTCTAAAATTTTCTTTTTGGAACAACCGTCATCCTGCATCACATTTATGCCTGACTGTTAATCTTTACTCTAGTCAATAATACAATGAGGATTTATATTAGTATGATCATAGAAAACCGAATATTTATTTAATACATTTACATTTAGGTTTACTGGTTTCCAATCACAAGAAAAAATGTTAGTCTGTTTTTGCTTTTGATAGATAAAACTGATTTATAAACTTATGTACATTCATATTTAGGCGAAGAATAAATATATATATATATATATATATATATATATATATACTCAATCTTTTAGGACAAATTGCCCGATTTCGTGTTTCATGTACACTTGTTCTAACAAGCAAAACATAGTAAATCATAATAAACATTTAGATTGTTGAAAGTGTACACTTTTGTTTTGTTTTTTACGGTCAATTGATAAGATCTATTAGATGAATTCTCCTTTCTTTCGTTCGTTCGTTTGTTGGTTCGTTTTCTTGTCTTGTAAAGTTATTCTTCTTTCTTTTTTTAAGTATTATAAATCATCAAATTATTTATTTGTTTATTTTTTTTCTAGTTTTATTATTCGTCTTGTCAACTGTAATACAGTTCGCTTATCTACATTTCATTGATAGCATTACGTGTAGATAAATAAGTTAGCAAGTGTAGATGTGCGCATGTTTATATTGACGTGAGTACACAACATAAATAATAAATCTTACTAAGGTTAAAATTCCCCACATGTTTGATGTATATGTGTGATAGTATTTGCTTTCAACTGCTTCAAAATGGTTTCTGGTGAGAGATTTAGAATTCAGAAAATATATGACGTACGAAATATGCAGTATTTTTTCCGCGTGTATACTCACTTCAAGTTAGTCAGTGAGTGATAATGTGGACAATGTTTCGAATGGTAAACTGAATAGCAGAAAACACGTAATTTAATACGGTCTTTTAACCGTATTAAAAAAAATAAGAAAATAAAGTAAGAAATTAATATTTTTGCTTATAGCTGAAATGCGCAAAGTCTTTTAGTTTGAATTTTCAATCGCAATATCAATGAGCTTTAACTGCACTGAGTCCAAACTACGTTATATTTATACACTTATCCTAACGTCCGATTTCAATCAAATTATATAAAGTGTTTTTGGTTGCAACTTCTATTACAGTCAATATTCGTTTTAAATACGTATTTCAATTGATTGTTAGAGTTCTCAACAAATTTTCAATATTTATTAAGTTTAAGAAAGTTTGATGGATCTATTGTGTATTTTGTCCAGCAGTCTTACATCCTGTAACACAAACTGCTAGAAATCTGTATTCAGTTGCCAGATGAATAATGCGTTGAGGGTCTGTAACAAAAAGTAGTGAAATCTAGTCCTTGTGTAGACATAACTACTAAGATGTAGAAACATTCAGCTGCCTAGTTCCAAACAGGACGGAACGCGCATCTGATATTTCACTGCTAGTTACTCGCCATATTTGCTTATAGTGCTTGTGATAATGACAATATGGAGGCAATCTACACAAGATGCATATATCGCAAACAGACTATAGTCGACTCCAGTCCATAACATCAACGAGGAGATTCTAACCACTAATACAAATTCATTATATTACAGTTTTTTTCAAAGAATAAATTCCATTTCATTAATCGAGTGATCATAATTTCAGTTGATAAGTTTTTTAAAACACTTTCTTCAAAAAAAATTTAAAAATGAATCAGTCGAAGCTACACACTTTTTAACTAAAAACTAATTTATTACTCACTTCGGGAAATTTCCATGTAACTGCAGATGAGATGAAAATCAAATTCATTAAGTATGCAATCCTCACTGTTAGTTACATGCAGAAGTCTGTTAATATTTTGTTCAACTGGTGTAGTTATTGATATCATATTGATAAGTCAACTTCTGGCTTGTGAAAATTTCGACTACATATTTCTAGTGATAAAGAGACATGAAACTGTGGAAAGAAAGTACATGAAATGCACCCAAGAAATTATGCAACTTAACTACTTTATATATTTTATAACATTCTATGTGAGAACTAAAAGACACTGTAAATGAATATAACTTATCATGACCATATTTCTACTCATTAATTATTCTTGAGTATGAGTTTTATTGACATCTGTTCCACAAAACATTATAATTTTGTTTGTTTGAAGAATTCCATGATCGAGCCAGTATTCAGGTTTTTTCTATTTATCATGCATAAATCATTCAAATCTAGGTGACTTCACTTCCTTTCTGAACACTTTTCTTAACTACTGTTAATTTTATAATACTTTAGGATGGAACATTTCTCATAACAAGTTATTAAATACTACTGTTAATATGATTATTAGGAATGTTATGGAAATTAATTTTCATAATATAACTTCCACACGTTTAAATAATATTGATTTCTTTTGAACTAAATCTCTAATCATAGTGGTGTTGTTTTATGTCGTAGATTAACTTTTTCTTGCTTCTACCTTTATTTCTTTCATTGAAACAAATAAACAAAAATTGGATGTGAAAATGGCCTCATCTTAGTTTCTGAATATTAACTAACAGATAATGTGAAAAGAGATTGGTCAAATGTAAACTAAATTGATCTATGCGAATGATGTATGCGCATACATCATTATGTTTGGTGTGTTTAAAATGGAACTGCGATTACTCCAAAAGTAAAAATCAAACTGCTGGCCCTATGGTTATTTAATTCCGTATTGTTCTATTATTGAGCACTTAACTCTGAAGAGTTCAGTTTATTAGATGTTAAGATAATCAATACCTACTGACACTTATAATGTTGGGTTATTTTATTCAACAAATTAAAACAAACTGTTACCGGATGAAACTTCTTAGGTGTATGAAGAATGAATGTTCATTGCTAATCTACAAAAAAACTGAAATATTATCTGAATATCAACAATTTGCAAGTAAACTGAAATATAATATTTTCTTCGACAACAGGTTGATCGGACATTTGTTTAGACTATTGGAAATACAGAAAAATCCACTTGTCAGTAGTTTTAAAAAACAAGTTCCTTTTTGTAAGTTATAAAAATGAGATAAATCTACAAAAGGATATATGATTGTCACATAAATTGATTCGAAACAAGTGATTTTATATGTATTTTATCAATAAATAAGTTGAATGAAAACAATTTAAGTACAAGATACGTACCCGTCCGATATATCCAAGATGAATTTTAACATACATGATTTTTAGTGCAGTGCTACCTGGTTTTTAATGACTCTTTAATTAATATGAATCCCAATAAAAATACACCATTCCTTCTCAGATAATGGCGGATGTTCATTAAGCCAAAATCCCTCCAAGCCCATCAAACTAATACTTCTTCTGAAGATCAAAACAAAAGTTAACATATGTCTATGGGAAGATCGGAAGAGTTATTCAAATAACAGAGAAAATAGAAAATATAACCTAGTTATGCGTGAAATCGGTCAAACCCGTTGAACACTACCTGAAATGAAAAGACAATTCAGAAGAGCTGTTACTGCATTCTGGTCTCACATTCACAAGGACTAGTAATTTTCCTGTCAAACTAAACACGAAAATGGTCCATAAGATAAGAAATTCATGTCTCTAGGATTATTAAAGCATATTTTCTAAACAAGGAGGAAAGGGATTGCGGTGAATATCATCCAGTGGTACACAATCACTGATGATAGCGGTGAACATTGATCTATAAGAGGCTAAAGCTTGTAGTAAGAAAGTAACCGAGAAAAGATCTGACCATTCTGATACAAGACCTAAACACCGTTGTCAGGATAGTTAACATCGAATGCGAAGAAACATGGACAAAGAAAGAGAATGGTTAAGGACTGAAAAGTTTATGAAACATTTGGTAACATCAACGTTTTCCACTTTTCTAGTCAACAAACGATTTATAGTTTAGATGGAGGTAAAATATGAACCAAGAGTTCTCAAGCTACCTCCTTTATGGAAATCAAAAACATTGTTTGTATAAATACTAGATTCAGCTGGTGTGTAACCTAATTTTAATTTTCTATTCTCTGAAAATTACTACCGAAACAAATGTTTCATAAGTTAAATACATCAGTATTGGATTTAAGTTTCATGAGACACTCATTCTTTAAATAATTACTGACTACGGTAATAACAGGTTACCATGAACACACCCAATTTCATGATTTCAATGGATTTCAACTACCTACGCATTGTACAAGTCATGATTGCAAATTTGTTTTTTTATTTAAATTATCCTTTTCGTACAGTATTCTGGTGTACTTCAGCCTTTAACTTGCCAGTTTACAATATGTATAAAGGTATTCAAAAAATTACCATTTATTCATATATTCTACACACTGGTTATTGGTCTGAAAATATTACGTACCAAACACTGAAAGACATTAAATTTTCTGAACATAAAATTATATCCCTTTAAGGCTATTTAGCTTAGTGTTTTACACCTGATGCGCCTTGCTGAACATAGTCCACGTATTAGGATTCTTCAACCAGATCTCACCTGGGCTCTCCTTTCAAGTTTTAACCATATGGTATTAATTCTTTTGATATTGAGTAATATATTCTTTGGTCTTCTCCTACTCCTTCTAGCTTAAGCCTTCCAAGTTAGAGCTTGCTTTGTCGTGGAGCCTAATGATTTCTATAGTGTTTCCCTTTTTCACCTTCAAGTTTTTTATCTGATTTCCTCTTCAGCTGGTAACTGATTTGTTTCTTATCAAAACAGATTGTTGCTGATAAGGTTTGACTAGAGGACATGGACTATTTTGCTTAAACACCGGTTTATAGAAACTTGCATGATTCCAACCAGAATATGTTTATTGAGAATGTTAAGTCCCCGAACACAATTTTCAAAAGAAACTAATTTCAAGGTAAAATATAACTCAAAGGAAATTTTTTGATTGAATTTTAAAGGTTTAAATGCTACTGTTCGGTTAGCATTTTATTAGTTTCTTTATACTGGATATAGTAAGGTGGAGTTTCGTTCTCTGAGCTGTTTATTTGGCCGTAGAGCTTTCAAAGAACGAAACTCCACCATAATCATATACTGAAGTTGCTTATCTCATTTCCAAGCTTCTTCTTCTACCCTAAATGGTGGAGGCTATAAAGTGCTCCAGGTGGAACAAATGGGATTATCAACCCCTTTTCATTGCACCATTAAATTCACTGTGATATAAACCTTGAAAACCAGCTACAGGATTTTGTTTTTTCGGAAAGCACCATATATATTTCGAACGATCTTGTAACACTTTCCCCATTGAGAACATCTGGTGTACTGGAATTGTTCCACCACGTGATTATTTCTAAATCTATTGATAAATGTTAGCTTCTAAAATAGTGAAAGAATAATTTAACTCTGTTAGATCTGTTTATTAAATTGTATGTTTTAATCGCGAAATTTTATTTTATTGCTGTGAACAACATTATCATGGATTACTTCAGAACAACATTGAATGCTTAGCAAATAAACCATCCAGGTCATGTAATACTAAATCAAAAATTTTTTTTGATATAATGTACATTAAAACAATAACTCAGAGTTCATACTAATATGAAAATAATGCCAAAAATGATATTTTTGACTAATTTCAGATCTTTTTGTAAGTGTTATTTTTTTGGGGGATCTGTGAGCAAACTGATCTTAGTTAGACAACCAGTGCAAACCAAGAGGTACTGGTTATATTTTTAACGAGGAACAAATGAATTTGAATTCTGGAATTTATGAAAGAACTTCCTTTCTCATGTTGAATATGTGCAATGATGAAACCAGTTGCATGAAATTCTATTCTAAAGTTACAGTGTTAAAAACAGCATTCTTTGGAACTCTATCATTTCTGTCAAATGTTGCGAACCATGATTAAAATAAAGACCGCAATTAAGTACTGTTATGTTGATGAATTTAAAAATTGTCTTAGCTCAAGAGACAGTAATTATCGACCTGGAGTCTTGTAAGTAGTTGAATTTCATAAAAATCATTAACTAATAAACAAAAAGATAATTTTCTACTCATCAGTTAAAAAGGTTTTGTTCAAAATTTAAGATCTGAACAATAGATCATTGATGTAGTTACAGATACAGACGTTTGAACAGTTGAAAATTAAAATAAGTTAGACTTCCGCTGACACCACAACATCTCTAAATGATACAAAACCAGTGATTATTTATAACAAAGTCATTTTTATTATTTTTTATTATTCCAAATCATACTATATTCTTCCTGTTTTATGAAATTTGTAAAAAATAAGTGACTCTCCAATAGTGTTATTCTTTAATGATATCATCAAAAATACTGTATTCAAAAAAAGCGCATTGTAGAATTATACAGACTTGAAAATTGAATGCAAAAAAATACCATTCGAAATAAACAAATTCTCTTCGCCTCTGCCTTCCAGTGAACAAGAGTCTTTTTTTACCGACAATTTTGTTTATTCACATGTTTTCTTTCTTAGTTCTCAAATGATTTCATTTCTTTTATTTCTCTATTCATTACATCTTTTTCAAAAAAAGGCAAAACAGAATGATCGGATTATCTTATACAAATAAGCAGACTAATACAGAATAACCATAGTTGAAGTGGATAAACAAGAAGTGAATAGAAGAATTTTTGTTTCCAAAAAAAAAAAGAAACATAGTTCCATCTAATCAGTTAATTTAATCAAAGAGAGAGGTTGTTGAAAATTCAATATGGTATTTTTATTATTCAATGAATCAAGTTGAAAGAAGCACATATTCATCGTTATAGATTCGCTCATAGTTTTGATTGTATGCTTTCTGTTGACATCATATGTAGTTTTTATTATTTGTCTGAATTAAATTGAATAAATTCACAAATAGATTAATTATTGCTTCTGTTTGAATGGAAGATTGTGATGAGAAAGGGTAGTTGATAACCGAGACATGTCTATCTGCAAGACAAGTAAATATCATGATTTTGTGATATCGTAATGTAAGTATAATTGTATATACATAAAAGTAAAATTAAGAATGCTAACACATAACAAACTATGACTATTGTTAAGTTTTTAGTATGGAAAAGTTCTGCATATTTATTAGTTTTATGATTTCAACTTTTCATTCAACATAAATCTTCAAATAAATTAAATAAGAAAAAATAAACTAACATGAACTTGAAAATGTCGATGTTTAGTCCACTAATTCTCCACAAAATATATTCAACGCAAAGTTTTTCAACATTTTCTTTAAAATCTAAACATGCATTTAAATTAGATAGACTAATCAAATTACAGTTTAAACAATCAGTGGTTACTTTTTTTCAATTTAAAACTTCTCATATTCAATGCTACTTTTCATACCCACAATGGAAGAAACTTGGAAACAATGGAAACATAACAAGTCAACGTTTCTTTTTACGTTCATTTTGTTTTCCCATGATAGGTAACTAAAACAAAAAATATAAGAAACGAAAATTCAAACAAATAATCCATTCATTTAAACAAAACTATGATTTAAAATGTATTCCATTGAAAATCTATCTGTAAAGCTGAATACAAACCATTCTTTTTTTCCATTCTCATTATAATTAATAACAATTAACACTAACAGAGAGATGAAAAAATAAAATAAAACATTTTTCCCACTACTTTCAAACGATTGTATGTTTTCATTCAAACATCAATTTTTGTTTGTTCATTTAATGTATTCTCATTGTTGCTGTTGTTATTGTTGTTTTAACTATTGTTGTTTTATTTTCAATTTTCTCGATCAGTTAGTCAGAAATTTAATTAATTTAATGTTCATTATGTTAAGTATTATTTGGCAATATATATATATATATATATATATATATATATATTGCTTCTATCTACACCACAAATCTACCTTTCTTCCCTTACCTCCCTTTTTATTCTTTCTATCATTTCTAATCCTTGTGATACTACTACGTTTGTTCAATGTCACTGAATTGTTGAAGTTAATTTTTTTTTATCCATCCATGTCTCATTTCACTTATCTTGTCTCTAGGATGGTAGGATAATTCAGTTTGATTTTTACATATTAATAACAGTTTTATTTTGGTGTGTTAGATTTTTCATACATTACGTATGGATTATAAACGACTGTTCGCTTTTCACTTATAGATGTAAACTACTATGGTATACATGTATTTATGTTTCACAACTTCACTTTGTAAGCGTGTGTATTGTTCAATGTCTCATTATTTGCCCAGGATGGAGATGTACTGAAACAATCAGGAAGTAAGAAAGTGAACACTTTCAAATAGCATGAATCTATCTACCTATTTGTGATGCATGTGTGTTCTCATGACTTATATCTTCGACCATTATAGATAATAATGCGACTGTTTAGTACCAGTAATTCAATTCACAATAGTTTTCATTGTATTTTAACGGTGTTTATTCCTTTCCTACGTTTTTTCCCCTGTTTTCTTACCCGAAAATACGAAAATTATAAATTACATTAATAGATTAAATTTTCAAACTAAATAAATAATTAAAATAAAAGGTTAAATGATATGTGACTGTGGATAACGCGAAATTTCAAGTCACTACTTTTGGTACGTTATTTTAGTCCTTTTCTGATTTCTCACCTTATTGATGATGATGATTTGTAACAGTCAGTTCGACTAAAAGATGATGGCATAAAAATAAAATGTATCCTATAGTTATTGATTGTCCATGAGATACATTTCAAATCTAGGGACCCTTTTTATCATAAAGTAGCTTCTAGAAAATTAAATAACATTTAGAAACTTTAATATAAATCTTAAATTTTGCTATGAGTCTTAAAAAACAATGATCAAGAGTTGAAAGTTAGCTTGAAATTTTAAGATTATTTTCACATGTAGTAGGAGAGAGATAATGTGAATGCTTCAAAATGGCTTTTGCGCCTTCTACCACGATTTAGCAATCGTAAGCACGAATAAAATTATGATTGTACTGACAGAGTAAAGAAACTATACAACTTCAGAGTTATTTCACATACTCTTTATATGAATGTTCAAAGTCAATGCTCACGACATAGATTCTTTAAAATCTCCAATAATCATACCCTTGGAATTGTACTGTACCTCAGAGTTCATAATTGATAAAATAATATATTCAACATATAAAGCATCTCTATAAAAATTAAATTATCAATTGCCAACTAAAATATTTAACACATTTAAAATCATCAATCAATCGTTGTTAGACCACCATTAAAAACCCGGAAGCAATGGACGGCTGTTTCATCCCGGTATGGGACTCATCAGCAGTGCGCATTCACGACTCCCACATCTCGTAGGATTCGAACTCGGGACCTTCGGCATTGTACGCGAACGCCTAATCATTGGACTAATGGGCTGGCATCCAGTGGTGTTAATGTCTAATTCTGATTAATCCAGGGATTTTGCGCGACCTCACCCATTGTCTTCGGTAGTTACTGCCCACACCCGACAGGGTTGAACTCCACTGGTCACGTCTTATCACTAGAAATCGGAGAATTTCCTCACGAAGCTAGTCATCAATGCGCACATTTAACAATGTTTTAGGCTTCTTTGAAGTACTAACTACAGTAGTTTATCAGTTTCTTTTATTAATTATTCTTTGACCTTGGCCTGTATTATACTTCTTTCCAGGGCCTTTAAGAAAGCCTGCACTTTTTTATATAAAACAATAATGACTGACAAAATGGTTGGCTATACATCCATTGACTATGGTTGTGGATTGTTACTTGAATTCTTTCGAAAAACCGGCTAATATGATCTTATCAATAAGAAGCAACCAGCATTAAAGAGAAACTTCTCCTCTGTATCTTCTGACAGTACGTTAGAATTCGCGCACGTAAAGCAAAGTGAAAACTCCATACCCTGTCAAACGCAAGTTATGTTTGACTGTAACATTCTAGGAGTGGAACTAATAAACAAAATTTTCATTTGATAAAAAACGCCTAATAGTCAGTAGTATAAATCAATTTCATTTCGAACGTGGTAAATTTGGTGTTTTCAATAAATTTAGTCAAAAAAATACATTGAATGTACTTTTAGTCAAAAAAGTTATAAACCTCAATTCTACTTTCCACTAAAATTTTGGATTCCCAAAATTCAAATGTTGGATAGTTTGAAGTCTGTCACAATATTGAATTCATCTACTATCATCAGTAAAAAGCTTATTTTAGACTTACAGAACAGTCTTACCATTTTTTTTTACATTTTATCTAAGCATTTGTAGATGGTTAATTTTCAAATCCTTGGAATTAATTTTTTTTCTGAATTTATTCACAACTGACAAATTAAAGAAATATAAGCAGTATTAATGCTAATTTTTCATCAAACTGGTATACATGTACGGTTTAATTGTATAAATGTATTTGTGGCGATTTGAACCTAAAAAAAATAATCTCCAATGAATGGTTTTATTTTATAATTAAAAAATGTTTTCAAAATTTAATTTGTTTCAAAACATAAACCTTTAAACCGATTTATTATTTACATATATATATATATATATATATATATATATATATATATACTTTATTTTAACGTTTTATTAAGCATTTAATAAGAAATTAATTCCTTGGATTAAAGAACCAGAAAAGAAGCAAAAAAAATTACTAATGTCTATAAATACATCTGTAAGTGTTCATCCAACCCTTATTTTCATTTTTGGCTTGAAATTCAGTTAACTTCATTCTCTGTCTTCTAATACTAGGTAACAAGATTAATAACGATTGGTGATATATATATATATATATATATATATATATATATATATATTGTAGTTTGTAATCAACCGATTATTTAAACCTCGCCCCTTAACCAATTGATAAAAAGAGAAAGGAGAGAATGTTGGTAGAGAAAAAAAAAAGAATTTATACATGCATGGTAGATGATGAAGTCATTTTATGTCTACAAAAGTCTTAGAAGAAATCGACCCCACGGGAATACTGATGAATATATTTATTCTTTATGCCTATTTATTTATTCATTCATTCATTCATCCTCAGAAATAAAAATATGGGAAAACACAACAACAACAACAACAACAAAAAATACACCCACACACACACACAAGCGTACAAAAAAAGCAGATATACACATAATGTGAATTCTTATTTTTCTTTTCAATTTTCTTAAGATTTAAATGTAAAATTCGTATTTCACCTACCCTGAAATCACAACATCATGTCTATCATTAGAGAATGTAACCTTGTTGCAATTACTACTACTCTTACCATTATGATCACTACGACTACTACTACTACTACTACTTATACTCTTACTTATACTACTACATATTGTGTTTGAACACATGAACTATATATAATTTAGTCTGTTTATGGGGATTTTTTTGATCTGTGAGAATAAATATGCCCACAGTGTGTTTGTGTACAAAAGCTTAAAGGGGATAATGCTGCCAATAATGCTTAGCACAATTGTTTTCATGTGCACTAATTGAGTTAGATGTCGATGAGAATGGTTATTTTTTGGTAAACATCATCATCATCTCATCATTATTTACAACATCATTATTCATATCAGTTTATTTGATTAGATTTTACAATAGTCAAAATTATTGTTGTAAACAGTGAATTTAGACTAATTTACTACAAAAATCATTCATTCTTGAATTAATCATAAAAAAAATAATGAGGAGAAAGAAACAAGGCGAGCTACAATATTGGTTTGTATAATTTTATATTCTAGTAGTGTATATCTGTGTTCATACACTTGTACTCAGCATATGAATGGTCAAAAACAATCATAATGAATGCAAATACTTAATAAGCAGACGAAATCAAAGAAGATAGATTATCGGAAGCAGCAGAGAAATTCGGTTGACCAATTATACACCTATACACAATGTAATCACACTTATACATACGTACAACTGTCAAACCACATGCATGGTTAGTGATAGAGTGAAATCATTCCCTAACATGAAATGACTATGATAAAATGTTTAGATTGAAATAAATAATACACTATAAAATATCTCTTTTTCCTATTTTCACAGTAAGAATTATGAATGAATGAATGAAAACAGGATTAAAATTGCGTAGAAGCAGTTATATGATATAATACTGGAGATAAAACAATAACTGAATAATAAATGAATACGTGAATGTTTATCATTTTTGAGCAATGGAAAATATTTACCCGAATTATGGGAAACATTTTAACATGTTACTACTTTTTCTAAAAAAAGAAAAACAAATAGTCTTTTATTTATTTCTTATTTTGTTATTAAGTATTCTACTGATATGAAATAATCAAACTCTTAATCAGCAAACTACAAAGTAAACCAACATAATTCAAGAATCAATGCCATAGGTTTGGATTACCCCATCTTAGAAAATGTCGATCCACATTTGATTGTGTGTTAGCACTTTCGTTAACTTTGATTGCTGGTAATAGTGGTTAAAACTATGTCCTAAATGAAAAACCCAAAACTGTAATCAAGATCACACCTTTCGAAGATTTTTCGAGTAAAAATATAACGAAAACTTTTGTGTCAAAAATGGTTGTAAGCACTGAACTTCCTTTTCTGTTGTTACTTTTGCTACCATAACGAAATTAATGTTTAATATTGTTAAACAAATAATATAAGTAGTTCAGCGAGGTAAACATTTACGATGATATCAATTTTACTAAATCTATACAATAGTATTTATAGTGATTTTTAAAAAAGATTGAGTGTCTATATTTGAGAAGAATGGAAAGCAGCTACATCATAAGGTATACAGAAATTTCAAGCATCGAAAAGAAAGGCTTAATGAACTAGAAGTTAACAAACACTAAGAAGAAATATGAAGGATAATTGAGCACTTGACAGATGTAACTGAGGAATGAACAATACAAAGGTGATAATAACAATTAGAAAATAGTTATAGAAAAATTTAAGAGGATAATATTAGCTGATTAGTGAATAAAAAAATAATAATAACGGAAGATTTAGTTGCGGAAGTGTTATCTAAGCAGAAGGGTGCGAGATAGCACGTGTTCATTTAGTCCTCACCAAAGCTTCATGAGTCAAAAGTCCAATGATCCCACTCGTTTAAACCGTTTAGATTATTTCGAAGGAATTCTCCAATGGGTAAAAATGCTTGCATATAGTGAGATGTTTCTGCACTGAGCTACTGATTAGTTTGAATTCGCTGTTTAGAAATCATGACGTGTAATTTTTTGAGACACGTTCATAACGCGCTCGCTTTGTGAGACTGATGCAACATGTTTGAGAGCAAGTAACCTAATAAATACCCATTGTTTTGGCTATCTATAACTCATCATGAATGATAGGCCGTCGTAGAAAATAGTACTAAGGTTTGCTGATTAAAAAGATTTTTTCAGACATTCCGAAGTTTGTTTATTTAAGGATTCCCCGGCAGTACTTGTGGAAATCGACCTAAAGTCTGCTGATGGCACAGCTGAGCTAACTTAGGTGGTCGGTGGGACAGGACGTATCACGCACTGTAATGTCGTAACCGATAACAGACTCTATCGTGGTTCAAGTCTAATAATCATAGGAACCGCGTGTTTGAACTGTATCAGTTTCAGAGTATGTATTTTATGTACTTAGGGTTATGCAGAGTACGCTCCTGGACTCACATTAAGAGGAACGTTAACTGAATTATATGCACTGAAAACAAAAAACAAGAAAAAAAATATCCATCAAAATAGGAGGATTGCAAGTTTATGAATAAAAATAAAATAATGGTTGACTATTAGTGTGCTTGTTTCGGTGTGTGCCATGAAGTGCTTAGGTGAAAGCTTCAGTACCAATGGTATGCATGTAACTGATGGGGGACTGTCTGTAGTAGTAATAGGTTCATGGGATAAGAGATTATCTCTCCTCTTACGGGACAGTTATACCTAAATGTATACCAAGGGATGGATGGATGAAAACTCTTATGTTTCTAATATGCATGTAAAGTATACCTGACCTCTGGGTTAAATTTAACTAAATGTATATCATGTGAGGTGAACGCTCATATTTTTTTATACGTCCGTAACGTACACTTGATGCTGGAGCGACGCATACACACCAATATACTCGTGGTTATGGCTCCCGAAAAAGCACATCCACTCTGTGGGTTCTGTGTGCCTCGAAAGAATACTCTTTTCAGAAAGGCGAATTGGCGTCCCTAAGTGAGGATGGAATAACCTTTACGGCTGGAAAACCAACGCCAACGATCACCGGCAGAAAGTCCTTTAGATTCGATAATCATAAAAACAGCGTATTCTATAATCCTCAGTGGCCTTTCTTTTGTAGTTATAATGTTACATTTCTATAGGTGAATCTGGATAGATGGACTTTAATAGGTATTTTTCAGCCAAAGTAGCTCATTTTTCATACTCACATACCTGCATCGTCCTTGAGAGCAAGAAATAAAATGATCTCTTTTTATTCAGTGTGACCCAAATTAGGAAATCTGTATTTCGACGAATCCATGATGATTTTCGGTATAAAAATCTGTATAAGGAGCGAACTGATGTTCATTAATTATGCATCAAGGAAAAGGAACTGTGGAGTCACCTTTGCCTTTTATATGCACTTAGTTGACTGTTGACAACGAATAAATTTATTAAGAGTTTTATGTAGGTTTACATTTTCGTCACAAATGATGAAAATACCATAGATTAACACTAAAGCCCTCGAATATTGATTGAAGCACTATTTTTTTCCAGATCGTTTATCAAACAGTCCACTAAAGGATCTCTTTAGCGAACCCGTTACAATATCAATCCATTGATAGACCGTTAAAAAACCTGAATCGCACGATGAGGGTATATTCCATAAGTAATCTTTCTAGATTTTTGTTTGGCATACAAACAATCAAAATCCTACACACAGACCCTTAGTGGATTACCAATCTTTTTCTTTGCTCTCTTCAAAAGATCAAAGTTTTCGTTTTAATGTAGTTACATAAAAACATGCCTATGTTAGAGAAACATTTGTAAGGAGTAGAGGAAAAACCAGTGATGTTATTATTATTCATAACTGAATTAACAAAAATGAAGAGATTCAGTAAAGTATATTCGTTTTTATGAAATATGACCGACTGTAAAATTTCAGCTAACCATTTAGCAGTCAAAGGTGCAGTATGAAACGTGGAAGAACAAACTTCTTATGAATTTCTGTTGGGGTCGATTTAATCTTACGATGACAGAACTAGATGGTCTAAGATGGTCATGCAGATAGCCGTTAATGATAGACTCATCTTTTTTCTATTTTAGATTTTTGTTAACACTTGCACAGCATTCTCAATTGCATTTTTTAGGTGCTTTCTTTAAAAGATTTGCTTGCTTCTGATAATAACGAGGATCATTCTGAACAACATCATCAGCACAGAAGAACAGAGCAGTTTAGAAGAACAATGAAAGCTTCACAAATAAAACGTCCAGCTCAGAGAATGAAACACCGCCACAATAATCCATCTAAGCTACAAAATTTCTCCACGATCTCAAAAAGTATAAAAATGTTCCCATCTTTTTCAAATAACTGCATTTAACAACTACACAACTTATAGAAAGCTTCATATTATCATACGTAATTATTATTGTCCTTATTTTCAAAAGTATACTTCTAATAAATGCTGTAAACTGTTATAATAAATGAATGGTCATTAACAATCTTTAGTTATTTTGTAAAGTTTGGGTTAATTAATATACACGTTTAGACGATTTGACTGAAATGATCATATTTATCTATTTAGAGAAATATCAGTTCAACAGATTAACATTTTTCCCATTATCTTGGTGTATTATTGATAATCTTAGATTCTATTTACTTGTAAATTTCATTTACCAGATGACTGGAAAATTAACATTGTACTTCTCAAGGAAAATTATGAACGTTTATCTTTACAAAACAAAAATGCAGTATGAGTTTAAGAAAGAATTTCGAAACTATTTCTAAAACCATCATTATCACCAAATAATTGATGTTTTTAAACTTTATTGTTCGCCGTCAATCAAAAGACTTCCCGTATGTTTCTTTCTCGTATCATATTATTAGTTTATAAATGAAAAAAAACTATGTACAAAATGTGTACGCATTATTTGAAGTAGCTTTCATTAAGAATAACAGTAGTTAAATAACTAATTCAACTAAAATGTAATATAATTTATCAAAATATCCTTGATTTATTTATTGAGTACTAATTCAAGTACTTATAGTTAGGCATATCGGACCTACATCGAGCAATACTCTATACTATCAGCATATTATATAAACATGCTAGCTTACATAGAATAAATAGTTTATAACAATGACAAACAGGATACTTTACAAACAGAAACACGACTAAAACGATCAGTTTGTTTTTACTTTTTATTCTATTGTGTATATATATGCTCAACAAGCCATTGATGCCAGCTCTAAATATTCAACTATCCCTTCAATGATATCAATAAGATAGTCGATGAAGATTTCAGAAAAGAAAAAATATAGAATATATCAAAGTACAAATTTTCTCTTTATTTATTATTCATTTTATTCATAGAATTTCCTATACAAATATATTTATATATAGATATATATATATCACAACTAAAAACTAATTTTTTCTCTTTATTGTTAATTTGCATTTCTTAATCAAATTCTGTAATAATGATAAAACCATGAATGTGCAAAAGAACGAGCGAGCGAGAGAGTGCGCGCGAGAGTTAAAAACTGATTTTGATTGATTGTAACAGGTTAAAAATTGATAATAGATAATCTTCAGAATATGCATTTTATGTACTATTCATCACAATATTGAAAAAAATTTATTAATTGTTCAACATTAAATGTTTTTCTATTTGTATCAAGAATTAGCTGCTGTTGATAATGATTGTGACGATTAGGATATTGTTTTTAATGGTTCTGTTTTTATCATCAGTATTAATAACATTGAGTAGGTTGTCTGTATCTTTGTGATTGGATTTAAATCATTTTCACATGAAATTGATGTATTCATCTGATTGAAAAATTCGATCTCCTTTCCCTTTAACGGTGGAATATTTTTTACTTAAAAATAAAGTACGTTAAAGAAAAAGGTGTACACATTACGCAGTGAGAAAATGTCATTAAATATCACGATATTCATAGAAGAAGAGTCAGCTGGAATATTCTTTTGTATGGTCATAATTTTACCCAAACACACAAAAATACAAGAATGAAACGGAATAATAAATGGAGAAAGAAAATGTGTGATGATTCTTGATAGTTTATTGTTTATCGCATCATAAATTTGATTGATTCTGAAAGTGTAAAAGATTGAAATTGAAACGGCAGACAAGAAAAAAAAGATAGAATAGAAATTATTCATCACAGAAGGCATTTGGTAAATTATTATAATTATTACAGACACTGAATAACAGTCAAAACGAAACAACTGAAATATAAATGTTTATTCACAAAAATTACAAAAAAACAAAAAAAGAATTGGAATATTTCCAGATATTTAGAAAGAAAAAAGAAACAAACAGTGAACTACATTTTAAATGGCAATACATCTAGGGAAAGAAAACAAATACAAGAGAGAGAACGTTAAGAATTTTATTTTTAGATGTGTCACAGTCAACGAATAGATGATCATGAAAATTGACTGAAATATTATTCATTAATTATACACACTAATAATACTTTGGTAAAATGACACTTGCTGTTCATCAATATAGATGAACCAATAAACTGTGTGTAGAACTAAAAGGATGAATGGTAGTGAAACTTTGTAATAAGCTGACCATAGTTAAGAAACCTTTGTTGCAATAAGTTAACATTCCGGAAGTATCATCTATTATTCTCAAACACAACTGGTTTTAAAAGTTGCCAATACTTTCAAACTGCACTCATTTATAAAAAATATCTATAGATAAACAGAATCAATACAAACTAAGTAATATGCATATTGATATACTGTTCTTTAACAGTGATCACTTTGTTTTACACCATTAAATTTTTTCTCAAGAAAGAAAAGAGAACTTTTTAAAAAGGTTGAAAAATAAGTTGAATTTTAAAAAAAAGGAGGTCTCTCACATGTAAAACAAATTTGAAAAAAAATGATAGACGAGAAATTCAACAGAAATACTTCAAAACATCATAAAGTATGTATTTCCTTACCGAAGCTGCCTTATGTCTAATAGATAAATTGACTGAAATACCAAAAAGGCATTAGTAGTAGTAGAGTTAAAACCAAGAAAAAAATGATAATAAAATTCAAAAGAATTAGTTAAAGAAAATCTGAAACACATAAGAAAGACAGAACTGAAGAAATAAACATGTCATGCTGCAGAAGTGTATATGTGTGTCTGTAAGAAATTAGAAATAAACATACTGTAAGCTAAACTAATGGAACCTAATGGCTATATCACACAAATAGGATTCATTAGCTTTCAGTGAAGAAAATACAATTTGTCATGATCATTGAATTCGTATACAATATAATTTTGTATAAGTTTACGTTGCTACTTTTGTCAAATACCGTTCAGTTATTTTTGGTATGAAAGGAAAGTCTATGTTTATATATTTATGATATTCACAAGTAAGTAACCAATAAATTAATAAAATCAAGTGAAAGATTCAATTAAAATATGAAGTTGGTTTAGAAACATGCACAGCCTGCAATAGATTATTAATAATTTACCAATTCAGTGTTTTTCATCCCTTTTTTAATCAATATTACATTTCGTTATATTTTGATCTGACATAAAAGAATTCACTGAACATGACGCTGGTGTACCAATATTATCTGAGGCTATTTCATTTCTTTCATCGACTATTTGTAAAATAGGTTCATCATTTTCGGATTCTGAGAAATGTGTGTCAATAATTTCAGATTTTGGAATTTCTATACAATAACTAGAATCATATTCATTCGTTGTGGAATTGGTTGTTGGTGTAGTTGACGTTGTTGTTATCTTTGTATTTGTTTCTGTTATAATGTCGTGAGTGTGTTTGGGAATTTTTCCAGTTGAATTTAAACGAACTGAATTATTTGTTCGATTTTTAAGTCCTAAACGACCATCACATTCTTCCTGGTCATTCGAACAATTTCTGTGTGATTTGAAAGATTCTTGCATAGTTGGTGAGTTTCTTGTGGGATGTTGTCGACTTCTTTGGTTATTAGCAACTCTTCGAGCTTGAACACACACGTCTGTCATACATAAATTGATGGATCCAGTTTTCAGTTGAGGATGTCTTTGACGTATGAATACTAGAAATAAATAAAAGCAAAACGGTTATCGATAATTCTTACCATTATTAAAATACAAAATAGACGAAGTATGGTTAACAGTGAAATTTAGGCTCTATGTTATCCTCTAATACTAATCAAAACCAGGGGATAATCCAAATCATTGCAAATGAAATTGCATTTTTCGGTTTGATCAGAAACATTTTATTTAGACCATACATGTTTATCGCTTGCACTCATAGTCTTCTAATGATTAAAGAAGCTTGTGCTGTATTACACTTTACTGACCTAATCTTAGATTGCTGACACCAGTTCATTTCTCGTCTTATGTATCTTTTTACATGAAACTCTATAAACCTTCCTAAAGCATTCAAATATCAATCTGAATTTCCGTCAACTTGTTTCAAGTGCATTTTGATCACTTTCAATTAATTACCATCAATCTTTAACTAACAAAGTACATTTCAAAAACACGGTTGAAAATAGAACATCTAAAATGAAACGATAAGATACACATATCTACCATTAGATCTTTGTGTAATACTAACTTCGTTATCAATTTATTTATCAATAATAGTAACAATCGTATAAAATGTTATCAGAAAGTTGTCAGAAACTACTCAAATATCTACCATCATTTTTCGTCCACTCAGTAAAAACTCCGTTTGTCATTAGGTTTGTAATTTTTGATTCTACTAAATAAAGTGCTAAAGTTGATCAGAATAATTTAAATCATCTTCACTGACATCAGCAACAACAACAATAATAATAATAATAACAAGGAACATAAATGTATGCAAAAGAGAACAATAATGACAGAATTACAGAGAAAAGTTAAATTTATTTATTGCTTTATTTATGTCATTTTTGAAAGAGAAATGTTTTTGAAATTGGTTTTTCTTTTCAATACTGCCTAACAGGAAATGGAAGAAATTTACAAATGCAATGAAGTGAGATGGAAATCTCATGTAATTTTATTTAATTATTCAAATTGTGCGTGTTCTTTAGTTATGTAGATCTTTTTTTTCATTTTCCCTCTTATTTTTCATGATTATATATATATGTGTTCAAGGTTGTTTATAAACAAACATAAATAATAGTCATATACGTGTAAATGAAATTGTGAATAGAAAAAAAATTTTTTTGCAAAAACAATTAAATTTTTTTTCTGCATGAAATAATTTTTGTTGAAGAAAATTAATTGATCTTTGTTAAAAATTATGACATAATGAACACGATTTCCGGAATGATGATCATGATGATGATGATGATGATGTCGATGATGAGGATACTAAGATTAAAAACGAAAAACACTTAAGTGTGTCTTGTAGAGTTAACACTAAGAATAATAAAAAAAATGATTGGAATAATTGGTGTTATCCATTAATAGTAATTCTTAGTAAAATGCAATTTAACAAGGAATATTTCCTCTTTCTTATAAGTCAATTTCACTAAGTAATATTGTAATTAGCTACTAGCAACCACCTCAAAAATATGTATTTAACTTATTGGAGTTGATTGGTTTAAGTGATTCAACCATCTTGGAGAATGCAAAGCAATTGGAAATTCGCTCTCAACTATAAATCATCCAAGTCATCATATAATATTTACGGCTGTTATCATTTGATTGAGTTGGTGGAAAGATGTTGAATTTAGTACACACTCCTTCAAACTACTTACAAGTACTGTATGCTCTTGTTTGGAAATAAAGGCTTTTTATATTTTACTTAGAACTGTGAACAGTCTCAAAATAATCGATTAAATCAGTAGTTGCAAGTTGTATGTAAATAAAGGTAAAATGACTACAAACGACAGTGAACTCTAACCACAAAATGATCTTTTCTATGTTTTGAGAATTGACTGCAATACGTTGCAATATGTCTCAAAAATTTATTTGTAAATGGATTAGTAGCCAACTTATTTTATTTCAATCTGCCATAAATTTGATTAGCACAAACTTGTCAAAGGTGGATTCCACATAAATATCCAAAACTGAGTCTATGACCAATATCATCTCACTGAGAATTTCATAGTATTTCTTCATTAAATTATACCTGCAAAATTTACAGCTGATTTTTTTTAAAATTCATTTGCGTCGAAAATAATAAACATTATTTTACTTTCAAAGTATAATTTTCTGAATATTTGACATTCAGTTGTTGCTTTTTTCCTTATTAGTTTTTTCATTTAAAAAAATGTGAAAAATAAACGGATGAGAATAAAATACCATCTGACGTATAAACTATTTGCTCAATGAAGCTGAAACTAAAAATTATTATAGGTTATTCTTTTTTCTTTTTATTCATAAAAAAAGTGGAATTCTATTGATAAATTTATTCATGTGATTAACTATTTCACTAAATCACCCCATTTGTAAGCCATCTAACATCGATTAATGTCATATTCTTAACATTTGTTCCTGTTTGAATAATCTTAATTTATCTAATATTAATGTTGTAATCGCCAACTCATTATTATTTCTAATTGATAACTATTTATTAAAAATTCATCTATTCATGTTTCATTTACTACTTGTAGATGCCTATAGTGTTAAATAAATTGCATAAAGCAAATGTAGAAAGCTAAATATACGAAATAGAATGTTTAACTATATTCTCAATTTTATTGATAGTTTTATTTGTCCACTAACTCCTCTTTCATCATTATCATTTGTACCATGATCAATTGAGATAGACAATAATAAATCAGAAAATGAAAAAAGACTTTATACCAAAGTGCTTGCTTGCTTGCTTGCTTGCCTACTTACTTTCGAACAGTGATAGTTTAAACATTCAACTTGATTTCAATGTTGTAAGATAATTTACAAAAATTCTTTTAAATTTCATGACAGAATTATTATTATTATTATTAATCTATGATATATGAATGATCAGTGATAGTACGGTGTTGTATATATATTCATACTATCGAAAAGAGATTCAAAGCTAAATAAAACAGTTTTTATTATTCGTTAAAAATATATATTAGGTAGTTTAGGAGTAAATCTGGATGAAATGCAAATCAGCAATCAATGATAACTTATGTAAGGTGTGAAAGAAATATTTTCAAAGCTAGGTTATTTTTATTAATTTTTCTAGTTATTCAAATATTAAGATTTCGAATTCAAAAATAAGTTGCCTTTAAATTGAAAGAAAAAAAATTTAAAAAGTCAAGTACTGAAGGATACCTGGTATGCAACTATTTCAATGTGATATATTTTCTTAAGCAACTCAGAAAAATTCAATGAATGGGGATAAGCACTTTTGATTCGTGATAAATTGTTTCTCAGTAAAATTACTTCAATTAACAAATATTCATGTCTCATAAAGAATAGTTAAAGAAAGTTCTTTATTATGATAATTAAAGCCCTTCCAAAAATCTCACTATTAGCTGTAATACTACCTAATATTGCCTCCTGGAATTATATAGATAAGATCTAAATTATATAACCATAATTGATTTGCCCAATTAAATAAGACCATTCAACTAGAGTCAACTGACTCTAAAAGTTTCATAAATAAAGCAGTGTAAAATGGAGATTTTATGGTTACCAGAAATAAATTTACAATTCAAGAGTTTATTACAGACTTTCAATCTTGTCAGGTTACGAATACTGCGTGTTCTATTTTGAAACTTTTTACAATCAAGCATTATCGTTTTTCAAAAGAATAGTTCAGACATACCCGACAAAAGCATCGAAATGAAACTACTTCCACTGTACCCAGTGATCAAATGAAATTTTTTATACATTGTAATGAACAAGATTGTTGTAATCTTAGAAAAAAAATACACCTTTACATTACTTTCATCTCAGCTCCTTCATTACAGACATACATAGTTTGTAATTAAGCAACTTAATAACAAGTTAAACACATTTTAGTAAATAAACATCTATTGTGTTTACACAAAATACATTCTGGTACAAATCCTTTCAGTTTTTGATATCAATAAAATAACATACCTAATTTAATTAAAATTTATTTAAACTGAACCTTAATAAATAAATCTAATCACAAAAAATGTTATAAAATATAATTCAAATCTTTTACTTTGATAAAATTACCCTTGGTCTAATACATAACCTAATATGAAATACATATTTATAAAAAAATAGAAAAAAACACACACCAAGAAAGCAAATACCGTTGTATATGTTTTTCTAAGAATAATATTCATAATAATAATGAAAGGTTCAACGGATAAAGTTTTACAGTAAATAATCATTGCATGTGAACAAATTCATTAGAGTATTTTAATTTAACCGCCATAAAAAAAATTCTTTATCAATAAACTGACTCTTATCATGATTTAATTTTAACTAGTTTAAGAATGCATTTAATTACGACAATATTATGTTGTTGTTTTTTATATGATTATGAAACGTCTAATAACTATTGTTAATAGGTTAAATCAACTATTAAAAAAAACTTATTGATTATTAGACAGTAGTTTTTAACAAGTCTACTAAAACTTTAAAACTATCTAATGTATTCTGTACTAATTTTAAATTATCATAATTTTCTACAAATTTCAGTGAAACAAATCAAACTAATTGAAAATATAAAATTTTATTGGGGAACGAAGAAAAACGAAAACAACTAGATACCGTAAAGTATAGTTAATCTGACTTGTAACTATCACAAACTGACAGTGATTTATTGTATCAGTCAATCATCATCAAAGCAGAGCCTGTCAAAGATATACATTGGCATAAGTCACTACATTGTATTAATAAGACAAGATAAAAATAACAAGACGAATTCCAAAAATGATTGAAGTAAAGATAATCAAAGAAAAAATGAACACATGGACTACGGTTTCAAAAGACAGAGTGAAAATATGTACGAGAAGAAATGTTAAAATGTGAAATTGAGAAGAACACAAAATTTGAATGCATCTACGCTTTTCTGAGAGATTTTGAGTTATTTTACCCGATATCTCCAACCAAAGTTTTCATGTGGACCATAACCAGATAGTTTAAATCTATTTTTGTGTGTTAGACCAATCGTGGTTCACCTCATGGACTGCTGTCATTACCTAGTTTGGCCTCCCCTATGTTTCTCCCAACATACCATAACACCAGTGATCAAGTATGTGTGACAAGTGATCGAAATACCTCAGATGATGAAGACTTATATCCTCATCAAGCACATTTTCACCGCCTACTATTCTATGCCTGACATCATCATTGGTAAACCAGTCATTACAGGTAGAGCGAGTAATCCTTTGGAGATCCATTTTATTAAAAACCTGCAGTGCAAGAACGTTTTATGCTTTCATGGACTAAGTTTAACAACCGTGACGTCATAGACAGAAGACTGTTGTCAATTATACACTGTTTGGCTGATAGACAGACATCTTACCTACGCTACAGTTGGGGGAACCTAGTAACAATCGATCGAAGTTAGTTCCGTGACTTAACTTAGCTCTAAATAAAATTTGATAAACTAATCACTATAAAGCTTCTAAGTGACTTTCGAATAAGTAAACAGTTTATATTCAAAGGATCTCTCGTACTCTATAATAATCTTAGACTAATATAATGGTTCTTGTTTGTTAATCAATAATTCCTTAAGATATTCCAATTTAATAAACTACCAAAGACCTGTATAGAAGATAGAGAGACACGGTCGATGAAATATTCCCAAGTTCTAATGTTCGAGTCTATATTCTTATTAGCTAATATCACTTCTCAATTCACCGTTTGGTCGCTGATCAGCTCAAGAGAATAAATAAATACTTCCGAAATCTGATGACACAGTAACACGTAAAAGTTACTTGGACAGTGAGAATTCGCTAACAGTAAACTATACATTCAAAATTCAACATTCGAATACTAATGCAATCTAGTTTCTATCACCTTACTTAAAACAAGTTTACATTTATGGAAACTGAAAACAAGCAACCCATATCTGGAATATTAAAAGCACTTTGTTTGCAATCATGTTTAATGAATACTTTCGGAAGACACAAGTAACCACCACCGACTTAGAAAATAACATTTTGGAAACTCAAGTATCGCAGAATGAACTTATGTAAGAAAACTTTAGGATTGTGAACTGTTCCAAGATATCTCATTAACCTGTACACATAAAAACGTTATTTGCTTTTAACACCAGTATAACTTTTGTTACTCTGAAATATGATATACGTTTGTCAACATTCTTTTGTTCGCTGTTTTACTTTGTCTGAGATACTGACAGAGTGAAATTAAGATGATCGTCTATTTATGAAAACCTTTAAGCACCGAAATGCCCTTTCGTTTTGGTAAAAGATTCCTCACAAGTGCACATCCACGACGCCGATGATGAAGACTGAACCTGATACACTTGGTATTGCACAAGAACACAACCTCCACAACTGATAACCCATTATTAAAGCGATAATTGTGTCCAATCACGATTTCTAAATAGATAAAAATTATTTAACTAAATTATCACTACATAACGTTAAGGACAAAGTGATTTTCTTTTCAAGTGCATAAAAATAAATTTATTTTTCAAAAATATTCAAAATTTACATACACACATTCATATTTGAACGTATAATTATTTGGTATTATTATGGTTATTATTAATATTTCAGTTACTAGTAAAGTAAAATATTATAACGAAAGAAAATTGAATGAGTGTAAGAAATAAGAATAAAACAAAAAATCTTATGACTTTATATATAAAAAATAATTGATAAACACTATGATTGTTACTTATACTTAACAGTGTCACGATTGTATTTTAGATAATTACATATATAATCATGCTGTTTTATTAAACTACATTAGTGAATGAACTGAAAGAAGATAGTGACAGAAAAAAAAGAATCGTAAAATGTACTTTTCATCTTTCTTTTTCGACTTTTTTTGGTATTAAAAACCATTAATTTATTCTATGCAGATTTATGAGAAGGACAGAATTATTAATTTTGGTTTTAATAAGTTCCATTACATTTTATTGCAATTCTTAGTTGTTTAACAATGTTGAGAAATAGGAAATAAAAATGGTTTTCGAAAATTTATTATTTATTTAAATAAAAAATAACAATTTTTGTCTTTTGTTATTAACTTTCATGTTAACTGTATTGGCTTTAGCTCGACTGGGAAATCATAACTCTTGCACAGTAAAGATGAGATAGATGTCCATCAAATCTTGGACAGTAGATGGACGAAATGTTTCAGTGTGAATACAGAAGGAATAAACAGTCAGCATGTCATTTAAAAAGACTACAATTATTATCGTTCTGACACTGATTAGTCTACAGTTTCTACAACGTATGTGTTCATTTAGTTTATTTCATTGAAGATGCTTGTCAAACTTGTGACAAATGAGGTGATTTTAGGACAAAAAACTCATCTCTGAATTATAGCGATTTTAAAAAGAAAGCACGATCAAAAATATGTATGTAGTGGAAGAACCTAACCACAATTACTCAGAATATTGCACTAATTTTGAAGTAATTAGCTACCTGTTAAACTAAGCGACAAATTGATAAATCGCTTACAGATTCCAACCAGACTAATAATTATTTGTTATGAATTGCATCAGAAGAACATCGATTTCTTCAACTTATAATGTGAAATATTACCCATTTCCGTTTTTATTTTAGATTTCCTCTTTAAGTAATCTATTTTTTCTCGATATGAGGTTATGTGACTTAAATCAATTTGATGATACACAGTACTCTTCCCTAAATGACCCAGCTACTAGGGACATTCATATCAGTAGAGTATCATCAACATTATGGTTTTATATACATTTTATATTTCTAAGAATAAGAAAGAGCCTCGTTTTCAAACAATTTGTGAATTTTTTATTAACTTGATAAAAAAAATAAATGTAATTTTTTTATTATTTATTAACAAATAAATGTAATCGTCTACTTACTTTTAATTGCCTCTGTTACACTTGGTTCAAGGCGTTGTTTATAAATGCCTTCACCGGATAATGATGAAGCAGCTAATTCATCTTGTGTAAAAAAACTTTTCATCAATAATCTGATTAATCGTGTAGCACTACCAGATGATTTGACAATTAAACTATAAAATATATCTTTAGATAATTTCACATTTGGATGCGCTTCAGATAATAATATTTGACTCTATATTGTAAAGAAAAACAAAATAAGAAAGAACTTTTTAAAATCAATATTACGAGACAAAAGGGTATAATATTCTTTAACATAATAATGACTAAGTTACATTTAAAACGACTGAAGCATTTAAAGAAGTGATGAGCATCAAACATACATAAGTCATTCACATAGTAGATCAAATCCATCATAGTACCTAAGTCATACTGAACAAATATCATCAAATTAGAAAAAAGTTGTAATGATTAAGGTCCAGCATAGTATGAAAACATGCATTTAAAAAGAGGGTATATTTCTTTCCGTTAACTAAACAGTTTGGTCTAGTTATGAAAGTGATTTTCATGGAAAAACATTAGACAATTTATAAATATGATGAATAGTATCCTTGTCAGAGGATAAGTAAGAGTTAATCAATAAGAATGTCATTTATTAATTTCTGTTTTAATGTGTAACATTTTAATAAATGTTCCTCCTAAAAGTGATATAGATACGTGTGATTAGACGTAACATTTCATTTTATAAATTGCTCTTTTTAAGAAAAAAAATATTCAACTCTCATTTATTTTATCGTTTTTTTCTTTTCTAGTATCTTCATGTGATGTATTCTGTCTTCACATATATTAGTTTTCTGTTAAAGAATACGGTAAGCTATCTTCATCACATTATTGCGTGTTACACTTGTTACTGTAAATACAGACACTACCATTATTATTATCATTATCGCTTCTTCTTCTTCTGTCGCTTTAACTTTGAAATCAACTCAACGTGTACATGTTCGCTTTGGAATCATGTTATCCAACGGTTGCCTGCTGCATTAATCAGACTATAAAGCTTTATCATGAACAAAGAAACACTAGTTATACTTTTTTCTCACACACACACACACACAAAATAAAAAACTTTCGTACAAATAAAATTATATTTGTCTGTGCAGAAAAAAAAGTAATATATTTTTTTCTTTCAATTTGACATAGTTCTCTATTCTCTATATTCGCCAACTAGTTTATTTGTTCTGAGAATATGAACGCATTTGTTTTTTTGTTTTTTTTTTCTTCAGAGGAATGAAAAATATAAAACGTAAGCTTGTCGTTCCCTAACAATTCGATGTGTAAATGTGTGTGTATGCGAACAATTTGTATAACCAAATAAAATTTAGGCTAGGAATACCATTGCTATCGTGTTGTTTTATTTTGTAATAAGTTGAAATGAAATGAGGGAAAAAAAGACACCACCTAATACAAAAATAAACGTACACCATGAAGAAATAATGATGAATTTATCTTGACTACATCAAGCAAGAAAAAGACAAAATTCTGTAATAATAATAATAATAATCATACATCTAATATCAAAATGAACCATATAACTAATGATTATTATTTAAGTTAAGACAAAATGCCATCTAAAATAAATTTAATTAATGATATCATTTGTCATGATTATTATTATCTCTCTCTATTGAAAATTATACTATGATATATAAATGTACATATATACATATGAATTAGAAGAATATTGAGTGAAGGAATATCTATCTATACACACACACACTGTCACAAGCATACACCAAATAAAAAAGTTGTTTTTTTTTTAATGTTAAAATTCGTGTTTTACATGAATTAAGATTATCAATAATACTAATCATCATTTAGTATAATAATCATATATAAAGTATTAAAATAAATATAGAAATTGAAAATCATGAATAATGAGAAAATATTTTAAGAATAAATTGATACTATTAAATAAATAAAACAACAAAAAAAATAATGAAATGAATTTATTGCCTTTGTTGGATATAAGCATCAGTGCAATCAGTCCTGCAGTACAGTTAGCTAGTTCATTCATTCTTGGTTATTTGTGAGTATCAAGTTAAATGATACGAAAGCACAGTACATGCTTGTTGTCCGAATTTGAATCTTAAATAGTTTAATAAAATAAAACATCCCAATTCGATAGAAAGTTATTATTGGATTAAATATAGAATGACAATTTTTAATAAGACTGTCAAAATATATTCCTTTAATAATTGTAGTGATTTTAGTTAAACATACTATTATTTTGTGTGACATTTGTTACTCTAAATAATAATAATAATAATTTTAGATTTCTCATGTTTATGTAGACAATAATTTCAAAAGATCCATGTTGTTTAAAAATCAGGTAGCAGTAATTCTAAAATATTCAACAAGTGGTATGTGTTCTTTTTAGATTGTCTGTAAATAAATAATTCTTCATAGGCTATCCATTGGCTTGTTAAAGTTTATTACATAGTTCCTATAGTAAGTTAATTCTTCAGTTAAGTAACTAGTAGGTAATCTGAATAGGATAAACAACTTTTAATCAATATACAAGCTAATGGTGTTTATTAAACCATATAAAAAATTAATGAGTTGAACAGCGATACGGCGACTAGTAGCAGAATCAAGGACTTGGATGTCTTGTTCTATATCGGACTCATCGGCTGGATGTACCTGCTTCTGGGAATCAAAACCCGCCCCGGGACTGAAATCGATTACCGTTTACTCCAAACATCATTGATTTATCAACCTAGCTGCTGAGTCCATATGACCAATGACTTACAAAAAGATTCATATAGCCAGTTCAAAAGATTATAGTTATATATATATATATATATATAATATAATATATATATATATATATATATATATATATATATATATATATATAAAGAATAACCTGAGATTATGTTTAAAAGGAAGTAATTCATTCCATAATAATACAAGTCCTTTATTGGGATGTGCTAACTTGTTTGCACGACAACCAAACAAACAGTAAAACCTAAAAAATGAAATAAGTGACGGGAAAGAGTAGTGTAATAAGGGAGGCATGTATATATAAACTATTCAGTAAGATGTTGAGTGTTGGGCAGCTATCCACTGCAGACAGTGGATAAAGGTCGCGCAAGATCATGAATCGTTTGAATTTAGACATTACCACTGTTGCACACTTGTTCATCGGCCTAGATGTTAAACATCTGCGCATGAGACTGAAGGTCCTCGGTTCGATTCTCGAGTGTAAAGTTGTCAATCTACACTTAAGAAAAGCGTCAAAGAGATACGAGTCTATTGAATAATGGTTTCAAGATTTAACTAAGATCACTTCATAAATTAAACTATGCACAAAATTCTTGCTTCGTATTGTACCAATGCGATGCTTTAAAAATATCCAGTGATCAATCAAAGTAGTGAGAATATAATTTGTGAATGAACCGATCACGTTTGAGATAGTAAGTCACGGAATTTGGCTCGAAATTTATCCATCCATATGATCAAATAACATTTCGTTCTGTCAGTTGGTGACAAAAACCCCCAACTCTAATTCATAACGCTTACATCTAGCTCAAAATCCTGACTCTTAATCCTCATACTAGATTATAAACCTCTTTTAAAACTTAGTAAGTAGGTGGGTATACTCAGGGTCACTTTGACATCACACAAAGCTTGTCCGTAAATTCTAGACCTACTGTCAAAGCTCATACAATGAGTAGCACAAAAACATGTCAGTATACAATGGGAAAATATTAAACTGAAAAAGATAGAAAACAACCAACCAGTTTTAATTCTAATCACAAAAGAAATAAGTACCAAAATGTTTTTGAGTTAGTTAAGCCATTATAATGTTACACTGACAGATACTATAAATCATTCACAGTATATTGTGTAATATATATGTGAAATAAACTCACAGACTGATAATTTTTGAACTAAAGTAAAAATTTTCACACTAAAATATCTCTAAACTCTTTATTGATTATAACTATATTACAAGAAAACATAATACTAGACAGTGTCATGATTTTACTTCAGAAAATTTTAAATAGAATACCATGTTATTACCAACTTTTTTCAGTCATTTTTCTATGCATTGTTTTATTGAAATAATCATTCTCTAACGTAAAAATTCTACTTTATAGTCAACAAAATGAAAATAATGATATAAGAAATGTAGCTACTTCGAATGCTCACATTTATCGGTATATCATCAAATACACTGATAACAGTCACTAGTCCTATATTTCGATAGTATGAATAAAAGTTAATAAACTTCAAATTATAGGTTACAAACTACACCATCAATCTTTGATAAATCAGAGTATCCAATGGCTAATTTGATTAGAGTAGTTTTCTTAAGTAAGAAAGAAATTGTGATCTTTTTATGATTGCACAGTTTTTTGTCTTATTAAATGTAAATAATTACTGATAATTGTAATAAATGTAACAATAATAATAATAATAAGTCGGGTAATTCAAATTCATAATTATAACCTGCATCTGTTGTACTGATGAAACAACTGGAGAGAATGTTTTTTTTATCTATCTCATTTCCAGTGTGGTAGTGATTTTTTCTAATGTAAATTGTAGGTTATAAATAATGGGTGAAATCAGCATCGTCCTTTTTTGATAATTAAATTTGATTATAGGGATGAACATGATGGGACAGAAGGAACATCTCTACCACCACTAATACTACTGTGAAAAAAACTTCAAATGAATGCTGTATAAAACGCTCATCAAAATGATAATGGTAGTCTATACGTCTGTAAGAATGGAAGAAAGTTTTAATCGAAACCAAGAATAAATGCTCAATATACTATTCGTTCCTTGTTGTAGAAAACATTAAACTTTTATCTGTTTAAATTTGGAACATGTCAGGCTCATATGAAGGTTCTATCATCGATCTGTCATGAGTTTGTAAACGGTGAATGCTGAGAAGTTTAGTAATATATATTAAAGCTATTCAGTGTTTTTTCCCGGTTTATTTTTATTCAAATAATGATAGAAATTTACTTCAACTTGTAAAAGCTTCTCATGACAATAAAATGCAATTTGCTAGACAAGACATGATGGCTTTGAACTAAGCAAGCAACAGATACCGCCTATCATTAAACAGATAACCTTGTTGGATAATAAAATATCTAGCTTAACTCACGGATCGACTAAATAAGCCATGTTGAAGCTAACTGAACGGATATCGTCTAATAAAATAGAAAGTCTGTTGACAAACATGCAATTGTTTATTAGTTTAAACGAATATAATTGAAGAAAGGTTACAATCATTTAATTACCATTTTATTCAGTCTGATGGTTTTATCAAAACTTTTCAAAATGACCAAAAGAATAAATGATAATCATGAAATTTTCTGTTTGTCATTTAAATATAAACGAAAGATTTTAGGCTTCCTATTGAAAATTATCTTGGGTTTTAATAGAATTACATTTCAGTTAATGTCATTTTTGAGAAACAGTTGAAACTCAAAAGGAACTTAATGTCGGATTCGTCCTCATAGTCCTACCATAGATCAAACATATACATTTTTAAAACTAACAGCAAATTTAATATCATTTAGATCAGTGAGTTAAGATTTAAAGGCGTTTACTTTGAATTCAGTCAGTTTGTGATATAATAAAACATTTGTTGAATTTTAAATGTGATTTTGTGTCGTAATCATAGTTATTCAACAAAATTTCCGAAAAATTAGCAAATAATTCATCACGAACAAGTAAATGAGCTCCAATATGAATTCATAGGTTTTCAGTACTTTGATGTTGTTGTTAAAATAAAATGGCTAAACAGAAGTTCCATTACTTCATCCATATTCCGTATTTCTTCAGAGGATAAACAGTTCGTGAATAAAGTTTTTCCAACAGAAATGAAGATGACGTTTTTTAGTATCATTGGTTCAGAGAATGTCTACACATGCGAAACTCATAATTTCTTATCGATAAAAACATTAAAAGAAAATAACTTTTTTTAATCTTCCTAACAAAAATAAAATCTGGTAATTATGTTGTTAATGCTTCAAAATCACTTCAGTTCACAAAATCAATCTATCATAATGAAATTAGTGATTGTTATTGAAATAAGTGAAACGAGACAAACTATTTCAATTGTAAGAAGACAAAGTTTTATTTATAGTCAAGTTGTTTTTTTGATTCATATAAACAAAAAAGTAATTATTTCCTACGATCATCTTACTTTGATATTTTTTTTAAACTTTTTCAATTTAATGCATATTTATTGAATTTATTTCGATGTTATTTTTTGATTCTATTTGTCTACAACAATTTTCTGGCATTATTTCTCTATTCATGCCTATTTTTTTCTTTTGCACTATATGAAGAATTTTCCTATACTCTTATTTCAATATTATGTATATATATTTATGTATATCAATCTGTTTGAAGCGTAACATGACAAGGTTTAGAGGTTCAATTTGTTACGAAATAATAATACAAGTCATAGGCATGCATGTACATGCAAAGATACATCACAGATGCACACACAAACGCACATGTGTTCATCTCTGTGTGCGCAGACAATACACACATGATGTAGTTTGTAGACCATCATCTCTTGTTTGTTATGTTTTGTTTTGTTGTTTTGAAAATGAAGCGAAAAATTAAAAATTAACTTATATAATAATCCTTTGGGTTTTGATGTCAATTTTAAGCCAGACCTAATTCAATCAAGTCACTTTTTTCTAGTAGGTTTTTTAAAATAAAAAAAAAAGAAGCAAGAAAAATAAATTGAATTTTCAACTATCAAATTCTTTTCTTTTGGGATGAAATTATCTTTTCTCAAATTTTATGTCATTATTTAATATAATTTAGTTATATATATATATATATATATATATATATTTTCAATATTCAATTACGAATCATCCTATTCCACAATATTAGTCAATAGAAATATATGTGAAATGAGTTGAAGGAAAAAACTAAGAGGAATAACTGTATACATGTTTTGTTTTATTTTACAGTATCTTAATCATTTCATGAGATCTACTATTTTTAATCCCATACACATATATGTACCGTCAGACTCAGATTACTTTTACTAATCTTTCTCTTGTTTAATAGATCATTATGTATACTCAACTTTTAAGGCGTCACGTAGGCAATGAAGATTAACCCAAGAGACAAGTTACTATAGTGAGTTTAGGTAGAAATGAGTAATTACTTTCTAACATTGGTATGTTCATTTCCGTCTGTCTATAAATATATACAGTCATGTACACATGCTGTAAAAAAGAAATTGCTTACAATGTGAAGCGTAAATCTAATATGTACATGAAAGTCAGAAATTTAAAACAGAGAAAATTCTTCTTTTCTGTAGATATCTTTTTTTATTTTCTGGATTAATTTATTTAAATTCTTTTTTCTTTATTGAATAAATAATTACATGAATGAGACAGAATTTATTGATATAGAAATTGATCATAATTTTCAATTACTACGACTACGACTACTACTACTAACACCTCTTTCAATTTAATATTTATTCCCTAGCCAATCATTCAATCAATCAATCAATCGTTCATTGAAGCAAATTAAGAAAGAAGTAAAATTCTAATTAACTTTTTCGTAACCTCTAAAATGACTATAATTTTTCCTTTTCTTCAATTTGTTTGTATGTACAAGCACAAGTGTTCATATATACACGTGCATCAGTAGACAAGAGTTGGTTTACATTGTCGATTGCTTTTGTTCATATCATAAATATTATTATTTTTTACACACATATCTATTATTCGTTCAAGTAGAAAATAAATTGGCATAAAAGTAAAGAAGTGTTGTTGAATAATTTCAGAAAATGTCATAACCAATCAAATTAATGTTTACTGATATAATTTTAAATATTATTTTGAAAATCAACTAGGAAAGATTATTAATAGTTTTCATGTGAACTATTAAATCGTACAGTTTTGATTCTGTGAAGAACCTTGGTGAGATATTTAATGAAGGAGAGTATTGATAAGTTGAATGGAGATCAAAAAGATATCACAGCTTTAAAGGTTGTTGAATTCTTTTCTGAAATGGGTATGCTGTATAATTCTGTATTACGTATTTGTATAAAAAATTAAAGTATACAGCTGACTTAGCCACCAATTCGGTTAAACAATATTGAGAACACTAATTCTCTTTGTTCTTCTGAGACTGGTGCAACGGAAAATAAAGTGAGAATACTTAATCCTATAGAAAATTAATTATGTCTGAACACAACGTCATTTGTATATAGGGTTTGTGAAGAGTGTATTATTTTTACAGTTTAAATCTCAACATAATTTCAGCTAAAAGCACTAAAAGTCTGCTTTGTCCGCCCAGCGCAGAAATACTTACCAATGCTCATTCACCAGCCCATCTTAAAAAGGTTAAATAGGACCTTCGGTCTGGCGCGCAAACTCCTAATCTCTAGATCTCTGGGCCGGTACCCAATGGTGTTATCTAAATTCAGTCAGTCCATATTCTTTCACAATCTTTCATCCATCACCTGTGGCGGATAACCGTCTCAAACCCTACGAAGACTGAAGTCTACTAATAATGGATTCTCACTTGAAGTCTAGCGTGTGAGATCATGAATACGCACTTCCGAAGAGTATTGCGCTAGGAAAAAATGGCCGTCCAAAATTTCTAGGTTTTCAGGGTTGGGTAAGCTCAGATAACTTTACGATTTCAACTTCATGTGTACACCATCTAATCCAGATTAATTTTCCACACTAATTTAATTCATAACCGAAAAACAGACTAAATAACATGATAGGAGGAACTCAATTATTTTATATTCATGTCATTTTATTTGGAAGACATAAGGGACTTTCCAGACAGTTGTCCTGTTCCTTTGTTTAGAGGAATATGGGTCATGCATTCAATTTTAACGAGGAACTGTTACTCATTCGCGTATCATGTCATTTCATAAAATCAATCAAACACTCATAAATATATTTCATTTCTTCGTTACAACTACAAAAAATTACGGAGTATTAGGAAATCAATCCAGTCATAAGGTTTTTTCTTCGAATTATGACCTAGTAGAAATTTTTCAAAGCTGCAATTAAAACTAAGAGAATATCTATAAGAATACATTTAAGACTAATAGACACATCCACTCAAAATACATCGATGAAAGTGAGTTCAGTACAACATAAATAATAATCGAACTCTAAGCTGAACTGATACAAATTTGGTACTAACAGTGTATGACTTAAATGATATTCATTATCGATATTATAGATGAATAAAATTTAAAGTCTGAAATAAACCAAATAAACTAGTAAAGAAATTTTTTTGTAATATCAAAGCTTCTAATGATTCATTAATATAGCACAATATCATTCATTATTTAGATTTTTATATTATATACAATATATTGAATAAAAAATAAATATTCATTTAGAAAGTTGAATAGATTTTTTTCGCATGTTTGTTTTAAAATTAAAATTTTTGATGTCGTATGATGTTTGGATGAGCTCATGTTATGTGCTATTCTGATTGTGTCAATATATTGTTGTTGTTTTTTTCGATTCGTACCTGTAGCCTACAAAAAGATTTATGATGATGCTAAAAGTGAATTCTGTATTTCAATGTCAAACTTAAATTATAACCAACTAAAAAACTACCATACAAGATTTATTGTTCATGTAAACATCCAGAATCTTATTTAATTATCTGTATATATACTATTCGGAAATAAAGAATTAATAGGAACCTTCCAGTTGAATAAATCTAGTTTTTAAAGAGCTTTGGTGGATGTGGGCTCATCAGTTCTGTGGCGGTCGGTATTCGATTTAGTTCTTTAGAATTCATATTCAGCTCTTCCTGATAACCGTTACCAGATAACGTCCAACGATGTACAAATCAGAAGACGAATACGCAGTGTTGAAGACATTTATTATTGCACCGCATATTGATCAAAAAACCACAGGCACAAGAAGCAAAATGATATGCGAGTGACGAAGAGCAAGCAAGCGATTCCGCGAGTGAGCGAGTGTGTGAGCGAATAATATTAAAATGTACACATATAAATTTATAGGAAAATGAATAAGTCATTGAATTATTTAGGAGGCTAGTGCTAAAGTGAGTAGAATGAACATGCACGTAGGGGCGGTGAGCAATGTTCAATCATGCAAAAGCGATACATGTAAGTTATTGCTATACGAATAAATCTCTGTTAAATAAGTCAAAAAGGGCTTAACTAAATTAAATGTGAACGAACTCAAATGTATGTGATGTAATACAGAGCATATTAACTACTTGGACTTCAATAAAAAGCTGAAGTATCTAAATACATATTCAAAAGTTTTTTAATACGTTGATCTTAATTGTATAAAAAGCTAATTACGTCATAAAAAAGCCACTCAGAAATAAAAAGTATATGCTTTTCTAATCTAAACCTTCATTCACGGTAATATATGATTTTTCGATGACACCAGCGTTACCAATATAATATTGATGATGTCCAAGTTATCAAAATTCTTGGTAATTTATTGAATAACGCAGTGGTATATCAAAAAATAATTCACACTAATATTTATCTCATATGGTCATGTTTTTATGAAGACTCAAAAAATTCAGATTTTTCCGAATTCTTCGAGTTTCAATGAAGAAATTTTCAAGACTCATTTCTGTTGCCAACTAACACTAATTGTAGAGTAAATTAGATATCCAACTGCCTATCAAAGAACGAATATGAACTCCTTCTCTTTTACTTTTCTGATGCTAAACATTGTACTTAAAAGTAATAAAATCATGGAGTATTGTGTGAAGATGACAAATTGTTGGATGATTGATGTCTAACTACTACACCTTACGAAGCTAAATTCAATCTGATGTTAGATTTGGTTAAGTGAAAGCTAAGAACCGTTAAACCAAGATGTAGTCAGTCCCTGAATTCACTCACTGTTAGTATGGACCATTAAGGTAAGTCTCATTATTTCGAGTTGAAATTATTCGTGTTATATTAAAAAAACTGATTTCAGCATCACAGATTTCCTTATTATCTGTCTTTTTCAAACTTTAACCTTAAAATCTATTTTTGTGCTTTACATCCCATGAACTGATTCTTTTGTTAAAATCAGATTTTGTAAATTGTCTCATTTGTACTAAAATGAGTACTTTTATTTTCCTTTTTAGCTACGCATTCTTAACTTCTTCATTGTACTCATGTGAAGTGTGCAAAATTGGAGTAATACATACATGTACTAAATCTGACATTGTCTCGAAATAACTGATGCGATAGTGTAAAATGTCAAGATTTTTGTAAAACTACTACAACAAAACATTTATAAATCAGTATGAGTTATTTATCTATCAAAACTAACTATCCGAAATCATGAACATTTCATTATTTCAATAACATGTGAAATATTTTGAAAAAACTCTGAATGTAAGCATATGCGTTATATATTGATTTAAAAATAGATTTTTAGATTAAAAGAATAATGTTAAAATGTTTTAAAGACCTAAAAATGAGATGTAAACAGATACCACATTATTAAGCTTATAAAACAGAAAAAATACTTAAAGAATCCGATATACTTTAATGGACAGATCTAAAATATGTATAAACTATAACAGACTATCAAACTACATTATTTACAGGTCAAATATTTTATAAGTTAAAAAAAAGAAACCAGGTTGAATGGCATTCAAGTATCACATGTGACTAAACTCATTCAAAATAATTAATTATAACAAACCGATTTACCTAGAATCATTAGTCAGTTTTATTCAGTCATTAAAAACACAATAAAACTATGGTAATCATAGTGAATATTGTTCATATTAATTACTGTAAGACGGTGTAAAATGTGGTCGGTTAAAAATTATCACTATCATATCTTGAGTTTTTCTTGAAGTAATAGATTTTAATCTGTACCTAACAAATTTTCATAAACCAGTAGCTTACTAATCCTGAATAATATTCAACAAATTTTCAGTCCCAAATAATTTTAAATTTCAGATAAATGCTGTTTTGAAATGTATGCGCCAATAGTCAATGAACTCGCAGTTTCTAAATATCAAACTGATTTAAATTCCTAATTTATAAACTAACTAATTACTTTATGGATATCACGTAGTGATACAATACGCTCACTGTCAATGGTTAACTAAGTTGGTCTTAACTAACAGTATGGAAATATTATATTTATAGAGTAGTTGTTTCAAAACTTAAACTGTGAATCATCTATTTAAAATAAAATTCGAACCCGGGACCTTCGGTATTGTGCGGGGTCCCGGGTTCGAGTCCTGCGAGGAGCAGGAGTCGTGGATGCGCACTGCTGATGAGTCCCATACAAGGACGAAACGGCCGTCCAGTGCTTCCAGGTTTCTAATGGTGGTCTAACAATGATTGATTGATGATTTCAAATATTGAAACACACAAACCTCCAAAACTCTGCCCTAAAATAAAATTGTAGGCAATAATACCAAGATATTTTCTTTGTTAAAGATATATATCGACGCAACCTAGATTGATTCTTAGGAATTTCATCTACGAGCTCAACTTAAAATTGTTATTGTCTTGTAAGACAAACAGAAAAATTTCGCTCTTTGACATTACACACGTCAGTACGTGAGGATATAATAAATTAAGACCATGTTATGACCCACCCACTAGTGACTATTTTTATTATACTCCTACTCTGGCCATCACTGATCATCTGTAAAGATGATGGCTGGTTTCGGAAAATAAATTTCATCATCAACTGAACCTGTTAACCATCTGAATTACTAATTTTACTTAGTTCCATATTCTTAACCTCACCATCACTTAATTCATAATTCACCTAAATGCGAGTAATGTTTCAAAGTTGTCCAAGATGAAAATAACAGTAACATACGCTCTTCGAAGTCAATATATGGCAAGAAGTATACAACAATCGGATGCGATTATATTGGATAGTTATCTCACCCACTTATCCCACCCATTTTATAGGTAGATGATATCTGGTTAGTCTAACTGAGCATTTGCACTAACCGCGTAAAAACGCAGCACAGAGTTTGTAGGACTTCAAAGATTGATAAACCACTCAATAAAACCTAAAAGTTTCTGACTTTCTGCTTTTTACAATTTGTTTATCATGATTTTAAGATTGACACTTTTCTAAGTTATTTCTCTTAGTCTATGAGTTTGGTTTCACAATATAAAATCCATTCAGCCGATATCATTCTGTTAGGAATCGTGGAAAATAACATAATGTTTACCTTCAAAATTGTGAAAAACGGAAAGAATAAAATAATAAAATTGTATTACTTAATCGTTCAAGAATTGAATTATGTTTTTATTGTTAATTATCTTAAATTTATTCAACATTCAAAACATTTAGAAAGAGAATAAAAAATAATGCTTTTTCTTAAAATAAATTAATAATCAATATGCTACAATTAAATCTACTATCAAAAATAAGGCAGATAGGCACTAGGGAATATATATTTTAATTTATGTCCAATATATTAGAGAAAGACGTGAATGTTAATCATAAAAAAAACTTTGTGTAAATGTTCAGTTTCAATGTGGAAAAAATAATTTACATGTTGATTATAGAAAAAATTAATAATCTTTTTGATGGAGGAAATTTTTCATTGTTCACTTGACAGAATAATTGAAAAGAGGATGTTTTTCTTGCTTTTAATAAAATAGATTTATCGAGCTAAAATTTATCCACTTGAATTTACGATTTAATTGGCAACTAATAAACCCAAAGTATATACAAGATAATTTTTTTCTGGTTAGCTTTTTTTAGCGAGTTTGTTTTCTGAGGGATGTGGTCTTCAACCCCATGCCCAGCCCTTCTCCTGTATTCAGGCTTGCGACCAGCAGTAGGCTTGGATCCGCAAAGCGAGGACAACATTTCCATAATTGAACAACATCTGGAACTCAAAACAACTGTCAACCAACACCGAAGTCGGAATTCTAAGTACAAATGTCAGGACAGTTTTACTGTATGGAGTGAAAATTTGGAGAACTACTAAAGCCATCATCCAGAAGATACAAGTATTCATTAACAGTTGTCTACGCAAAATACTTCTAATCCGTTAACTAGAAAGCATCAGCAACAACCCAGTGTGGGAGAGAACAAACCAGATTCCAGTGGAGGAGGAAATCAGGAAGAAGCGCCAGAAGTGTATAAGACACGAATTGATGAAAACACCCAACTGCGTCACCAGACAAGTCCTCACTTGGAACCCTCAAAGTCAAGGAAAAGAGGAAGGCCAAGGAACTCATGACACCTAGAAATGGAGACAGACATGAGAAGAATGAATGAAAATTGGAAGGAAGTGGGAACGGTGACCCATGACAGAGTGGGTTGGAGAATACTGGTCCATGCTCCGTTGAGGGGAAACAGGTTAAAAATAAGTGTTACTGCTGCCCAAGCCCTGTATGACTGGTAAACTGAAGTGTCAGATAATATAGTAACGCCTCTGGCAACATAATCCTGTCAACAACAGGAAGATAAATATGATCCATTTCATAATTTATCGTTTTGATGGTATAAAAAAATCGACGCTTCTTCAAAAACACTTAATATGTTGATGGATGTAAGTAAATTTGATTTAGTAAATTAGCAACTGAAACCTACCCATCTGAAAGTAAGTCAAAGATATATGAAATCATAAAGTTGTTAAAGTTAAATAATTAATATGTATAGACACCATTGTGAGTAATTAAAAAACTACACTGGGAAAATCATTCATTGCTGTGTTTACACGATTATAAAGACATTAAGAATCTAAAACTTTCATTATAAGTCACGCATACCATAGTTTGGCACCGATAGTTTCATACCTATTTACCTCCTTCGCTTTCCTGCTAAAAACGTATTCGGTCAACCATTTTTATGTGAAATTAACCAATGATGTTAGCAAAATAAATAAATTACTTAATCAGATGTATGGCAGACATGAAAACGACTTTTATATTTTTTTCTTTGCCATAGTGTTAAATTTCAAGGATTTGTACATTAATATTGTAAAATTGCTTTGAATAAGATCGAAATATATACTCAAATATGCTTAACGAGATGAAGATACAGAACTCTGAGAAACAAGTTATCTCCATTTGTAACAATATACCGACTAGAATCTAAAATAGCGTAACAATTCGGTCTCCAGAGGTTATTAAAACGGTAAACTTTGTACAAAAAATAATAGCCTACGAATCCATCTTCAAACATTATTAACTGATGATATCGATTTTAAAATAGTTAATATTGTGGAAGATAGGTTCGAGGAATATATTGGTGAAAGATGCAAGAAATGGTTTTCCACTGCAACGGATAGATATGGACAACAAATTTAAATCATAGTTGTTTTAAAGTTGTTCGTATTCAAAATCTGCATTTCTATGTAATCATGAAATTAAAATTGATCTTTAAAAATCATTTATTTTCAACAGCTTCTCGTGGTGCCTATCCTTATTGTTTATTTAAATAAAGCTCTTTAATGAACTAAGGTATATTGGTTTTTCTGTGCGCATAAGATCGTGAGTTTGAGATAAAAGTAATGCCATGGTTCACTTAACACCAATAGAAACAGATCCTCTCAAACATCAATTCACAATGTCACTAGTAAACAGAGTGCACTGCTAATTTCAGACTACATTTGATTTTAGACACATTTAAAATGGATATGAGTTATTCATTAAGTTTATCTAAAAGATGTATGATATGTAATCAGACAATGCAGAATATCAAATAGTTTTCTTTCCATAGATAACATTATCTAACCAATTTATTTTATCTTTAAAAGAATATTAATAAAATTTTGATTGTGATGAATTCAATTATTACCAAAAATTAAAATATTCGTTATTTCTTTACATTATTTTTTTAAAAAAAATTTAGGTAAAACATTTGTATGTGCACGTGTGTTCTGCTAAAAAAAAGGAATATTATTTTAAACAAAATTTTAAATTAGCTAGTAACGAAAAATAAACAAAGCAAAGCAAACTGGACAAATGAAATTTTTTTACAGAAACAAAAACCCAATTACTTACTACAACTAATACACATTGCCATGCTACTCTTAGAGTAATACAAATACAATACAAACAATTACCACTACTAACAAAAATTGAACAAGAATAAACTGTGATCTCTTATTGATAATCATGATGAGATGGTGTTCATAACAAACGTATTTAATTAAAACATTTTTCCCCAGGTTGAATAAAACAAAAAAACCCACAACAGAATATTCTAAATAATTTATTCTACTCTCACTAATCTACTTTTTTTCCCTTCTTTTATTCTCATTCCTCATTCCATTTTTTTCGTGTTTTTAACTTCGTCATTTTGTATACCGTCAATAATTATCATATAGATTTTGTATATCTCTGTGTATGTATGTGTACAAGTGAGTGAGTGTTAGAATGAATTGGTTTTTGGTTGTAGAATGCTATTATTTTTTTCCTACAAATTATATGGGTATTTTATTTTCTTCTGATACTCACATATCATTAAAAATTAATGCATGAATAATTATTATTATTATTATTGTAATACTACTTAAATCCACTTTAGGCAAAGAAAAGAGGAAGAAAATCTTGAAAACAAAAAAGATAATGTCACTCACAAAACTACCGTAATATACAGTTACATTCTATATTTTTTTCAACACTTCTAGTGGGGTTCAGATTTTTTGTTTTTTGTTTAGGAAATAACTGTAAATTGGTAAGTAACTTAGACCCCCAGAAATTTCATTGCTATTAATGTAACAGAAAGAAAATGGATTCTCAATGTTTACATATTTATATAGTTTGTATTCTCTAGATTAAGTATGTCGATTATGAATTATTTTGTCAATTAGATTTATATGCCTATCATATATTACAAGTGTTTACACGATTCCGTTCTATTATAACTATTGAATGCATATGTTGTGTACTATAGTCATGGATGCGTTTATGTCGTATAAGATGATGTATAGACAACTATATGAGCCAAATATGATTACATCTTTGCAGTTCATAACTGATACCATTGCCAACAATAATAGTAATAAAAACATGCCCGCAGACAAACAAACATACGATTGACATCAAAAACAATAGTAATAATAGTACACTAGAATGTACAATTATGTTGTAACATACATGTGTGTATATATATGCACACCTATTTCCCGTTAAATGTAGTAGGTGTAATATTTTATAGTAAAAAATAACAATAATTCCTTACACACTTAACTAACCGAGCTTTTATGAAGCGGAAACAATGACTGATTGCTATGACCAATGTAATTGAAACAGAAAGAAGGGGAAAAAAAATCATAAGTCTAGCATGTGACATTAGAGAGTGAAAGAATTAGCAGGAAAGGGATTTCATTTTATTTATTTACTTATTACTTTGTTGTTTAGTTAGTTTTATGACCAAGTTGTTCACCTTCCTTTCCGTTTTCCACATTTCTTTCTACTACCCACCTTAATCATGAAATATTAATTTCTTCGCTTATATATATATATATATTTTAATCTGCCTAACCTATCTACATATCTATCCATCTGTGTTTGTTTTATTCTCTTCTATCACTTTCTATGACTCCTGCCTAACACACACACATACGCACATAATATTCATGTCATGTGTATACATGTCCCCTAGGTATAGATTAAATTCAAGGGTATTCATGAAAATAATCATATTATTATCAATAATAATAGTCATGTTTATTCAATGTTCAAAAAAAATGTAGAACATATTTTGTTTACTACAACACAAAAGGGGACTGGGTGGGAAGATGAAGCTTTAGATATAAGATAGTTATTAAGGGTTACCATGTTTGCGAGTGAATAAGATGACTTAAAGGACATGCGAGAAAAGAAAACTTACATATATAAATATATATACGTATAAAACTAAGCTACATTTGAACAAGCAACTACCTTGAAGTTGAATCTAAAGAATTTGATTTCCGGCAAGGCCCATTTTTTTTATGTTCTTAGTAAATTTACAATTGCAGAAAGTAAAATAAATAGTTAATAGGAAAAAAATTTAATATCATAACACTGTTGAGTATTTATAACACTATGACTATGACTATTTTGCATGTGTACATATTCACTCATAGTAAAAAAGAATATTTGAAAATGAAAAGAACCACAGTAATGTATTCCAGTCTGCATAAATAAATAGGATTTTTTGTCGATTACCTTTGACTAATTAAACGTAATAGAGGTGAACATTCAATTCATAAAATGAATATGAAAAAAAATGTCTAATTATTTCATGATGTGACCTAAAGAAGACAAATCAATGCTATTTTATATGAATTTATAGTGTAATTCATGATAAACGATTGATTGTAAAAGAACACTTCAAACCAAATAATCATTTATGGTTCAATCAATTTACATTATTTACACAACTAATCTATTATATACATATATATATAAATATATATATATATATATATATATATATATATATATATATATATATATAATTATCGTGTAAAACAATGGTAGTCAGTCAACCATAAAATCTTTTCTTTATTAGTTTTACCACTAATATATATTTTCATAATTGATAAATGTGAACATTTACACTTTTCATCAATCTTGTAACATTTCTATGTGAAATCTCATTTCCAGTTATGCAGTAAAACATTTTTGAAACTTAAATAAAATAAAATAAAAATATTCGATTGGTAAATAAAGTGAATCTCTTTCGACCACTGATTAGATTTTACATGGCTTAACAGGAGTACAGTAAGAATTTGTGATAAGCATAGTAAATTAATTGATGCTAGAAATGTAAATGATAGAATTTGAATTTAGCTGCGTGACATGAATATTCTAACTGATGAGTTTGTAAGTCTTCGACTTAATACCTAATAGAGTTGTGGTTCAGCATTGATGAAAAGTCCTATATTAGAACGGAACCAAGACAAAAAATCCTAAATTATGAAAGTAATTTACAGCATTTTGGATAAAAATAAAACTATTTGGATCATATTCAGAAGTTTGCATGTCACACTTCTGACTTAAGAGATAATATCTCTTGTAACCAGTTCATTTTTAATATTTTTTAGACGAGAAAATACCATACTAGTTTTTCATACTTCACTGGTTCATAAAACTGATTAACGTAAACGTTAAAAAGTTAAAGGATCACTTAAATTAGAATCAACATTTCGAGTTGTCAGTAATTATCTATGAAATCTTTATAAAATCTATGAAATGCATCAAATTTTGCTTAGCTGACGAACATATTACGAGAAACACCAGTAACTTCTAAATGTACATTTTTATATACTTCCTTTGTCAACTTAGTTATAGTTTTTGCTACTTTTCTTGTTTTCAAAGTCACAGGTTTACTTGTAACAAGACTGAAAATCAAGTAAAGCTTCAACCATGTAACTGTTTTCTGATTTATTCACTAGTGCAAGCGTGATAGAGTTTATTAACAAGTCAGTATTGTGAACACCAGATACACAAACTTAACCAGTCAATAATGAAAATACTCAGTAGTCTAAACAAGTAAAAGTATATTAATACTAGAGTTGTTCAATTAAAATAATCGATATCAACCTTCATGATAAATAATTTAGAATCTACATCCGGTAAGATGATTTAATGAATACATCATTATTATATAAGAATTAAAACTTTATACTAAATCTATCATGTGCTTAACTGATTACGTTTTTTTTGTAAACTAAACATACTCATACTCAGTATAATAACAACAATAATTGAAACAAACAAATATTTATTTTGTAAAAATATTTTAACACGTAAACAACAAAATAGATTTTTTAAGTTCATAGCTGGTGTATTTTAATTTCACTGTTTTAATCATACTTTATACTCTCTTTTTGACTTACTTTCTTTTGCACATGGCATCCAATATGATATAATCATTCTTCTACTTCTTCTTATTATTATTACGATTGTTATTGTCATTTAGTGTGTAAATGATGTATAGAAGCTATTGAAACATTATTAAAAGCAACCATGAAGTTCAATTGTCGACAGTACAAAAAATCTATGTACACACTAGTACAAACTTTTGTATATTTATTTACATGTGCACTCCTAGCCAAAATGCACTTATACATTATTCCGTTAATAAAACTTACAATCATGTAAAAATCAAATCATTGTAATATATACATATAAATAAATATTTTATTTTAGAAAAAAAAACAAACTAACTAACTGTACTATTTTTTGATGCGGTAATTTATTGATTAACAGCAAAAGGTATTAAAATTACAGCACAAAATGTTTGTATTTGTGTTCGTGCGTGTGTATGTGTGTGCATACAAATGTATGTGTTTACAGTAAGCAAGGTTATTTACCTGTTTATTTATGTAGATCTATTTGTAAAAAATGTTTATTATGAACTATGTGCCCTATACTCAAATGAAGACAGAAAACAAAACGCAAAACACAAAACAAAACAAAACAAAAACCTGACTGTCATGTCTACATTTATCATCATTTTTTGTTTTTTTTTTCTAGTCAGAAAATAAAAAGAATTAAAGTGAGAAGAAACAAAGTTGTAGTAGCTGTAGTAGTTTTAGTTGTTCTAGTAGCAGAGAGAGAGAGAGCGCGCGAAGAAAAAACAACTAAACTTAGAGAATAAATCAGGCTAATTATTTAAGGTATTCCATGATAAAATATTTATTTATCTATTTTTGTGTTGTGGTTATTGTATTTCTTTTTTCAATGCTTAATTCTTATTTCGGTAAAGCATACACTAGAGATCAAATAAATTTTAATCACATTTGTTTACTTAATTGTGAATACAAGGTGAAAACACGGACGTTAATTTATTATTATTATTATTTATTTATTTTTTACATCGTATATACGGATTAATTTTAATGATAAAATTAACTGTAATCGATTAAATCTTAGTAAAAATGATTATATATGAATAGAAGATGAAATAGATTAGTGTAAACACTTTGAGCAATCCATTCAAGTTTTTCACAATTTATACAGACACTATGAATGATATGGAATGGAAATCTATGGGCTGGAAAGAAAGAAGATCACATCATAGGTGATATAGACTGCAAAATGTCAATCAATTTTTGAAGTAGGGTCGAGAAATGAAAATATCTTAGACAGGACTTCTGAATCATTTGCAGCTGGAGACAATACAACTTAAAGTATATCATAATAATGTATTCAGTATGTCCCCAAATTACTTCTGCATCCAAATTAGACTGTTATGTACTTTTATATCTATTTACGTCAAGGTAATTAGTTAGACAAGTATAGATTTGTGTACTCGGTTTTTAATCATATACTTTTATAGGAGCATTTATGATAACACTTGCCTGTTTAGACTAAAATGGAGACAAGATATGAGTTTGCGACTTGATGGTTAAAAGTACAATGGTCTAAAAACTTTTATGATTTATAGTCCAAAAGTATTACATAACCTATATTGAAAACAGCTGCATACCAATCCTATTCAATTTATATTCAACTGGAAACAAAATATAAAAGATTTTTTCTGTTAGCTCAATAAAATCAGTTTGTTTTTACTAACAACAAAATACAGAAATAAAACGAAACCTTACATTCTAGAACTCAGGTATACACTTTGCCAATTTAATTGAATTTGGTTAAAGTTCAAGTAGTCACTTGAAAATTTCCCTTCAATGTATTTGTTAAGTTGAAATTCTCTTCAGCTCCATAGTTAACTACACAAACGAATAAGTTTCATTTGGTTTATGTTTTGAAATAATAAATCTGTGAGGATAATATTTTTATCCTCAGCTTCTTAATCCGTATGATTTATGTTAATCAGTATACAGTTTACAGTTTTAACTAAACACTTGACAAAGTTCAACATTTTGAACATTGGTAACTCGTATTCATTGTTTAAGTTACTGAATATAATACAGATGTATTCAAATGCTTTTAGTGTTTTTATAAACTGTACTATTATTTCATTTTGAAATCACATTTATTTCCAAATCAAACTAAAATATAGAATCCAATCGATTCCTCACTATTAAGCCATTTTTATCTCAGACTTATCAATAAGTTTAGCTGTAAGTATGGAACATTTTTCATAAAACATGTTGAAATGAGACAAAACTAACTCTAATGACTTCATTAAAATAAGGAACTTTCCATTACTTTTAGACATTTTGATAGCCTGTATTGTTGGGTATTCAACATAAACTTCAACAACACAGTGTTGATAACAATAGGATTAACAGAGCAAACCTTTTTGTAGTCGACTCATTTTAAAATAGTTTTCTGGATAACATAATCTTAATCCCAGATTACCCAATGTCCGAGGGTTAAACCAGCAACTGAATGTTTACATAAATTTTCTCATCTAAAATTTAACTGTTTATAGACAGTTTGCAAGTTTAACTGATTATATTCACTTGAAGCTTAAAAGGTAATATTAGTTATGAGCAATGGTCTAAGTGTCGTCATAAAATATCTACATTAATTTGACGAAAGAAACACTAAATATCATGACATATTACCATGAACTCATTCTTCTCAGTTGCTTGCAACTTTAAACCATTGAATTAATCATTAAAGCAAAATACCTGTACATACTTATGAATGAGCAAACATTTGAACAAGTTTATTTCTTCCATCAGTCACTCAGTTGCAACATGGAACTTGGCACGTACATACATTAGTTCAAGTTGTCATAAAGCATCAGAAAAGAGAGATAAGATTGTCAAAACAAATCCCAGAGTACTAGAGGTTGTAGCAGCATTAGCGATAATGGAGAAGATTAAGGATTGAAGATGTGATTAGAGACGTATATCCTAGTTAAATAAATCTAAAATGATTAAAAATGTCATGAAGAATTCTTAAGCTTAGAATGTATGCATACGTGCTATTGAAAACGGTTTTGAGCTATGTCATCCAAAGTCTCTAACCACTAGTTACAACTGCGTCGCAGACCGCAACCAAGAAGTCTACTCTAACAACAGGGCTAAATCTAGTTGTCAGTGACTACATGGACTTGTGCCATGTTTCGGTTTGGCTAGCCCTACATTTTTTCCAGACCACCCCTACATCAGACGTGGTGGTTAGGAATATAAAACAAATGCCCCAACCACCTCAACTGATTAAAATTCACCATTTGATCAGTTTATTTGACATCCTTACCTAATACTCGTTTCCCTACACTAGCAGTGCTTACTGGATTGCCCCAGGACATATAAGCAATGCTTCGAAGACTCCTACGGTCAAAATCCAGTAACCTACGAATATCCTCTACTCATACTGGCTATATTTCACAGCCATAAAATGGAACGGAACGAATTGCTACGCAGCACACTCGTACATTGTCCAGCAGACGAATATCTCACCTACGCCATAAGTGACGCGAGTTGGCAAAAGCCAGTCGAGCCATCTCTATCTGTGCGGGCATTTAGCCAGACAACAGACTAAAAGGGCGCATGAGATTCCCAAGATAAATGAAGCAGTCAACACCCTCAACTACTTCACTCCCTATCACTAGTTCAAGTGCCAACACAAACCAATCATGAAGCAACATTTTGCATTTCGAGGGGGAGAACTGCATCCCGAACATGCTTGCATTGTTGCTTAGGGTAGTCAGCGTCTTCACCAAATAGAACTATGTCATCGGCATATTCTAGGTCAATAAGCGAGTCTCCTGGTAGAAGGTCCACCCCTGAAAATTCTGACGAGGATAATGTTAACTCCAAAAGCATGTCTACCAAAAAGTTAGTTAAGAATGGAGAAGGTGGACAGCCCTGACGGACACCACTTGAAGTAAATAATTCTGACGAAAGTTCGCCGTAAGCTGTCACTCGACCAGTGGTGTTCGAGTAGAGAGCTTGTATAAGGTTGATATACTTCTTTGGTACACCTTTCAATGATAGACACTGCCACAGAACTTCACGATCCACACAGTCGAATGCCGCCTAAAGGTCGAGAAACACGACAATTGTCGGACATCCGGATATCGTCTATGTTCTAGGACCTGTCAAAGTATGAATATTTTAACCAGGTCTGAAACCAGACTGGTTCGTTCGATTATGATCTTCAGAAGTAATTCTACATATATGAGCAGATATGTTTAATAGTATATTCGAGTTGCAAAATATATCATATTTTAATCGATTCACATCTGAGTAAGATTATGCTCCTATCTGTTTGTTTGTGCTAATCCATACTGTGAATAAAAAATATATTAGACACTGAAATGGAAAACGTGATTTAAATTTGGTAATCCTTGGCAGTTTGCAACTTCATATCTACTAAATATATGGTTAGGATTATAATGATAAATTAATATCAAATGAGTAGTAGATGTAAACTACTAGAGGATAAACAAAAAGTCACAACTTAGTCAACACATGTCAGTATTTCACTACCTATTCTATTAAAACTACAAATTATTCAAAATGTAATTGGTTTACCATACCACTTTAAGACAACCAAACCCATAAAACATAGTTGGTAAAAAGTAAAATGGCCGGAGTCCAGTCCACGTTTGATTTATAAAGCGAAATGTACGTAAAATTGATTTTCTGCATTATTCTGCAACGCTTTTGATTGAAAAGCATGTTTTAACATCAATGTCTTAATGTATATTATGTCTAACTGTTATAATTACATTCAGTCATTGTTTACTTAAACATAACATCACAACAGCGTTTTAACTCTAAAGAATATGAGTATTTATTAGTAATATTTAAAGTCGTTTGTTGGTAAGTTGAATTCAGCTTATTACTAATAGATTTATAGGTATCAGAATTAGAAAGTGCTCCTTAAAGATTCATAACCGATGAAAATAAAAAAGCCACATTTAGGTACGACCAATAATATTATCACTGAAGTTTCACCGACTTTTTAAATCCAAATTGATGAAGAAGCATGGACTTTATGCTGTTGCATCTAATCATGTTACACTGATCCAGTTTAGAAAAAAGTGACAATTAAACTGTCTAAGACCACTAAAATAGAAATTGAAATTTAAAAGCTAACCATAAGAATATTATCTGCAGTAATGATATTAGCTATTCAATGAATTTTATGCTCCTAGTGAGTTCAGCAACCACGAAAATTTTAAACTGATCAATCTCCTCATAACTTATATATTTTAATTTCATTTCAGCCGGTGTAAACATATTGTTTGATAGTTTTTTGAAATGTCTCGAAACATTGCAATACAAACTAACTATATTCACAGAACAGATGATAATTTCTTGATTTGATTTTCAATACAGGCTGCTGTATTTTTAAATCGGATGATCACGACTTTAGTTTTTGAGTTTACTGGAAAAAATGCACATGAGTTTGCAATGACTTGTAAGAAAAATAATGATAACTTCACTCTTTAAATATTTTTCTCATTGAAACATTACAGATTTTGTTTATTAACTTTCATTTTCCCTAATGATGTTCGCAGAAATTTCCCTGTGTAACTAACTCCCAAAGGATATATATGCTGTTTTAATGAGTATGCGTTTACTTGCCTATTGTAGACTTTTGACGGAAATATTTGAAGTGACATTGTAAGAAACACGTTAAAAACTACAGGTATTTTCTAGACTGACTGATGCACGTATACTTTGTTGCCTGAAAAAAAATATATATATATATATTTATATGTATATATGTAAAACGTCATATAAGCCATGAAATATTAATAATCCTGTCTAATATACAGGTATAAAGTTAAGTAGGCTTTGAGAAAACAACTACATATATAAAGGAATAAGAATATCCACTGTACTTCTTTTTTTGTCTACATTTTTTTTACTCCTTATTTATTATTTAGGATAAAATTACAAGAAAGTACAGTCTACTAACCACACAAGTAGAAATAATAATTCCAAGTTTTACCATATCAAATTCACTCTACTATACGAGACACTTTTGCATAAGTTTGTTGATCTTTAAAACCAGTAAAATTTTGATTGTAACTATCAAAATTCAAGAATTATCAAGTTGTCAATCTCGATTTCTTAGTTTTATTTAGTCAGACATTGTGTTATCTACGACTGGAAATCCTACATAGCTTCCCTTGTAATCTGTATTAGTTATGCAGATTAATTTATTGTTCACTGTGTTTCTTCCAAAATCTAAAATTTATTGTATGTTGACAACTCAATATTAAATGTTACAAAAATTGTTTAAAATTTTTAAACAATAAACTAGTAGTATGTTTATTTAACCAAACGAAAAGACAAATATTATTTATATGACTGTTGATACATTCATTAAGTCTTACAAATATTTTTTATGTATTAATAAATATAATTGAAACCTCAATACTAAATGTACAATGTGAATTTCTAATTCTTTTAAAAATCAAGCAATCAGATTCAAATCTCTCTGCAGCTAAATGTCAATTATAATGGAATTGTGAAAATTTGATTGATTCCATCTATTATCAATAAATCACCTGGATGATACTTTGAACATTGTCATTTCAACAAAAAATTGAAGAGTAATTTTCTCGGAAATCAACCAGTTCACTATATTGGTAAGAAATATACTTAGACATATCCAAAACGAATAAACAAAAAGTACAGAACAATTAGTTGGTTGGATTCAACCAGTCAACTAATTAGACTAGGCATCATAAAGCAAAGCGTGAAATAATTTATTAACGCTAAATGTGTTTTAACAAAAAAAACTTTTTTTCTGTTAATCAAATGATTTTACTCATTAATTTGTTACATAAACTAAATGATGTGAAATAAAAAGTTTATTTTTAAAATTGTTTTAAAAAATAAATGATTAGCGTTCAGTGAATTATCTAAATCTACGGTTATATTATTTTTATTAATAATTACCTTCGAAAGTCAATGTTGCACTCAAAATCGCCACGCTTGCTTACTAGAGGAAAGGAGAATAATAGTGATAATAATAACTAGTAAGAGAACATTAAGGACAAATCGATGCAGGTAAACTGAAAATGAGATTTACAACACTTTAAGATCCAAAAGATAATTTATATCATTTTACAAGGATGCATGATACACGCTTCACTTAATTCAAAAGAATGATTAACTAGATTTGTTGTCTTACAAATTATTCATTATAATTTTATTTCTGATAAAAAACTTTCGTCTCCATAAATTTAGTGGATTTCAAATATCAATAACAAAAATTGCTGTACCACTCTTATGTCATCAAAATAGTTGTTTGAGCCCATAACCGAAATGTCTCATATTGTTTAAACTAACTTAGTATTCACCTTTTCTAAACTAATATAATAAACTGGAAAAAACAAACAACTCCGAACTAAACTTGATTAATGTGAAATATAAGTTATCCATTTATTCCAGCTTATATAAGACAGTCTCGTTAGTAGGAAGGAGCATTTAAATTAAATGTAGTTTTCATTGTTCTTATAAATTGTGTCAAGATTTCCTAAACATTTCTGTTTTTTTTACAAAAAACAAGTTTTATAAAAAATTTAAGAATAATCTGTATAGATTAGTTGGTTGAATAACATACATCCTGTTAATTAATTTTCTAGAATTATTTCTATAAGCACAATACTTTTTTTCTTTTTAATTTTGTCAAAGCGTTTTTTACAAATATATCAATCATTAATTTGGCATACAAAATAAATAAACAATTGAATTCATCTTCTAAAGAATATAAATAGTTGATTCGTTTTTATTTCTAGAAAAATCAAAGCTACTGAAAATAAATGATTATTATTATTATTATCTTTAGTTGATAGTAAGAAACTTTACAACATTTTCCAATGCTTAAACATTATTCGACTGAAAATGAATTGAGTTTATGCGTATAAACAAACAAATTTTAATTTTCGTTGCTACTCACATGTATTATCTATCTAATATATGTTTATACATATTTTCGAATATTTACAAATAATCTTATACAAGCAACCCGCAGTTTAAGTTATCATTCGAATATTTATTTAACTTTTATTATTCATGATAATTACTAGTATTGTTTGGTTTTTTTTCTCTGTTTAATGTGGGTTATTTAGTTTACATCTATCATAACTTGGTAGCAAGCATATCAACCACATGTTGATGATGTACAAAATGTTCACAAAATGCTGGTATAAGTTAGTTTTTTGTTGCATTAGTGTTTAACACTTACATCACAATTGGCAATCTTCTTTACCGAATTATATACACATTGTTAAAAATTATTTTTCTTTAATTAACTAAATTACGTGTGTTGTATCATTTTATATTATTAAAATCACATGATTGTTTATATCTTAGTTACCATTATTGTTTATAATGTCATGAAAATATCAACAAATAAGTATTGTTGTTAAAAATGATTATAATCTGTACTACCTTTGTCAGTAGTGGTATTAATAGTGATAAAATGTTAACTTTGTAACAGTCAAAAGATGAAGGAAAACAGAGAATACACAGTTTTATTCAGAGACCAGAATTACCTGTAAAAATAATATAAACCAGGTAACATTGGACGGTTTTATCGTTCAGTCATGATAACTAACAATATTTACTCACTACCCTTCACAAAACGAAACTTGTAAACATAAACGCTGTAAACTGTAACCCAGTAATAAAACTATACCTTGATTATCACGAGAACCTAAGCTACTGGGATGAAGCCCCACTTGGGTTGATGAAGTTCATTGACCATAGTTTTCACACTATAACAAAACAAATATCTAATATTTCCCAATTTTCAATGATTCTTGAACCAATGTTAACTTGTAATGCAAAACTATGTTCTGAAGAAACACAGTCCGAAAACTATCTATAAATAACAAAGTAATCAACATTGGTATTTTCTCACCATTTGATCTAAAGCCATATACATAAATAATTAAGAAATATCACTCATTACCTTTATACATATTATCATAATTTTAAGTCTGTAAAACGTGTAAAAACGGTTTTTGATCTTGTCTGTGAAAGATGAATTCAGCCGACATGTATTTTTTTATACATCTACTAAACAATCTACTCATAATGTCAGTCTGTAGTGTCTATATAATCACTCTGATACGAAGTAACTTTAAAACGAATAAAGGAAAAGAGTGAAACATTCAACAAATGCATTTGATCTCATCAGTCTGATCTGGCAAGAGAAAAAGGATACAAAATCTATTCGAAACAAGAAAACAAAATCTCACAACACAACAGTTCAGAACATTTTATAAATATCAGTTTGATAAGATAAGTTATCTGATTTTAGTTTCATAACACCGAATGCGCCATGAAAAACGAGGACTTTTAATGTTACAGATAAATAGTTATTCCAAGAAGTTTAGAAATAAATGAAACCAAATAAACTGGAAGTAGTTAACATATCTCAGTTTCAAATTTTCAAGAACAAGTTTATAAATGCCTATGGTAGGGAAAAAGTTAACCAATCACATCACACCCACAATCTTATAATTTTAAAAGCAATAAATAACAAAAATGTTCTCCACTTCCAGAAAGTTAACAAGAATAGATAGTATCCTATATCTATGAAACAGTGAACTACATTAAAAAGCTCAAGGTACATAAATCTCTTAGTTGTTGATAATTAAGTTGTTAAAAAAACTATAAATCTCAACTTGGAGTCATCCTAGAAGTCATTAATCTGCAGAAGTCTTACTCAAGAACTGGATTACTAATCATCAACCTCAATTGTCTCTATTGCCATGCTTATTTGAATGTTAGCTCTTGTTAGATTTTCAATGGTATGTTATGCTTTCTTTTGATAACTTGAAAAGGTGCTTCATTGATACAATCACATTCTTCAACAACTAAATTAGATGTTGCATTTCATAAATAAGAGATAATTTTTAGTCATGGAAATTATACATGCCATAGCATTCTGTAAACTTATCCTAGTGTATCCATGCTTAATACTACGCTATGCTGAAATGTTTACTCAGCACTGCCTTGTGGTCAGTCATTCTCCAACCGATATTGATTTCAAATTAAAACCACATTTGAATTGGTTAATCAGTTGAATAAATAGAATTTCACACTAACTATTAACTTTCTTCATACTTGCATGTTATGTAGTAACTGGAATCCTGATCACTCGACCACTTATTTATGTAACTAATTCCGCAACCACGAAAGGCAACTAATGAATATCACACTGAATATTGTTAGTTTTATTTTAATAATTTTTATCTTTCATAGCTGTTAGTCTAGTTCGATATCACTAATATATCATCGAAGAAATGTTTCCGTTTAAAAGTTTGTGGAGATTGTAGGAATTCGATGGTTTAAATTACAAACTGATCTTAGGTAGACAAGAGTTTCTATTATCATGATCATTCATATTTCTTCACTAACCCTTATCATTTCTTGTAACTGTCTCTATCTAACAGACTATCGAGTAAAAAAATATAGGACCAAGAAAGGCATCAAACTTCAGACTGATAAACAATTATAAATAATTAATGCATGAGCTAAACAACACAATCTAAGCTTTTCATGTATCTAAACGTCTATTCTTCTAATCTTTCAGCTGTTCTCAAATTTATTTATATCACCTTTTTGGCTAAAACCAACAAGTGAAAAGGGATTAACCTTTTTTGATTTTTTATCAACAAGACCAATGGTAAGGTTGAGCTATTGTCATATACTGATAGCATTAGTCTTTTGTTTTTATTCTGTGAATTTATGCTATTTTTACCATAGATTTTTTCCACTTCACTCCTCTCTTATTCATTCTTTTAGGTACAAAATTCATCATACACGTACGCGCCCATACACACAAGGATAATAATCTAACATACTATGTATTGTTCATGACCCATTCAGTACAAGGTATAACTGATACTGCTAAAACTACTCATGCCACATGAGCACATAACAGATAGATAGAAACAAAGAGAAGAAACATTTTATAGATAATTCTTATTTATTTCATTTTCCACTAAGAATAAAAGACAAATAAGACTAATCAAAAATAGCCAAACACACGAGAAAAATAATTGTTTATCTTTTTTATCTGTCATGGGATTCGCATGCATCAAAATATGAGGCGTACGCACTTTTTGACACATCACTGTATTATGGATGAATACACATGTGACAGATCTCAAATGACATGGTTTGAGAATAGATTTCTATGCCTCATAACCTGTAGCATCGTTAGCTGACCTCATTAATTCTCAAAGTTGAATATCAGGAAATGTATATGTCGATTTATTTGTTCATATACACACATACATTCGTATATATATATGTATTAACAAACATATTAAATGGAGTATCATATCGTATTATACTGCGATTCAATTTATTCACCATAAAGTTCAACCAACTATAGATAGAAACATAGATATACATGCACAAAACTAAGTTCTTCTATAAGAAAGAAGTAAATACCAAAATTGAGGTCGTTCCCTCATGCAGATGTGAAAATGTCCCAAGAGTTTAAATCCATGATAAACAACTATATGAGTTCGTCGGATTAAGTGTAATCCATATATATAAGAATAAATGTATGAATCTATCCCTCAGGCTACTGGTTTATTGTTTATCAATCAATTTTCTGAAAAGAGCACTTGTATAAGTCTTTTCGTATAAATTTCCATTTTACTTATATTGTGTCAAAGTATCCTGAACTTCATATATATATATATATATATATATATATATATATATATATATATATATATATATATATATATATATATATATATATATATATGAACATCTACATAACAGAACACCATGTACTCAATACAGCTCAACTGTTATTATGCTGAATCATAACTTATTTGCTAGTGTATTACATTCGAAAACAAAATCCTATTGCTGTTTTACATAATCATTTACAGGTAAACAAAAGGTATCTATGAAAAAGCTATTCAAAGTTGATTAGAAAATCAATCCACTTATAATTATTAATTAGCCTACAGGACTATAATCTATTTATCTAAGAATTTAAATCATCTGCATTCAACATTCTATTTGATCATTTTAGTCATCAGAAAATTTGTAAATAAGATTATTCATTCCATATAATATTTACGAGACTTTTATTGTAGATAGACTATGAACAGTTAAAATCATTGATTAATTATAAGACTATCTAAAGGGTGGTTTTGAGGTTAGACATAATACAAGGTAAATACATGTTTGTTTTTATGTGATGTGATGAGTCGAGCCGCCGCACCAATGTTCCAAGTTCTACCTTGCATGCAACTAACCGAGTTAGGCCAAGTTACTCTGATAAGTATTCGGACCAAAATATTTTAATTATTGAACAACAGTAAGAAATCAGTTTTCAAATAAATCTAAAATTTATGTTCAAATATTAATTTACAGAGTGTAGACCCAAGGAAAAGCAATGAAATAGGCTAACTGTTGAATGACGAGATAGTAAGCTATCTCATTTAACTGGTATCCATTTCGATAACTTTTCATTCACAAAACAAAAGTTCTACATTTTGGTGACACTCAGGATGTGTCCTTCGCCCTATTCCTACCCATTCTCTGAATTTTATAGATAGCCTCATGAATATTAATTGAGACAAGACATACATATGGAATTCATCTACTAATCACTATCATGTATACGTAATCGAGATGATATTGAAGAACTGCTTTAAGAACTATACTAGTAACCTCAGAAGTCAGTAACATACAAGCGCTCACATTGAAATGCTTCAGTTGTCCAGAAATCCCACAGTAAATTCTGATCTATTCTGATAGACATTCCTATTACGGTTCGCTCATTTTGGCAGTAACTCTGAAAGTTTCAGCCAAATTTCAAAATAAAACGATAAAATTTATTCTACCCTAGCAAATGGATAATAACTAAAAATTCAGATTGATACGTTACACAAGAATGAAATGGTTTAATATTAACAGTTAAACTTTGGAATTCGCTTCAATAATGTCTTCAACCAGAAATGATAGTCTTTGTCTTCAAGGGGGATTTTAAAATTGTAAATAGTCACTCCATACGACTGTCGAATTCCAGTCTAGTAAAACTTGCATTAATAAATGAAATAGTGATTATTTCATTTTTAGTAAAATAGAGATAGCTGGCTCATTACAATGCTTCAATGTCATACTCTCGTTTTCTGACGAAGTCACATATACACACTGCTGATGAGTCACATGTTAGGACGGAACACACGTTTATTCCCCTCAGATTTGGGGTGACATCTGGTTTAGCGTTGATAACCGATGTATACCGTTTACAAATTTTGAATTAGTTTATCTAGAGCAGATCAGATGTAGCTACTCTATGCAACAACATTCGGCTTCTTTGAAGTGTATTGTATAAAAAATAGTACCTTTTCTTTTTAAGATTTCCATGTAGACTGAAAGAAACTGAATATAACTGTCAGCACGTTCAATGTTCTTCGCACAATGAACAAGATAAAAAACGATGGAAAATATTTTCTGTCAGTCAGTGGAAATCATATTAACAGGTAAACGATTTGGGATGATGTGAAATATCACTTTTGATACAAATGACTTCACATCAAACCAACAACTACAACAACACCAACATGTCAAGAATTATTCTTTGCCAACCATAAATCAATCAACATCATACATCATGAACAATTATGAAAAAATATTCATTTATTTTAAAAATATTAGATTTATTAGCTTTTTGTTTTGTTTAAACAAACAAACTGAATGTTATCGAAGACAGACGAAATAATTATCATCTCTAGTTAAAAATTTTAACGTCAAAAATATTTCTTCAGTTTAAAAATTATAGCTTATTATATTTCATAACTGGAAAAATTTTAAGAAACTTTTTGAATAAATTTAATAAATCTACCTTATTATTACTACTGGAGACTATAATGATAATGAAATATTGAATTAATGGTACTATTTTAAATAATGATGATGATAATAATAAATCTCTTAGATGTAATACTATTTAACTTATATAAAATTTTCAGTACATTCATTATTCTATTTCTTTTCAGTAAATTAGGAACAGAAAAATGAATTGTACTCTTTTTTTCTCTATAAACAAGCTAGGATATGGACAAATTTTAGAAAATTCCAGCGAAGAAAGTGTTTTACAGAATAATTGAAAATAACTGAAAACAAAACTAATTGGCGGAACAAAAAACCATGAGGTCAACAAGCTTTGATATGTTAATGAAAATGTACCCTAATACAACAATCTTTCATACATATCTGTAAGGTTGCATAGATTTTATTTATTCTGTTGACTACTTGAAACAAACTTCATTTTTATTTATTTATTTATTCTAACCTCACTCTTCATGATTTTCCTTCTTTAATGGTGAAAGCAAAAAATTACCCGCTCCCTTTTACAGCAGTTTTATTTTACTGAATTATGCCTAAGAAACTATTAAAGTGAATTAACATGAATTCATTCGTTCGTTATTGTTATTATTGGGTTAAATAGGACTAGGTTGAAGAATATATATATATAAGATAACCTTAAAATAAATCAAAGCAAGTTGTTATGAATCGACTGACTTACAATGCATGTAAAAGTATTTACGTTACGTCGTATGACAGTGTGTACGTTTGTATGTGTCTATATAAAACGCAAGAAAAAGAAGTAAGGAAAGAAAGGAAATTGAATAAGAATGTTAGTTGTCCAGGTCTACTTGAATTCGTTTGCGTGAATTATAATGAAGTGGTATTATTTTGTTTCCCTGTATTCGTCTACTTCTTCTTCTTCTACTACTACTACTACTACTACTACTACTTACAGTAAGTTTTTTTAATCAGAGAAGAAAAAACCATTAGGAAATATCAAGAGGGAAACAATTAAATAACCAATATCAGGTAAATACTTCATTTAATTCAAGAAACAACCGAATACATTTATTTGTATACATGCATGTGCTCACATATGATCGTAAGGATATAAGTGAACTAAAAAAGGAATGAAAGAAAAGTAACAAATGATTACTTCGAATCTAGAAATGAAGAAAAAAGAAATTCCAACTAATTTTCTTATTTTGGTTGTTAAGTTTGTTTGAATAGTTCTGCTTCACATTTTTACTATACATGGCCACTATCTAACCAAATCAAGTGGATATAGAATATTGCATGAATAGTAGTAGTAGACGAAGTAAGCAGTATAATTTTTTATGCTGAAATGCTTTTTGTGCAAGTCAAAATGTAGGTGATTAAATGAAGAATACTTGATAAACGATTTAAATTGAAAGAAAATACTAATAAAGCGTACCAGTGAAGAATAACTAGTGACAGAATCTCGAAATGAAACATTAACATTCGAACTGAAATGTTTGTAAAAATTAATCATGTAGAATACAATAGCTTTTGGGCTAGTAAATAAGTCCAAGAGAATTTCTTTCTATGCTCGTTCTCTTCTTCTACTCTTAAAGCATGCATCAATTGGTAGATAGTTGAAAAAATATATATATTTTTAATACTCTCATGTTTATGTGGCTTAAATAACACTAGAAGCTACCAAAAAGAATTAAGAATACTTGTCAGACCGAAGCATACTTGAGTTAAGGATGATAAATAATAGTAGTATCTCAGAAGCATAATAATTTATACACAATGTTCAGTTTGTGAGAATTTTGGAATTAGTCATCAATTAAATGAAAAAGCCACTAATTTATGCCCATTTTATAGAATCCTACATAAATGCATTCATTTGTGCATGTATATAATAAAATTTGTTAAACAAAATGAAATTTCCCTAATGAGACAACACATTTTTGTTTTGTTTTGCATTCTAGGTCATAGAAAAAATAAATAAAGGGTAAATATGATTAGGTAACCTTAAAAATTAAATAATCATCTAAGTGGTAATGATAAGAATAAGAATAAGAATAAGTGGGATAATTGTTTTCTTTTCTTTTTCTGAGAATAATACATCATCAAACGAACAAAAATATGCAAAGAAAATCAGTGAGGAACAATTGAAGAGAGAAAATAAAAAAAAATTCGTATTTATCTTGTACGAAAAATAAGTTTATTGGTTGAAAAGAAATAAATGACACAGGTATTCATCAGATATAACACTGTAAAGATGTTTCTTCAAGCAATAAATGAATTTGTTAATAATAATAATAATAGGTTCTTCACAATGTTGCCACATTTTCGTTTGATGCATTTCTTTATGCATTTTCGCACTGATTTTTTGAAATCTTATGAACAATCTAAGACTGAAATAATGTTGTTCACGATTTAAAGTTTGTTGATTAGTAATTTGATATTAAACGACGTTGCATATATATATATATATATATATATATATATATATATATATATATTTCACTGTTTCAAAAGAACCATAGTTCTTAAACATATTCATGAAAGTACTGGTATTTGTACTAGTATAAGGAGGTACAGACTTCTTAATTTGAGTCTCCTAAATTATACGAATCAGTGATTGGAAACAAAAACTAGCATAGTTTGAACCGACCACAGTAACACAGATTCATTGATTATCTTATAACTTTAGAGCATTTTCGTATCCTTTGTTTATCCTTTTTCTTCCAAACTATATTATTTTTAGTGATTTTGAGTGAAGTTTTTTTTAGCCATACTCTTGTCAAGTGTGACACTATAAACAAATGTACCATTTATCTTAGACCTCTTGTGAATATTTCTGATAATAGAGATTACATCGTACAAGAAATGACCTTCTTGATAGTAGAACTGAAATCCTTGGTTATTAAACATTTTATTATGATTGGTGTTGACAGCTATGTCTCAACTACTGAAATTAAATAACTATGGTACCTTTAGACTTCCTTTACAAACGTTAAAAAGTATCCTGTCAGAATATATTTAATTATAACATCATCTTTATACAACAAGACAGTAAAGTAAAACATGAAATTTTGGCTTAAGTATTAAACAGTTAATTTTGAGGTCCATGATCTTACTGTACTTCTCATTTCCGTAAAATAAGTAAATACTGCTAAAAACTTTATACAGTGATACTTAAACAGCTAATGAGCTTTATCAACAGGGAAAAAGCTCACAGTCTAAAAATAAGCTATAAGACTAAAACATATTTATGGTTGGAAACTTGGTTTTCTTCACAAATTTCTAGATATGATAGAAAATGAAATCAAAAGAGAGATTTCATAGCAAACGGAACTTTAAACTTTTAACTGTAGATTTAAAAGTAGCATTGTTTACTTAGCTAATTTTTTTACTGACTGATGTGTATCACAAACCCATATCATTTGATAACATTAAAGAAATATGTCACTAGAAACTTTTCAGTTGAAAATTAGTTTTCTCCATAAAATGATATGAACCGGAGATCTGTGGGAAACTAAAATTCACTGAACCATTGATTCAGTATCCCTAAAGATCCTTTACCTTTACAAGTCCACAACTCATCATAAAATGTGAGTTACTGATGTGAAACTTTAGATTTCAACACACAATATTCAAAAGACACTGTGCCAACTGCCTGATATGGATGTTCCACCTTTGACTCCGAATAGAGTTTTCAGCAAGCACAAAACAGCTACCCTGAGTTTATTATTTTCTTAATGATTCTCTAACTGACATCGATAAATAAGTGAAACTAGATTGAAAGTCATTTTATTATTGAAATAGTTTTTGTTAAATAATGCATCTTAAAGACTGAAAGGCAATTCACATTAAATTAGTACGTTGTTTTGACTTTTTATTATTTATAATGGTTGCATAATCTGAAAGTTTCATTATTTTTAAAAATAAGCAACCATACCATAAATTCAAACTCAATATACGCATTATAATGTCTGACTCAGTTAAATCCATTGTCTGTATTAATTTGCATTTATTTCTAAACTTTACATAAATCTAGTGCTTCATATAATGCTACTTTTCTTTGACATATTTACTCATAAATATATCTTTCCAACTATTCAATTATTCTCATAGTATAAGTGACTTTTTTCATACCATTAACTTTTCATAACATAAGAATATGAATTTAACTATCAAGAAACACTGGAGCTACACTACAAAAGGTGTGCATCATAGAAGAGAACATGTTTCACATTTGTTTATATCATAGATTAAGGTAATATAAATTATTTTATGAAAAAAATTAACATTCTTAGACAAAGCTTGATTTTTTTTCATAGCACTTTATAATTTAGCTGTATTTGATAAAATTTAAACCAAGTAGACATTTAAAATTAAAATAAAAAGACAGAAATAATAAAATAATGACAAGATTTAATTATAACAATGATTACAAGTGCACATATTAAGTTCTCAATGTGTTAAGGCCAAATCATTTCACAATAACAATAATAATAATAATAATAATGAAATGATATTCAAAACAGTTTGGCCTCATCTATTTATCATAATAACCGACCGATAAATTGTCTTTTGTTCTATTTACAATACTGTTTGATAGTATTCTTTGCTTAATTATTATTATTTCTTTTTTTCATCGTAATTATTTTAATTTTTATTCATTTCAATCAACTGATTTGATAAATCTGTACATAATGCTAACTAACACCCGCAGGTTTAATTTAAAACAAGCACCATAATGTCGAATATATATAAAAAAATAACAAATGAATAAATAAATTGATAACCTAATAATGACATATGCATATACAGATAGATATGTTTCCTTTTAAGGACAAAACAATTAGTCATTTGAATATTTTATGCCTAGATTTTAAGTAGTATGTTTTACACATAAGTAAATACTAATATGAATATTAGTTAGTCTTAAATTTCAAAAAGTAGGAATAATTAAATAGAGTTTACTAGTAATACTTCTCTTGCTTTCATGTGTATTACTTCTTGAATGATATACAAGTAAACTTCATGAACTGTTTGTTTACTTAATAATAAGTTTCAAGTAAAAGAACTTATTATATATATATTTAAGAATATCGAATTAATACGTTTTATTTTTTGTATCATATGGACTTGAAGCTAAATATTTTAAAAATATTATTCTCTTCTACTATCTAGAATCGTTTAAGAAGTTTAAAAAATATCGAAATTTTTTATAATTAGCTAATCTATTTCATAAGATCATGGAAACGATTAGTGTTGAAACAACCTAGATTTTGCAACTTTCAGAAAATGGTAAGATATATGTTACATACTAGTTATGAAATAATCAAACACTGACAATCATTCTGTGTCTGTTGTAACGTCTGGATAGGTGAAATGGATTCTTTCATTCATGATCAATAACTAAGTAAAAATCATCCAGTTTATGCTACTAGGATAGTTAGGTTGTTTAAATACAGATCATAAAATATTATTGCTCAAAAGCGGTCAACTATATCAGATCCAAATACTTTTGGTGATCCTTTAGGTAATAGATGATATGCTTTCTTTCTCAATGCTAGTGTTTTGAACTTTCGATTGTTTTACTAAGGAAATTTTTTCATACTCATAAGAAACCTCACAGCACAAATGAATATGTGATTCTATGAAATAACAGCTATGATTTACATTATGTGATTGCACCGAAATTCCTAACCTTCATTCAGCCTCCCAATATATATCAGTCATTAATCGATGTCAATAGAAATTATCATCGTTTTTAAGTGTTCTATTTTTTATCTCAGGCATTATACAGAAGCCTCAACATGATTGAAACAAGCGATTAATGTGAAGCTTTTTTTCCTAGATTGAGTGTTTTATTAAGGCTTCTGTATTGATTCCTGTCTGAGTGTGGTATTTGAATACTGTTCTTCACCCAGTTGATATTGGTTGTTTTATTAATTTCTTGTGGTACATTTTACAATTGTGGCACATGGGTTAATCGTTTTGGACTCACACAAACTTTCATCATTCATTTCGGAATGTACAGCCCAGACTTTAGTAGTTTCGTTTTCTTTATCGTAAATGAATAAGGGTTTTATAAACCAACATGTCAGACAAAACACTGTTTGCTATTTAGCTAGAAGTGGAGTAAATAGTATAGTGTAAAAAGTCACTTATATAAAAGATACCTGATAAACTCTATTGGGTGGGACTTCTAAAGGCAGTTCTGTTTTTATCTTAGTAATTTTACTAAGAAAGGTGAAAAGATTATCTGTATAACATAAGTATGTTAAATAATATAAAATAGGTTTCGTCCAAATCATACTTTATTGAAAAGCATACTTTAAAATAAAACAGCTTATCTGAAACATATCCAATCTAAATTATTTTCTAAAAAATTACAGCTTTTTATCTTAAATACCTTTTTATTCATGTAATATACAACTAACATGAATTTATTTGTTTTTAGTTGGCATCCTAAAAGAATCTAGTTTAGTTTAGAAGCACTGAAGTCTCTAAAGCTAATTTAAATGCGGCTACAAAGAATTCTACTAAAAACTTTCACAGTTAACTTGTTTCTAAAATATATATAGTCCAAAAGCCCAGAGGAAAGCCTGTAAAAATTTCTGTTTGTTATTCCGAAATTTTAAAAGTCGGTTAGGGTCTATAAAAGCTGCGTGTGGTTTTGTTTTATCTAGAAACAAATTCTGTTGGTTAAATGTGTTTCTCTCAGTACTACCAGAAGAATAAAAAGATAGGTATAAATAAATGCACATCATCCACTGAAGGCTCACACAAATTAAGCATAACTCGTAATTCTAGTTAAGAAAGGTGGAGAGCAGTCTTCATAGGTAGCGTTGCCTTATTTTATTGAATAAATGAAATACTCAATTTAAGCTGCTACGTCGTCTGTTAATTGTAATGGGAAACGATCTATTATGTTCAAACTATTAAGACTGTAGTGGTTTCATCTATTGAACGATTTGAAATTAATCGGCCATAATCTCTTAAAAGAAGATACAATAAAATGAACCACCATTTTATTTGAATATTTTTATATCAGCCATTGAGTTTGAAGGAAACACTTAGTTCAGAG